>OZ010591.1:103437665-103507665 GCA_963932145.1 Acanthosepion lycidas
GTATTACTGTTAGTAACCTTTTGAGTAATCAAGCTTTTTGAATCCCTATACTTGTTAAAGACTATGTTATTATGTTTTTTTAATTATTTTCTCTAGGTTATCTGCACAACTATAGCTTAATTTAAGGATATTAGGATTAAATATTTTACTAAGTGGGTTAGTTTCAGGGTTAGGGAAATGTTTCTTGATGAGGTTTAGAAACATACGTCCTAATTTAGATTTAATCATTATATTGAAAGGGGGAGTGAACCAGATGATCTTTCTAGATCTTCTTTTCTTATTATGGTTGTAGTTAACAGGGTTTTTATATTGAATAGTGATATCTTTGTATCCACTATTTTTGAGTGCAGAATTGTAAAAGTCACTATGTTTATTAAAAACATCTTTGTTAGAAGAGTTAGTGCTAATTCTAAATCCAATGGAAGAGGGTATATGTTTGATAACTGAAGGGGGATGGTTGGAATTTGGATGAACGTATATCGGGTTGGAATTAACCTTCACATATGGTTGGAAAGAGTTGCTAGCAAGGTTTTGGGTGACGTCTAGAAAATCTACTTGTTTATCATTAGTAGTGACTATTGTCCTAAGACCTAAATCCTTAAATACCCAATGAATCATTTTCCTAATACGGTCTACCTTAATTATAGTGGAGTTTTTAACAACTAATAAACCATCATCTCTATACAATCTTACACTATCGGAATCTAGACAATCAAAGGCACTTAAATTATACAACAGAAATAATCCAACCAGGTCAGAAGCTTCAGCAGAATCCAGAGAACCCATCGAAATGTCAAAATTGTTGTTGTAAGACTTTTTGGTCCACTGTTCATCCTTGTAGATTAGAACAGAATTTCGGCATTTCATGATGATGTCCACCTCACTCTCAGAAATATTAGAGTATTCCCGGGCGAAATCCAAGGCCAAAGTGAAAAGATCCTTCGATATAGAGGGATAATAATCGATAATATCGAACTGTATGAAAGTACAGTTGCCCTTATATCGGATGTTATTAAACCAGTTTATAACATCAGCTATGTTAACCCACTGTAGTAGTCCAGGGTGTTTTTATGGATTTGTTGGTGCTTTCTAAGATGGTCTTACTAATTCTACCGATTTCCGGTCTAGTAGGGTTTATAAGCCTAGTAGATGGCTTAGTTTTGAATTCGGGTTTATGGTCTTTTAAGAAGACATAGGCTTCCTTAGTTTGTAGTTTGCCGACCCGATCACTAATCAATAGTTTATCAGTAATTGATTTACTGATACTGTTAATGCTATCTAGTTGAATTTGGTTGAAGTTATTTGTATCAATTTTTTTTTTATATTTACATACACTATTTTAATATATTAAACAATATTATTTTTAATCATTTTTATCTTTGTATATTGTGTGTGTTGGTTTCCCTTCCCCCACTCCCCACTTTTTTCATGACAGACCGTGAAGATGTTCTCTGTCTTGTCTCTTTTTGTGTGTGTATATATATATATATATATATATATATATATATAAATATGTCTTGGTGCTTATATATTAGAATCTGATTGCGCTTGTTTTACGCGTGAGTTTAGGACCCCATTCACACACTATTAGGATTAAAATGTATACATTGTAAAAGGACCGGATATTAAATATAGCTAAAGTAACTTCAATGAAGAAATAAATTGAATAACATATATATTTCTTCTTTTCTCCTCAGTAATTTTATAGTTGTAAACTTAATAGCGAATAAATTTTAAATTTTCATTTTGTAATTAGCAGTTTTAAATTTTAATATTAAATTTTATCATATAATTTAGTAATTATTGGTTGGAATAAATTCTTTTTTAATACTACCCATATTTTAAACATCTGAATAGATATTATAACATGACTTCGTTATCAAGCTTTTTGAATTTTCCTACACTTGTGTTTTGATTGGTCCATCTAGCCTTTGTAACAAAGTTTTCCCCTTGCAAAGGATTGTTAATTAATTTGAAACTTTTAAAACCATTTATTTTACATTCAATATCATCACTTGATAAGACACCGAGGGTGTTGAAACAAAATGGCTATTTTTGTAGTGATTTTATAACATATTTATGTTATAAATTTTTTAAATAAATAATTAAATATATATATATATATATATATGTGTGTGTGTGTGTGTGTGTGTGTGTGTATGTGTGTGTGTGTTTTGAACAATAAAAAAATATTAAAAACATTAATATTTTCAAACACACTGGGTTGTATATTAATATTTTTTGTTTTATTATTTCAATTATGTTCCTCGACTAGTTTCGGCCAGCGTGGCCATCATCAGGAGAAAAAAAACCCTGCTTATTAGTAGCAGTGAACTACAGGAGTGAATGACTGTTTCTGAAGAAAATGAACTTTATCTGTAGTTATCATTTGTTTTTTGTTTTTTTCATCATTAATTATGTCCAGTCCTTGCGTTGGTTAAACGGTTTCTTTCAAGTTGCTTTAACATAAGGGATGTGAGATTCGTGACTTTCAGAATTCCCTCTTTGGTCATTTTGACAGTTTTATTGGTTGCTGGGAATGGGATGTGTGTGTGTTAGTTCTATGTTATCTTTTAGTTCTTTGGGAGTATGTGTGATGTGTGCATGTATATATATTTGTGTGCGTATAAGTGTGAGACTTTAACACTTCTGCAAGCATGTCTGTTTTGTGTGGGTGAGAAATGTGGGTAGGGGTTGATATATATATATATATATATATATATATATATATATATATATATATAACAGTGACTAGCTAAAAGAAAATTTTGATATGGCCTTAAATAGCACAGATGTAAGCCTCTTAATACTAAAAAAGGTCAAGTATCGAAGGAACATTTTGGCCCTCCCTTCGTCAGAGATCAATCGTTGGCGAAAACAATTACTTTTTCCCAACAAGAACAGCAAAATACACTTTTAGGGGACTAGATTATGAACAAACTGACGCCCAATTAAAATATAAAATCGTCATCAATCAAATTTAGTAAATTAAAAACGAATAAAACTGATAAAAAAAAGCTTGAAAAGGCACCAGAAATGGACGGAGAAAAATGATTAATATTCTCCCCACCCAAAAGTAAAAAGAAGGGTACGAACGAAACACTTCATTTGCCTCCAAAGAATGTCTCTCGTGAGTTTGATTGTAACCCCTTCAACAATCTTGAATAAGTGTCGAGACAGTACCCTATGCAAAATATCAAACCAGTTTCCCTGATATTCAAGTGAACACGCAGGATTATCAACCAAATCCTGACCAGAATCTGGAGCAGATATCATCACCCCATTTAGTCAATATTATTTTTATATAAGGGGATTTTAAAGTGGCATGTTGGTAATGATTAGATATTTTAAACATTTTATAAGGAGTTTTTTTTAGGATGGTTGAGTTTTTATGTATAAGCAAATTATATTTTTTTATTGTTTTTCATCCTATTTTTAATCATGGTGCATCTGGTTATGATAGAATAAGTTAAAGGTATTTTTATTTTTGTTTGCAGCTCGGTGAGGATATCTTGGGCTATTTTGCTTAATTTCGTTAAGGCTAATTTTCTTTGTTCATCAACGACGTGATTACGGAAGTTATTGTTGATTAGAGTTTGTTTAATATTGCTTAGTAACCTTTAGAATAATGTGTTCGAAAAACGTTTTGCGTCGAGAGAGAATGAAGAATTTTCTGCCACGAAAGTTTCATTAAATAAACAAAAACAAAACTTGTGTCAGTTTGTCTATGTGAGGTTTTCATCATATTTTAAACTTTAACATTCTAATTCTTTGTTTTTCGAGTTTTGGCAGTTGTTGTATCCGTGGCTAAAATAGTTGTACTTTTCTCATTGGGACAGTGGCTGGCATTTGAGTTCTGGTATACAACCAAGATTTTGAATACTGATTTTCTAGACGGACAGATCTTCCTACGACCCCAACCCGTTTGAAAAAATCTTATAACATAATCTTCCAACCGACACTTTTCATTAAAGATCAAATATCTAATTATGCATTCTATTACACATGTTTGTATGGGTGTATATGTTCGAGGGTGAATCAATAATTCTGTAGACTGATATACAGATTTTAGCTGGATTTTGAATAAAGTTTTCGTTGTATAATGTTCAATCCATGTGACTAATATGTACCACAGAATTAAGTGCATTGACAAAAAAAGGATTTGCTGCTGTACTTACGGATAAATGCAATTGCTTACACATGTACATCCAGATATAACATCGTGTGTGCGTGCGTCTACCGGGGAAAATCCACCTATTTAATATTAATAAAATAATAGCCTAAATATAATGGATTTTTAGTCCCTTCAAAATACACCCTCATATATATACTTTTTAGTCTCTTCAAAATACACCCTCATATATATACTGACAGGCCAAAAGCTATGGGATAGCAGTATGAAAATGTAATGTTAGATGGCGCCATCGTCCATTGCCTCATAAATTTATCCCTGCTTTATTCCTATTTTGCAATAAAGTCTTCTTTCAGGATCGCCATCAGCAGCAACGATGCATTTTCGTTATTCTTCACGTCGTTTTACCAGAAGATCAAATCTCGATTTTAATGGTAATAATAATATTATCCATTTCCTTATCAGGAAACATTCGGCATGCATTTACCGAGCAGCCAATTGAAATTTATAGAATCTTTCTATTAAAACATTTTTTCAAGAAAGTAAGTTCACTAATTGTAATAGCTCTTTGCGGTATTGCTGAGAGGTTTCTTTCCTAATCTTTTGTTCGAAGTAGTGTGGAAAGTCAACATCGAGTTCCTTGTGTTATCCATTTTAGTTGTTGCCATTATTGAAAGTCTTTAACTGCTATTTGGTACAATTCTTTATGATTTTGTTGCGATAGTCTTCGCTAAGGCTGGAAGCCATTTTTAATCATTGATCAGTTGTATGCAGCTGATAATTTAGATATTTCTAAACAAGTTTGGCGCTAAGCATCTCATCCTTATGAAAATCTCGATTTGACAAGGCTGTTTAAGAACATGACTCGAGATTTTAGGATAATGTTTTGGTTTCGTAGCAACTTGCGGTGTTGGAAGACACTATCTCTAACACAGCTTATTTTCTTATATCGTTTTGCCCCCAAATCCTGCACATGGTGTAGAATCGACTCGCTTGCTCATTGTACATGTGAGGTTCACACAGTCCACAAACTCACTCAATGGAACATCTACCGGTCAACTGAGAAGCCCAACAGATTGAGTGTTTGTTCACACATACGAAGTCATGTTTCTACTAATTGATTGTTAATTTATGTCAAGTCTGCGCAACTGGTTCTTGATACATTCAAAATGACTGGACACTTTCCAGACTTACCTTATGAATAAATATCTGCCTGTTTATCTTAATGGATGGCAGCTTGCGTATATTGTTGTATATCTGGTTGTACGTCTTTTGTGATTGGCATATTTTTGTTAGCTGTCTGTAGTTTTTTCTTCTTGTAACATGGCTTCATTTATTCTGATTGCTGACAATTCTCGAGTGGAAGCAACAGGTGAGAGACATTTAAGCGTCTTGAAAGAGAAACAGAGACGAAGCAAAGAAGAATAGGATATTTTGCCAAATGACAAAACGTTTTTTTTTTTCCGTAGGACAACTGGAAGCAATTAAAATGGCGTCAGCACTTGAAGGAGATGCAGAAAAGTAGCCAAACTTCCAATGCGTCTAGTGTGACGAGGCGAAGAATTTTCAAACGAAAACATACGGTGGCGAACAGGGGAGAGGGACAGTAATAAATAAATAAATAAAAAACTGCTGCTTGAGAGATTGGAGGGCCCCTCAAATATTTATACTCAAGGTTTTCTTTATTAAAGACTGTCTGCGAATTTTGACCCATAAATAAAACAGCCACACATGCACACAGACATACCGACGCGCGTGAGCGCGCACGCACACACACACACACACGCATACATATGCATACACAGACATTTGTAAATATGACCGTATATAACTAGGAACCGAAAGAATGATAAGGTTTCAAGTTAGAAAGAGTTCTGATAAAAAGATTAACACGGAACAGGAAATGCACCCGGCCTTTTTCAGGTGACTGGAATTACGAACTGAAACATTTATTTCGCGCACTGGGGATAGATTGTTCTAGTTTCACGTACCATGTCATTTCCGGATATCTCAGTTATTTCTCTTTAACCCCACTCTCCAAGGTTTTCTCCAACCTCCACTGCTGTAGCCTGGTATTGAACTCCCAACTCTTTGAGTCTAGTCCTTAAGGACACATATCCCTGTGTATAAAGACGTTGGTTAGATCCAGTGACTAGATCCTTTGTGTTTAGTCACTGGATCTTACCAACTAATAAAGGGTTCGATTCGAAATTCCAATCACCTGAAGAAGGCCGAAGATTACAACGACCGAAACGTTGTGAATATGGCAAGGAAGATAAGGATAATAGTCCGAATAATGTAAATAAAGTAAATAATCATCTCAGAGATATAGACAGATATAGGTAAATGCGCTCCCAAAATGAAACAAACATTCATCCAGGCTGAGACGAACCAAACCGAGCTGAAATGAATGTTAGGGTCGTTCCTCCAGGCTTCTTTGCCTTTGGAAGAGGGTTTGGATGATTACACTGCGCTTGAGATGTTCTCTTTCTCTCTCTCTCTCTCTCTCTCTATATATATATATATATATATATATATATATATATATATATCTATGCGTGTGTTTGTGTGTGTGATAAGAATAAACAAAAAGCTCACTAAAAGAGCATTAAATAATAAATAGTAAAAATGGTTTGTGTTGTTATATACATCTTTCACTATACTGCGTTTGATGTCGTTAAGGTAATCTTCATGTGGGATTTAATATTAATCATGGAAGGTGTACGTAGCAACACAAAGCATTTATTTTTTTAATTAATAATAATAATAATATGTATGATCTCAAACTCTTTGCCAAAGACGACAATGAGTTGAAGAGTCTCCTTAATACTGTAAGATGTTTCAATGACGACATAGATATGCATTTCGGATTTGATAAATGTGAAAATGTAACATCTAATAAGGGAAGACTTACAGAAACACACTGAATAGATTTAGATTTTGTCACAAATATTAGGAAAATGGAAAAACCAAGAAGCCTGTAGGTAAATAGGAATTAGCGAAGGAATGCAGGATACCTAAATGAAAAAGTGGGTAAGAAAAGAATACTACGGGCGTGTGCCCCTGGTACTGAATACTGAGCTCAATTAAAAAAACAGAATATCAGTCATAAACACCTTGGCTGTTGCAATACAGTTTCAACACCCTTAACTGAACCATAGCTTACATTAAGCGAATAGACGATAAAACGATGCATCCCAAGGCTGATACTGATCGTTTGCATGTGCCCAGATCCGAAAGAGGCAGAGGAATAGTTCAACTAGAACTTCTTACAAAACTAGAACAATCGGCCTTCCAAGATACATGGAAACTACAGAAGACTGGATGATAATCTGTGTCAAAGAATATGAAAGAAGTTAGAAACTTTATTCGGTAATAAAGAAAGCCAACAAAACCAAGATGGAGTTTCAAAAGGGTGAAGAAATGCAACTAAATCATAATACACCGCCTGAAGCTGCAAAATACTTAAAAAAAGAAAGCAAAATCAAATGCAACCGACCAGATACAGGAACGAAGGTAAGAAAAAAGCTTCACGGTCAATACTCTGCCATACCAAACAAGCTGATGTAGACAAACCCCGTACTCATCAGTGGCTATGTAGTCCAGGGTTAAAAGGTGAAACCGAAGGTTTTATTCTTGCTGCACAGGACTAATGCTTGTTAACTAGAAATTATCAAGCACACATAATGAAAAATTGTGTTAGCCCAAAATGCATATTTTGTGATAAATATTCATAAACAATTGATCATCTTGTATCAGGTTGCGCAGTAACTGAATATATATATATATATATATATATATATATATATATATATATATATATATATATATATATAAAGTTGCAAATTAAAAAATAATAATGTTTTTCATGAAATTATTTATATATATATATATATATATATATATATATATATATATATATATATATATATATATTAATATGTCCCGGAAAGGGATATATTTGATCGAAGTAGTTAAGTGGTTTTGGCTACTGTAACCAAGTAGTACACGGTAGCAGTAATCGACTGGTACTCGTCGTAGTCGCAGGTAATAAGTGTAGACCAATAGAATAGCCAGTGGCGTAGTCCAATGGGCGTCGTCATACACTTAAACTCTGTCGTACCAACACGTCCGTCTGTATTTATGACAAACACCAGCCAATCATATTCCATTGAGGGGGAACTCAGGTGTATGCATATTCCATTATATCATTCATATATATATATATATATATATATATATATATATATATATATATATATATATAGTTATTATTGAATATTTATAATAAAGGCAAATGAAAAACTTATGTTACTCGATCCGTTATATTTTTATTTAAATCTAAATTCCCCCCGCCCTTATTGGCAAGTACTAAGACGAAATATATGTAGACCAAAAGATGTTTTTTGAAATTATTTTGTCTTAGTATTTGCCTATGTATAAGAAAATTCCGTCCTGAAGATGACAATTTGAAATTTTCGAAAGTACTTTGCATGTATGATGTGTGCATTATTTTTCACAGGCACTATTCCTTGATCCTATGCAGAACAGTAGTGTCGTAAATATTCTCGTCAATTTTTCTGGGTACTATCCTAATATCTCCATTACTATCCTAATATCTATACGACGGTTTATTATTATTAGGTTGGTGCGAAAATAATATCGTTTTTTGACGTTAAGAAACACGTCAAAAACGATATTATTTTTGCACCAACTTATACAAAATTAACCAGCTGACCAAGAAAACCTTTGATAAAAAAGATCCAATATTTATTCATTTGGTTCGATTTTGTGTGGTAGGTCAGACCGAGAAGTTTTCAGCTGTTCCCTATCTATCTATATATCTATCTATCTATCTCTCTCTCTATATATATATATATGTGTGTGTGTGTGTGTGTTTGTGTATGTGTGGAGTGGTTTATTTTGTGTAATACGAAGAACAATTCTTGAGTACTTTTGTTCGAAATTATATTTTAAAAGAAAGAAAAGGAGGAAATATTGCAACATTTGTAATCTTTGTGTTTTGTGTGTTGTTCGTGGATAGCAACAGATAATATTTTCGTGGCAAAGCAGGAAATGAGAAACAAAGAAGTCAGGCGACCCGGGGAAGATTTGAATATTTGTGAGTGCAATAAAGTATTCTTGATGCACTTTAATTGGAGAATTGGCAAATCACTTGGGGAGAAGAAGAACTCCAAACAGAAGGCTTTACTGTGAACTCCAAGGAAGCCATCAGGTTGCCGGCATTTAGAGAGTTAATGGGCGACGTCATACCACATCCGCTTTTTTTAACGGATATACTCACTTCGTAAGGAAATGGCGGACTTTGTTAGATCGCAAAACAAATGACGTCATGTAAAATGAAATGTTTTTCTTTTCGATCAGAGAATGAATCAAAATACAATTTCTCAAACCAAAAGCCAATTACCATCCAAGGTATTTCTGACGGAAATAATCTCTTAAGAACTTTAAACATTTTTACTGCTTTGCAATTCCGACGCAGCTATCAATAGAGGTGTGTATGAGTTTCAGCATCGTGCTCGAAGTCCCGAACATTTATATCAGGATTTATACACAAAAGATAGAACACAGTTATAGACGATACTATATATATATATATATATATATATATGTGTGTGTGTGTGTGTGTGTGTGTGTGTGTGTGTGTGTGTGTGTGCGTGCGTGTCTGTGTGTGCATAATGAAAGCGGAGTCCTTAGAAATCCATTTAGGTGATAATTTATTTTATGGGATCAGGCGCTCATCTCGTCAGACCAAAATTTTACAAAAATAAATGGAGTTTAAATCTAACTAGATAAAAGGAAATAAAAATAAAAGAAAAAAGAGAATCGATGGAAGAGAGAGAAAAGAAAAAGAAAAAAATAAGAGGTGAAAGACAGATTTCAATATAAGTTTTTTTTAGGAGGATGAGGAAGAGGTAGACATGAGGAGGGGAAAGGGAAAGAGAGTAAAAGAGGGAAAGAAAAGTGTTAAAGAGTCGACGAGTTCTAGAATATACTTCCTCTTTCCCGGACAAGACAAATAAAAAAAATGAGTTATCATATTTGAAAAAAGATACATTGAGGTGTCTAGTCATTGCCGGCAGCAAAACATCGTCATCACTTCATAACCGTTATAATTCCCCACAAAAATGATTAAGAATTTTTACATCGAAATAAAGAAAAAAAACACCCATATAATATATCTTTTGTATATGTATATATATATATATATATATATATATATATATATATATATATATATATATATATTCAGTCATGTTTCATTGAATAATATAAGCATATTTTTTCTATTTATTTTTTTATAATAATCCTTTCTAGTACTCTAATTATTTTCTTGATGTTAACATGAAATTTATTAGGGAAGATGCTATAGTTTTTGTTACCCCAAGTACTTTTAATCTCCAATATCATCCTCCTAAATCTTCTGTTTATAATAAATATATTAATTCACGCAGGTAAATGTTGTTTACCTGCGTGAATGAGAAATGTCATAGAAAATGTGTCCTCCAACAGGAATCGAGCCTGTATCCTACACAGAACCGTCATATATCCTGACGCGCTATATCATTTAGCTACAGAGGAAGCGTCTGGTTAGCAAGATCAAATTACTGCTGTTAAACTACAAATTTCCCTCGAACGCTCATATCTTCTCGAGGCGTATCTTAACGTAAACAAATGATATAATATATTATGACATGGACTAAGTCCAACGATTATTTAATATGTTTTCTCGGACATTCAGGCTGGTAAATGCTGCAAATACTGTTTATTATAGATAGAGCATTTACTTAAACATTTGTATCTATAAAAATAACGTATAAACAAAAACTTATATAGTCAAAATCCATCGGCGATAATCTGTTTCCTGCTTAAATGCAATAATCAGGCCATCATAATTACGTTTATGCATGAAAGAGACTGTCGCCTCTGGATGTTGACTTCTATGTACACTCTTATATAGATAGATAGATAGATAGATTGACAGAGGCAACCCTACATATGCGAGATGACGCGGATTTATAAATTTGCGAATAAATATTATATTTAATTTTTGGTGTTAACAAAACAGTACTCAACATGATAATACAGAGCTATAAAGTATAATATATATATATATATATATATATATATATATATATATATATATATATATATATATATATATTACGTAATATACATATTACGTCGAAAGTACGTCTCGGAGTTTCATGTTCATTACAATCCTCAGGTACTCACAATGGTGAGGAATTATTCTTTAGGATCGTTAAGATTTTCATAACGAATATATATATATATATATATATATATATATATATATATATATATATATATATATATATATCCAGGTAAGATGAGAACGAATAGAGTACAATTCTAACGTTTGTAACATTTAATTTAAAAAAGGGATCAATATAAAGTAGAGCAATATTATTTATTTTAGGATATTACATCGAAAACATGTCAAAATCGCTACACAATTGCAGTCGTATTTCGATGCGTATCAATGCATCTCATCATGCAATTGTAAATTACTGGCAAATGAAAGATTTATTTAGATTTAAAAACAAAATACAACCTCTTTTGACGATTTCATTTAGATTCCTTTTCTTTCTTTCTGTTTTTTGTTTTCGTCACCGTTGTTATTAAATATCTCACATTGTGATAACAGAAGACCTGTTAAGAGTGGTGAAATGTTGTAAGAACCTGGACCAAAATTTAAGATGGACGAACTAGCGAGATTAAAGCACTTTTTACACATTTTCGTCTTAGTGATTTTTTTTCTCTTTTAATTAGAGTAGCATTTTTTTTTGTCGAAATTGTGGCCAGTATCGTTACAGCGGGCAGTTATTTGATGTCTCGTTTTGTGAAATATCCCTTCTGTGTTTATATCATCTTTTATTTAGATTGATTATGATTTCTTCTATGTATTCTTTCTGGCAATCATTACAGGTGATAGAATAAACGCCTTCAAGGATTAGTTTATTGTTTTGTGTTGATTCTTTTATTGTTTTAGACGTAGTTGTAACAAATTTTATGTTGAGTTTAGATAAATTCTTTTCATTTGTAGTTGTGATAGAATCAGAATCAAAAAAAATATATTGTTCTACCCTAGTGGGTAGACCAATATATCTTTTTGATTCTTTGGATTTCTCAGGAGTGGTCACTTTTTTTTATGAGCCTTTAGTTTTGCATTGAATATGAAATAGAATATTTGAGGAGCATGAAAGTATTGATGGCTGCAAATTACGAGTCTTCTTAAATAGAATCCGTTGATTATTCTAGATTTTATTTTGTTGTGATGATGAGAATAGAAATTTATGAGATCATTTTTATTAGTTGATTTTTGGTGGACACCATGTTTTAAGCCGCTGTTAATGTGGTATAGCATAATATCTAGGAAAGGTAAAGTATTTTTCTTCCATTCTATCGTATGTTTGACTTTGTCTCTCTACAAGACCAGGTAAATCAGTATCACAGGTATATGTGTTTTAGCTTAGTCTGATACAAGATAAACGGGGAATACGAACACTGTGTTACAATGACCTTATCAAGAGTAGAGAGCCTACCTGCTCGACTGCTTAAAAATATCGAAATTCTGAATTTTGCCGATTTGAGTTTGAATATCAACTACTGGTATAGGTTTAGATGAAGAAGAGAGCTGAAGTAACAGAAATGTGGTTCTACAGAGGGATGCTGAGAATACTTTAAACTGAACATATGATTAACGAAGAAATTTTAAAGAAAATGGAAACAAAAAGGATATATACTCAGAGGGAGACAGTTGAAATTTCTAGTACAAAAATGAGGAAAGAGTGTTGGGCGAAAATGACCTTCACAGGACATATTGAAAGTAAAAGGGGCATAAGGAAACAGTAGTAATCTGTTTAACAATCTTGAGTAAATGGATGGAAGAACAGAGAGTAGTAGAGATAGGAAAAAGACACCTATTAGAGGTACGAAGGATGGGAAGTTGTGGAGAGCCATGGTTGCCCACGTCTTGAAGGGCCACGGCACAAAGAAGAAGACGAAGACGATATAAGTTGGAAAATTCAACTATATTAACCACCAAGCAGGCCTCAAAAATGGTCTTGTTTATCTTAAGGAGAGAGAGAGAGATTCGCAAAAGGATATCGAATACTCGATGTATTCAGCGAAACTTGAGTCTTCAAACGAAAATGAGGAAAGAGGGAAAAGTCATAACGAACATCGCTTTTCAAACGAAGTGACTGAATATATTCTCGTTCAATTTAAATTGTGCGTTGCAACGATAAAACCAGTAGTGAACTATACTCACCCCGGCGCATGCGTACGAGAGCGCCTGCACTGTTTAAACAGACATATAACAACAGCTGTCTCTTCGAATTTGATGGACAGAGATTTAAAATAACAGCTGAACTGTGTCTCTCATTCCCGCATATTCGTTTCTGCATTTACAACCCCCCTACAACCCAACAATCTCCTCTTTCTCGTCCCTTCGCTTGAACTTGGCTGAAATCTATTCGCCACTTCAATCTATTTATTTTCCCAGCCATCCCTACAGTTTTCCCTACCTGACTCTGGAATGCACTCTCTCTTTTTCTTTCGGTCTCTTTTTCTCTCTTTTTCATTCTCTTTTTACTCTTTCTCTTTTTACTCTTTCTCTTTTCCTGACAGTTTATTTAGTTTCTCCCTCTGTTTCCCTTCATCTCTCTTTCTATCATTTCTTTGCGCTACTTCGCCCATACTCACTCTCTCTTCTAAGGTTTAAATCTTCATTATTTTACTTAGATGGATTTTCCACTCATTTAATGCATATATTCTTTCTCTCCCCTATTTCCTTTACCCAAACTCTCTCTTTCTCTCTCACACTCATTTTTTTTTGTATTTTCCTCTTTTGTTCCGTTCAACTTTTACTCTTTTCTCATTGCCATCTTCTCTCTTTTGCACCTTGGCATTGTCAGATATCGTCTTCAACTTACTGATAAAGAAACATTTCTATGCAGAAGGACAATTCTGTTTTTTTTTTCCCAATTCATCCACCCAGAAGAACTTCTCGATTCCTATAAACGCATCACACACTTTCTCCATTCAATCACTGTTTCAGACATATTCTAACAGACCGGCTAAGTGTCCATTCTAACAGACTCCTATAAATCTCGTCAGGCAAGCATTGCTTCTACGAATTTGTAGCTTTAATATGAACATTTCAAATATTATCAGAGAATACGATACATGGCTCAAAAATATTTCCATAGTTGTGCATGCATTTCTTTCTCTTGTTTTCTCTCTTTTCAATTAGTTCGGCCTTTTATTCTCAAAATCATTCATTCTTCTTCTATTTCTTCTTCTTCTGCTTCTTCTATTTTTCTTCTTCTTCTTTTAGATTTTCATTTTCTTTTTTTCTCTTTTCGGTCATAATCTTTCCTTTCTTCTCAACTCCAACTTATTATTTTCTGTTTATTCTGGGTATAATTTTTATTCAGTTGAAAAATTCTCTCTCCATTTCTTTCTTTCTCTCTCCATTTCTTTCTTTCTTTCTTTCTTTCTTTCTTTCTTTCTCCATTTCTTTCTTTCTTTCTTTCTTTCTTTCTTTCTTTCTTTCTCACAACATAGTCTCTCTCTCTCTTACGGTACCTAGCACCGCCCCCCTCTTTTCATGCACTTCTTCCCCTTTTCTACATCTCTCCTTTCTTGGGAATTTTAAATATTTTAATCCTTTCTTAATATTTTATTTCCAGAATTTTGTTTCGCCTTTATTCCATTATTATTCCTCTTTTTTTTTTTAAATTCCTTCTCCACTTTCTGTAAAACTTTTTCCTCTTCTCTTTTTCCTTTCTTTCTTGCTCTCTTTTCTCTATTTCCTTTCTTTCTCACTACTTCTCCCTCAATCTTCTCTCTCTCTCTCTGCATTCACCCTCTTTCTTCACGTTCTCTCTTTGTTCTCCCATTTATAACTTTATTTCTTTGCATATGATATTTTAGCTTACTATTTTATAAGAGGCGACAAAAGAAAGATCTTGTTAAATCGCTATAAAATGAAAACCAACAGAGTTGTCATTTTCTTTTTTTTTTCTGTTTTACTTCTTTACTAAATCTATTACATTTATTGATACCAATTTAATTAGTCAAATACAATGTTAAAAGGGGGAACATGAATAGAATAGAATAGGAAGAAGTTGCGACATCAAGAAGTTTCAAGGATCAGTTGAAGACATCCCTCACATAGCCCAACTGAGACCTGGGAAACTGTTGCTGCCAATCGGACTTCTTGGCGTAGGACCACCTGAGGTGGGGATCGACACTTTCGATTCAAACTGTCAAAATGAAAAGGATTTGCGACGTGCTGTCAGGAGGGCCCGACAACCCAGCTGCATCCACCCACTACACTTCTCTGTAACTCCTGCTTCCAACACTTCAGGAGTAGGCTGGTTTTTCACAACTATCCCCGCCACTGCCACCAGAAATAAGGAAAGATAATGACGATCCCGATGTTCGGATGAGAGTCGGTGCTGACTACTATACTTCTTTACTAAATCTAAATATTTATTGATACTAATCCCTGTTTAGTAAAATTCGAGGTTCAAAAGGAGAATATGAAGAAGTTACGAGGCCTGAAATACTTGCCTTGAAAATCCGGGTTTCGAACTCCAACTTCCGGCATCTCTATGAAATATTAAACTATATCAGCTGAAAAAAATATTTAAAAAATGTTGTTACTTATAAGAGTACACTATGTCAATCGTTTGATTTCAGTATATTTGTTGAAATGATCGAATGTTTTCTCAAAATATTTCTTCCTTCCGTTCGTCCTGGGTATGACAATAAAATTCATCCAGCAGCAAGGCCTCTGAGCGGGAGGTTTTGAAGAGCGTGGAACCACCTCTTAATTACTGTAAGTTCTCAGATTCACCCTGTCCTAAGGTAGTAGCACTTGTTAGGGTCCCAGCTATGGGCAAATAGTGAATCCCCAAACTGGGATAAAAACATGAAAAATATTGAAATACATTAGAAAAAAATTACCAGCAATACATTTTTGGAAAAGAAAAAAAATCTAAACGTGTGAAAGCACGTGCGATACCCTGCTCTCATTAGCCGCCAATCAGGGGAGGTAACACTGTTTGGTGAGTAAGGTGGTACTGCCACCCCTGGCGCCACCAGAGTATTGTTTTTCGATGTAGACGTGCCGGTTTCTGCGATTTCTATGCAACTGCAAATCAGATTTTCCAACGTTGTGTTCAATAAGAAAATAAAATTTCGGCACTAAATGGCCCATAAGGTGTTGATAGGCTATTAAACCAAATCAAACCAAATCAAACATCTTTCCGTTCAACTCGTATCAGTGAATGACAGGCAGGAGAAGATAACTGAATTATAAGACAATTTGTTTTGTTTAGTGATGAGTAATTGTAGATTTAGTGATAGAACAACCCAAATTGTTTTCTTTGCAATTGAGAAAGATTCAGGACATTGAAGTCATCGAAAGCTGCGGAAATCATTGTGGTTTCTGATTGAATTACAGAAAAGAATAATAAAATCAACTTTTCCATTAACGGAGATTTGAATTGTTTCAATTGGAAAAATCACTACGATGCTAATGGATGTCAAGAATGGCGGCAATTGGGTGCAGAAAGGCTTAAAATTAAACAAATTAATGAGAAATATAGTCACCATTTTGATCCAATATAATGACTTAATATCTATGTACGAAATTGATCTAGAATAGAATGGATAGTTTTCATAATACCATTCTGCCAAAAGAGACAGGTTGATTTAAGAATCAAATTTCAAAACATATCCAAAATCCTCATGATTATGCAGGCCTTGAAAAGTAATTACTGGTGTAAGAGTCAAAGTTGATAATAATTTCCACACACACACACACACTCACACAGAGAGAGAGAGAGAGAGAGAGAGAGAGAGAGAGAGAGAGAGAGAAGGACAAATAGAAGAAAAAGAGAGTGAGAGCGGAAAGGAAAAGAAAATAGAGAGAGAAAGAAAAGAAGTATAGATAGAGAAAATGGAGGATAGTTGAAAGAGAGAGAGAGAGAAAGAGAGAGAGAGAGAGAGAAGAAGAAGAAGAAGAACTTGGAACGAAAGAGAGAAAGGAACGAAGAGGAAAATATGGAAAAAATTAGAGAGGATAAATAGACTGAGAGAGAAAGAAAACACACACACACACACACACAGAGAAAGAGAGAGAGAGAGAGAAAGAGGGAGAGAGAGAGAAAGAGAGAGTGAAGGTGTAAATATGAATATTGTACAAAGTCGATGAATCAATTCCTGCTTGATTTTGATTTGATCATTGTAATTATTTAGAGGTATCGCCATGGCACAGTGGGTACCAAGCTAAACCACAGACCATTACTAACGTAGTAATGAGTACTCCAAACTTGTGTCCTTGTGTCATACTTAGCTAAACTTCGTATATATTAGTTGGGTACCTCACTGCTACGCAACAGTTACAAAGTTCATTTCGCATTTCATTACTACTCTGGTGAATTGGATCTTCATTTAGTGTTCTACCCGTGAGGCCTTGTGCCATACAATGCTAAGCTTAGTAAATATCGTCATTGTAATTATTTATCTTGTAAGACAAAAGGCTTTCAGACTTCAGCCTTTATTCTCTCTTCCAGTTTTTGCCTTTTTCTCCGTTCACTTTTCTCTTTACTCTTTTGCTTCTTTTCTCGTCTTTCTTTTGTTCTCTCTCTCTTCTCTCTCTTTTTCTCTCTCTTCACTCTCATTCTTTTTCTCTCTCTCTCTCCCCTCTATCTTTTTTTTATTTGAGCGTGATGATTTTGCAAGTGATTCCGTCAATCTATTTTATTCACACTTGTTATTTGTTGGCTGACTTTATGTTGTCACCAATGAATAAACAGAGACACGGACAAAATGTTACGCGACAAATAATTCCATTGTCAAAATCAATTCATCATTACGCCACCGGAAGATGTAATGAGATAACTAAGAAGTGATTGATAACGACACGAAATTGCAGACGAACGCTGAGCCACAATTCCGCCCAATTCCGCCGTAACCTTGTTCTCTCCCACCGCCATTGTTCATTAATGCCTTTTACTGTTCTCTAGTTTCTTCATTTATCCAAATTATCTAAAACCTGCCACACGTCGCTGCCGCCGTTCTTAGGGGAAGCGCGAAAATAAGGATCAGTCAATGACTGAGACAACTAAATCTCCAATGATACCATTTTCCAGAAATTCACGAAGTTATTACGCGTGTTTTTTTCTTGTTTTTTTGTTTTGTTTTTTTGCTCGATTCAGGCAATGTTTTTTGAACAGCACAGTTATGTGATGGACGGACATATTATTGGCCTACAATTTTTGGATAATCTGTTTCATCCGTTTTTGGTAGCAGATATGTAATACTTAATGGGTTTCATTCTGGAATTTCATTGGGGTTATTAATTAGCATTGATAAAGTTTGCGCAAGATTTTTATGCATTGATGACAAATGATAGAGACAAAAATTGGGTACCTTGTCATTTCATAGATATTTCCATTTGGCGGATTTCGAGCTTGTCGAACATTATTCTTCGTTATGTTTTCCATTCTTGCACAGGTTTATCCTTTATTCTTTCTTGTTCTCGTTTGATCCATTTTGCATTGTAATTATTTTTCTTTATTCTACCAAAATGTCTGCACTTCTTCAATAGATTGTCGCTTTTTGACTTCTATAACTACTTTTAGCTGTAAAACTTCTTGAGGTCCGTTTGGAATATCTTATTTTGTCGATAGAACCTACAAAGCTTTTCATATCGTTTTGTTCTTTGGGCCTGTAATTGCAGTTAATCTTTATTACTATTATTATTGTTATTGTTGTGTGAGAGTACAGAACAACAAAATGACACTGCATCTATAAATATACAATGGAGATCTCGGATTGATTGGAAAAGATTCCAATAGAATCATTGAAGGAATCCCTGGTAGCCTATGCCTTAAAGAAATACAAAAAATTGTACTCACAAGTACGGCCCACACCTCACGAAGGGCTTTATCTATGTAAAATATGCGTGATTTTTTTTTTTAAACTTATCCGTCAAAAATGTCATGATGCCATTTCTGACCTTAGATCTTTGGTCGGGACCCGGAAATAAATGAGTATGCACCAGAAACCAAGTCACAAAAATGTGGCACATGGGAACATCAACAATCCCCGTTGTATTTGGAGCCCTCGGATTGGTTGGAAAATATTCCAGTAAACTAATTGAAGGGATCTCTGGAAGCCTATGCCTTGAAGAAATGCAAAAAATTATTCTCACGAATACAGCCCACACCTTACGAAGGGCTTTGTCTATGTAAATTTTTTTTCCAATGGAAAATTTCATGATGCCATTTCAAACCTTAGGTCTCTCATCGAGACCCGGAAAGAAATTAGTATACATCAGAAATCAAAGGAAATAAAATAAAGATAATAATAATAATAATCGATATCGTTATCAGTTAAGGGTAGTTGAGAAAGAAAAAGAGGAGGAAGAGGTGGAAAGTTATAACAATTTAGAACATGAGAGGGCACGCTTGTGTGTGATTTAGGAAATAGAAGCTGTTCCCGCTGCTGTGTGTGTCCGTGGAATGGTGACAGAAAATATACAAAAATGTTTAGGGAAAATTAGGACTATAATTCGAACCGATATGCTTCAGTACTGATAGGACAGCCAGAATTCGGGGAAAGGTTGTCTCGATCTATAAAAATGTCAGGAACCAAGGTCATTTATTATGAGCCACGCCTGATCGTTAGATAAAATCAGAAAAAGAAAATAATTCTCCGATTCCTCAATCCGAGCCGCTATTCATTACTCCACCGTAAACACACCAGAAATCAAAGGATTAATAATAATAATAATAACAATCTCAAAAATATGGCAGATGAGGGCATCAATAATTTCAATTGTAGTTGGAGCCCTTAGATTGACTGGAAAAGGTTCCGATAGACTCATTGAACGGATTCCTGGTAACCAATGTCTTAAAGAAATACAAAATGTTGTATTCACAAGTACGGTCTATACCTTACGAAGGGTTTTATCTATGTAAAATATATGTCATTTTTTCCTTAAAAACGCTCAGTATAAAATTGTATAGGTATAAGTTGTATACATAAGTACACCTCACACCTTACGAAAGCCTTTATTTATAAAAAATGTGTGTGATCTTAGTTTTTTTTATTTTATATATATAATAATGATCAGTGAAAAATATCATGAAGTCATTTCTGACGTTAGGTCCCTGGTTGAGAATCGGAAGGAAATGTGTATACAGCAGAAATAAAAAGAAATAATAATAATGTATAATTCTTATAGATAGAACCGTGGTGATACGGCTACAAAGTGTACTGAAAATACAATATTTCGAAAAAGTTATATTAGGTTGGTGCAAAAATAATGACGTAATAATGTCGTTTTTTTACGTTAAACAATACGTCAAAAAATGACATTATTACGTCATTATTTTTGCATCAACCTAATAATTCGTTGAAGAAAAAGGTAGCCGAATTTATTTTCTGTCTCGAAATAACCTATTCCTTCTATTTCTCTCTCTCTAAGCCCACCCTCTCTCTCTCTTTCTCTCGTTCCAGTCCCGCCAGAAATATATAGAAATAACCCACGCTCGGATAGAAATGAATAAAAATGAATTATTCTATTTACCTTCAATAGAATTATATCCAAATAACCATTTTTACTCATCATCCCTCTCTATATAGACATGAACGAACGGGAGAGAGAGAGAGAGAATTTGTATGTTAAAGGATTGATCGGGAGAAAATGCACGCAGGGACACTTGGGAAAATAGTGAAATATTAGCGAAAGCACAAATGCATCTAAATGCACGTTTGCCATTGACGCATGCAGAGACGACATATACACGAGGCGTGCATGCAGTTACAGAATTCAACCAAGAAAAAAAGGACACGCGTAGATTTCCCAAAATGTTCAACTTACATTGAGTTATAACGTTATTTAAGATTGAGGCAGAGGCCGTATATATATATATATATATATATATATATATATATATATATATATATATATATATATATATATATATATATATTATTATTATTATTATTATTATTATTATTATTATTATTATTATTAAACTACTAGTAATACTCGGTTAGAAAAATATGTATGGAGGTAAAATTAGCAATAGCCACCACCAATGAACCTAATAAATTATTAAATCAAAGATGTGAGATTTTAAAAAGGTGTAGGCATAGGAAATCCTGGTTATTGGAATGGAGGCTCTGTTTTTTTTTTTTTGTTTTTTTTTGTGAGTTTTGGTTTGTTTTTTTTTCTTTTTTTCTCTGTCTATCTTCTTCTGTCACAAGGTTTTATCCTAATTAGTTTTTAGTGGTTTTATCAATAGAAATTGTTTCGTGTCATTTCCTCTTTAGCCAGATTACTCTGAAGATCCGTTTAGGTGAAATCTAGGTAGGTTGTTCCTGGCTCTTTAGGATTTATTCCATATATATATATATATATACAAGTGAACACTGAAGTCAACACTCAGAGACATTAATGTTCACTTTTATATTTACATACGCTCTATCGCTGATATTGGAAACTTTATCCCATAAACATGGCAAGTGTTTATTTAGACAGCAATTCCTTCGTTTATAAACGTTTCGTTAATAACGACTGACAAGTTACTGTGATTATGCTTTTTATTTAATTTTTCTTTTCAAGTGCCTTTCTTTTTTGCACACAAAGTCTGTAAAAACTGTTCAAATGTTCTACAATTTCCAGTGCTTTCGGCTATACTTTTGGCCATTATCAAGGGTGATTTTCATTTTTACTTTTAACTGAATGTTTGGGTTGTGTTATATATGTATCTAGAGTTATAGGAATGTTTTTATTTTCCAAACACGGTCGGTCGTGTTCATAACTGTTCATGTTACCGACTGTTGAATTTTTCTTTTTTATTATTAGGGCTCCCATTATTTCTATTTTTTTTTTTTTTTACATCTGGATGAGGTTATTATGCTTGTATTTTTGTATTTGTATTTTCTACTAGTATGTTTCCGATGGATTTTGGTAAGTTTCAGTGTGTTTAAACGAGGCTTAATGGCGCCATGGTCGGATAGATGTAGCGTAAGTCGTCTGGATAGGAATGTAGTAGTGTGACCAATGTGATTATTTATGAGTTTAGTTCGTTAAGGGGCATTTGAACTCGTAAATATTATTGGTTCTTTGTAGTTTTGATTTTGATGATCAGGTTATCTGTTTTAAATTTTTTCAATAGATAATTTAATTTTCTGGTTCGGGTCGACTGGGGTAGTGTATTTCTTTATGGTATTTCTAAGTGTATTTCTTTATGGTATTTCTAAGTTGGCGTGTATTTGACTTTTGTAAAAGATGTTAACATTATTGTTTTTGTCTGTGTTCAGTATCATTATTAGTTACTTTGGAACGAAATAGTCTAATTTAACATTACAACCTTTACAAAAAAAAAAAAAAAAAAAAGCCCCCAAAACAAAAAAACAGCCCCCCCCCAAATCGTCTTACAGCAAATAAAAAAAGTTAAATGTAACATCAAATATTTAAATAATGAAATACACAAAGATAACGAGACACTAAAAACACCTTGACTGAACTCGAATAAAAGTACTATCTCAACCTAAGCATTAATGAAGACCGACTTACGCAAAGACAAATAATTACAAAATGCTAAATAAATTATAACAAGGAAACATTTTATCACACAATGGCAGTGATAAATATATAAACCTATCTATTCATAAATTAACAGATGATCAAAAAGATTTCCTAAATCTAGGGCCAAATTACCACCTCCAACCGAAATCTGACCTCCTCACAAAGAAGACCGAAATTGAAATTCTACACCAATCACTATCCCAACTTGAGGTACATGGAGACAGCAATTGATTCAAACCTTGAAGTCCTCTTTAAGGCAGAGAGCTTAAAAGAACCCACTTCTCACAACAACTATAATAATATCATAACAACAAAAGTACAAATCGTCGCAAAAGAACTAAAAAACAATACCAAAATATTGTCATCAGATGAGCTGACAAAATTTAACGCATAGGTAATTTGAGACAAAGCCGATTACCATAAAAATTACAACACATCATCGATGACCAATCTAAATTCAACGAATTAACCATAAAAAGATCTAATAACATCTTATCACTCCGGGGTTGATTCTGAAGAAAATCATCGTAGACTACCAACCAGGATAGGGAAATATAAAAATACACAGAGCTGAAAACACACTACGCAGGCACAACCAAAGTCCCCTTCTACGACCATAATGGCAACATCTACACGCAAAATAATGGCTTTAGTATGGGAAATGTGTTCGGCCCCTGCTTCTCCAATTACGACATGTTGCACGTAGAATACATGATATTTAAACTCGTCACTAAACCCAAAATATATGTCTGTGAAAAGAAAAAAAAATGAAATAGAGCTATTAGAAGCATTGAAAAAAAAAAAGAATGGAATCAATTATCAAACTTATACTTTGAGAAACTTTTGCAATGTATGCCCATAATTTGTACTGCTGTAATAAAGGCTAAAGGAGGATATTTTGACGAGAGCAATATTTAATTCATAAAATGATTTTTTTCTTTTTGCTATAATGAAATTTCTAATGAAACATTATGTCTCACTTTTTAAAAACCATGTATCATACTTTTCTCTTATTTAAAGTACAAAGCAACTACTTTGAGGGCCTATTTAAAAATTAGCAGGGATGTCCTTAAACTTTTTCACTGTAGTATATATATATATATATATATATATATATATATATATATATATATATATATATATATATATATGTGTGTGTGCTCAGTTCTGATCGTCCGTGCTTCAGGTATAAATGTTATGTTAGATGTTATGAAATAAAACCATAGATTTTAATAATACACACAAATATGAAGTTTATTTCAAAGTTTCTGTTCAATTATTCGTGCAACTTATTTAGTGTGAAACCTGTGCCTGGTGTTTTTTCGCTATTTCTTCAATGTTTAGTCGAATGTGAGATAAATATTAGGTTGGTGCAAAAATAATTTCGTTTTCTCACATAGTAACATATGTTAGAAAACGAAATTATTTTTGCACCAACCTAATAGAATCTCATTTCTTCGTCAGTTGAGCGTAGTCTTTCTCTCTTCTTATTGTTGATGTTATTTAAAGTTGGGAAGCCTAATTCACATCAATAAGATATAGAAAATTGCAATAAAACTAATAAAGCTTTTTTAGCTAATATGAGATAAAAAGTTTAATACTTATGCATTTATTCAAATATTAACGCTTTACCATTACTACTTCCGCACACACACATATATATGTATGTCGTGACAATATTTCGTGGCACACTTAAAAGGATTGCGCGGCACACCAGTGTGCCGCAGCACGGCGGTTAAGAATCACTGAGCTAAACTCAGCTGTCAATGTGCCTCATACTAACTTCGAGCAATAATTCTCCATTTCAACTGCGTGGTGAAGCTGTTTTTCACAAAATCTCAATAATACTTAGACAGCGCTGTTTGATGTTTACAGGATTCATTACTGAAGGAATGGCGATGGTTATAAAAGCGCTGCTTCCAATTCTCAGCGGATGATCCAATATAAGAAGATCGTGGCTTCATACACTACATTTTCTGTCATACATAATCCTCCTACTGGGCATTCAGTTTTTACCCTACAA
This sequence comes from Acanthosepion lycidas, assembly GCA_963932145.1. NCBI lineage: Eukaryota > Metazoa > Mollusca > Cephalopoda > Sepiida > Sepiidae > Acanthosepion > Acanthosepion lycidas. The sequence continues at coordinate 103,462,488 of OZ010591.1, forward strand.
TTACAGGTAGAAGTATTTTTTGTAATTGATTAATATGAAATTCTCTAATAAGATTATTAATGTTGGAATTTATAATTTTCTCCACATTGTTCACATTAATTTTCAAGTTCATTCTATTCAAAATTATATTCGGTGTATTGTTATTACCAAAATGTTTATCTATTAACTTTAGGAAGAATTTCCCTATATATATATATATATATATATATATATAGTTACCTCTCTCTCTATATATATATAATTAGTTACCTCTTCGTCCCCAAGGCCCGGTGGCCCAGTGTATAAAGCTAGCATTGTATCGTAATTAACTTGCCCATATTATTATCAGTTAATTTACTCTAAATTCGAAAACAAAGTCATCGAGATGACCCTCTTTCTGTATTTAGCATTCTTCATCTCTTCTTCATCTAATTTTTTAATTTGTTGATATCATCAATTCAGGCCAATCATTGTTATTGTATTAGACGTGATGTTAAAAGTGTAGGTACATTCCTGATTCACACCATAACCTTAGCAGTTGATCTCACTGAATGATTGGTACTTGAGCACACGACAACCAAATTTGCTCGAAGATTTCAGATAAGAATATCAAATAACCGTTTTTCCAAGAACCAAATTCATCTTCTTATCAAGTTGAGTTTCTTTCGTACGCTCTTCTTCAGCATTACCAATTCTCTTCTTTTTGCATTAAATTGTATCACATGAAATCACAAATTGACCATTATTCGTAATTCGGGAGCTGCATTAACATTGTCAGATTGTAAGATACCGATTTCACCAGACAAGAATAATTTCATTTTTACAAGATTATAAAAATATTAAAAGCAACTACAATGAAATTAAGAAATAACCATAAAATAATTTCTTTTTATTCATAAGTTTATAATATTGTCTGTGAAATAAAGAACAAGGAAATTTAAATAAACAGCTAAGGACGAGTAATTAAATATAAATTATGAAAAAAAAAAAAAAAAATCAAAACATAAGAGATCTTTTTCTCAGACTATTTTATAACCCAAATTAATTCTTATTATACTGTTGTAGCATACCTACTGACGATAATGGGTTATGTCCCCATTCACATAAATGTTGTAGTAAATACTGTATGTTGGTCTGCAGTTAGAAATTCATCGCCAGCTGTGATGGTCAAACTCGCTGCCTCCGGGCAGAGAGGGCCCCCAGAAGAGCAGAGTCTCGTCTCGAGAAGCAGTTACCTGACTCCGTTTTATACGGGGTCTATGAGGAATTTTTGTCCGAGCCCATGGGTACGGATACCGCACATTAAATTCGGCCTTGTGCCACATCTGACTGCGTGGGGCGGTTGGTAGATATCCTGCAGTTGGTAGATATCCTGCAGTTGGAGATTCGTTTCCAGTTGAGCTGGTCAAACTCTCTGCCTCTGGGCAGAGTGGATCCCCAGACGAGACTATGTCGAAGAGCAGTCTTGTCTGGGGAAACAGCTACCCGACCCTGTTTTATACGGGGTCTAAGGGGAGTTTTTTTTTTGTGGATACCCCACATTAAATTCGTCCTTGTGCCACATCTGACCGCGTAGAGGCGGTTGGTAGATATCCTGCAGTTGGAGATTCATTGCGGAATTCACTTGATTCACTTCAAGTAGTTGACTCCTTTTACGCGCCGCTGGCGAATCTTATGCGTTGTTTTTGTCCTAAGTATTATCGTTCATTACCAACCATCTATTTAGTAACCTTCCCTAGGTTACAACGTATACTTTCATTGTAAAACTGGAAATTATTTTAATTAACATTCTCTTTTTCTATGGTTAAGGTATAATAGATAAATTTATAAATAAAAATACTGTTTTCATTGTTATTTCTTCAAAATATGGTAAATAATAAATATTGGATTGCAGCTGGTTCACATATTTTTATCATCTTGTAAATGTAGAATTATTTTTGTACATAAACAATCCAATAAATGCATGAACTTAATTCTTTTGCTGTCAGTTCATGAGAAAAATGAAAGTGTAGGAATACAGTTTCATATGTTTTTTTAATCTATCTATCTATCTATCTATCTATCTATCTATCTATCTATCTATCTCTCTCTCTCTCTCTCTCTCTCTCTCTATCTATCTATCTATCTCAGTCTAATAATCAGTTGCTATATAATCCAAGTGAATCCTAATAATATAAAATATTAAAACTGATCATCAAATAGAGCTTAATTCAACACAGCATATCATTTCATTTAGTTTTATCTAATTACCTTGATCGGTTTGAAAATCCTTACAGGTAATCTCAATCTGTGAGGTGAAACGATCATAACTATGAAGTAATTTTAATTACTTTTGATGAAATATATATATATATATATATATATATATATATACAAGTATAGGATTGGTGTATACGGAATAAATCCCAATAACCAACAAAGAGTGCTCAATACAGAGTAGAGCAAATATAATCATTTATTCGAAAATTATAACATAAAAATGTTATAAAATCGCTACAAAAATAGCCATTATGTTTCAACACTTCTGGTGTCTTCTCAATGTATTCAACACCATCACTTGAGAAGATAACATAGTAATTCCTGTGTAGGGATGAAGCCATATCTTTAAATCAGGTAATTTATAATATTATATATATATAAAATTCTGTGACTTCCGTTAGTCCATCCATCCGTCTGTCACACCCTCTAAAATAGCCATACATTGACAGATTGAAACAAAATTTAAATACTCTGAGGATTTCAACACGCCTCAGTTTGTTGCAAAAAAATAATTCTAGTAAATATTAAAAATGTGACACTGTTTAGCGATTGCGTGAAAATTAAAAGCGAGAAATAATTAAGGCGAGAAGAAGCTATCATGAAAGACATACTGAGCGATGTTATTTTTTTTTTGCCCATAGCAATAATGAAAATTTCAAATTGGTCAAGTGGCCTACAAAACGAAATGCTGGAAGATAATCGTAATCAGGTCAATGATGCGACCGAGAAAAAAGATCAGTTTAGACCACCCCAAAGAAAAAAAAAAGGGAAGGGAAAAGAGAAAAAGGGAAAGAATAAACCATTAACTATCTTTCGGAGATATCATTTGGTTTTGGGAAAAGACACCTGTTTTATGTCCAGACCTGAACATGATAAAAGTTTGTTACCGGGATAGATAATTGGCGACAGGGTGCGAAGACGTTCGGTTGACCACCCATTTAACGCCTGGCGAAAATCTCGTTGACGAATTCCAGATGACATTCAGTTAAGATAGAGATTAAGGACCACATTACGAGTCGTAGGGGTCTGGTGGAGGAAGGGAAAGAAAATAAAATAAAGGAAGATAATTTTTTTCTCTTTGTGCGATAATTTTAAACTGAGGCCAGACTAGCCACACCCACGCTGTCGAGCGTTCATTGGCTGAGTGGTGGCGTGAGCGGTGGGCGAAGGTAAACATATGAAAAGGAGGGGAGGCCTGTTGACGCCTCTGAGGGGATTGGTGTGAGATGCCACTATGAGAAAGAAGGGTAACCTGTTGAGGCCCTCTGAGGGGATTGGTGTGAGATACCAATATGAGAAAGGAAGAATTTGGGGGGACGATTCCCTTAAGAACCCCTCTCAAGCAGAAAGTAATGGACTTGTAAAGTGATAAATTTTCCTGTCCGAAAACAAAGAAAATCCTTATTGTGGATTTGGAATTATCGAGGAACCCAAGCTACGACAGGCCCACACCCGGCTTTGGTCGGCGACCATATAAACAGAGTCGCAGCGAGTAGACGGCAGTTGGAGAGTTCCGAGGAGACGCAGACGCAGACAGAGTTGAGTTGTGAGCTCTGAGACCAGCCTCACAGGAAGCTGACTGAAGTTACACACGCATTCCGACTTAGACTTCTAACCAAAAACAATTTATTTTTGAAGAACGACTTGGACTCACACCACCAAAACAAGTTTTACGAATATCACCTGAAGATACCAAAAACCAGTTATTGAAAAACAACTTAAGATATTAAGACTCGCCTAACAAACGCAAAGTGTCACGTATCCATAGAAGCGGTTCGGGAGAAAGACGCAGTCCTGTATTCAGCAACCAGATATAAAAATATTTGTTATTCTTTTTTTAACACATTTGAATCTTTCGAGTTGTTACTTTATTTTCTTTTACATATACTTGTGCGAAGTCACCTTTGCTCGAATTCGGCTTGCATTACGTCCCGGCGACTGATTGATTTCGTCTACCTAAGATCAAATCACAACGTGGGTAGGTTAGACTAGAAATCAAAGCAGTTACTTCGGTAACCAGACATTGGAGGCGAGCTGGGAACGACAAAGCTGATACCGAATCTAACCAGATTCCTATCCGAATCAGCCAAGGGTTAGAACGTCACATTTGGCACCGCGACCAATACCAAGTCACATTGGTCGTCACAGGATACCACGGGGGCAGAGAGGCCGAGGTGACGTCACATTTGGGACCGTGAACAGGATCACGTCACATTTGGTGCTGTGACAACAGGATCACGTCACAAAAATAGCTTTTTAAAACAATAAAATTGCCGACGAAGTAAATAAAAACGGTGCCAAAGGAAAAAAAAACCTTTTAACACACAATTTTTTGCAGGTACGTTTGTTTAACTTTTTGCCGAATATACATTTTCGGGAAAAATGCAAGAGGAAGAAACATGAAAATGATACATGAGTCAGAAGCTGATAACGAGTGAATGACAGAACCGTGATTTCAGAAATTGAATTCTGCAAATAATAATATTGAAAGTGAGAAAAAGTCTTAAAGAAAATCCCTTTAAAAAGCCTTATAGAAAGCCTTAAAGAAAATCCTTTTAAAAAGCCTTATAGAAAAGCCTTAAAGAAAATCCTTTTAAAAAGCCTTATTGAAAAGCCTTAAAGAAATCCTTTTAAAAAGCCTTATAGAAAAGCCTTAAAGAAAAGCCTTTAAAAGCCATAAAAACTTAAAAGACTAAAAATTTTAACAATGCATTAAAAAGTATTAAAAAAGCCTTAGAGTAAAGCCTAGAAAGCCTTAAAAATCCTTAAAGTAAAAGCCCTAAAGGAAAGCCTTAAAGTAAAAGCCTCATAGGAAAGCCTTAAAGAAAAGTCTTAAAAGGCTTTAAAAACTTAAAGAAAAGGCTAAAATCTTAACAAGACATTAAAAAGCATAAAAAGCCTTAAAGTAAAACTAAAAAGCCTGAACGAAGAATTTTTAAAAAGTCTTAAAAAGCCTTTAAGTAAAGCCTTAAAAGCCTTAAAGAAGTCTTAAAGAAAAAGCCTATTAAAAACCCTTATAGAAAAGCCTTAAAGGAAAGCCTGAAAAGAAAGCCTTAAAAAACTTAAAAAATTAAAAAATTAAAGTAAAGCCTAACAACCCTTACAGAAAAGCCTTAAAAATGCCTTTAAAAAGCATTAAAAAAGCCTTAACGAAATCCTCCATAATGACTCCGTCCTACGATTATGAATAATAGAATCCCTTTTCGCGACGTTTTAATAAACGTCATCGGTCATCATTTTACAACTTCACTGTATAAAAAAAGCAACAAGTAAGATATCTCTTCAATTGCTAAAGTGAATATCTTCATAAATATAAAATAGCTGCTATAAAAACAGATTAACCGAACTATTTTCTTTTTCAGACACATAATTTTATAAATTAAGCAACATTAGATAATCACTTATCAACAACAATTTCCCAAACGATGTTTGTAATGAAAGAATAAATTTGCCTTTAAAGAAATTTCGAAAAAAAAAAATGACATAAGCAATGATCACGATCTAAACAAAAATAAAGAAACATTAAATTATTTTATTACAATCGTAATTTTATTGTAACTAGATGCGTTATAATATTATTAACAAGAGCCAGATGATGAGAAAGCCAGTAAGAATATAATTTACAAGTATATAATGATTAACGATAAGCACACATACGTTAGATTTATCATTTACTAGAGAAAGACAAAAAAATCTTCTAACCTAATTACAAATAAATCTGAACCTCAAAACTAACTCCACCCTATGTAAAAAATATTATTGTTTATGAAATCGTAGGTTCTCTGAATGGATTGATTGATATGTTGTTTTTTTTTAGGTTATTTTAAAGCCTGAAAATATTTTTAGATTATAATCATTTTTAGGTGATAATAATGATTTACTCATACAAGTCCGATTCATTGACCCATAGCTGGGAGAGGAGTGGTAGATCCATTGACCCATCGCTGGGAGAGGAGTGGTAGATCCATGTCTTTCCCACATCAAGTATTTGAGCATAAGTGAATATAACGCACTTGACTTGAACTGGAACCCAGCTCTCCAATTTTCAAATCTGAGCAGTTCTATTTTAAACCACTCCTACATCGAAACTTATATCACCTGTTATTCCCAAGTGGTTACCCATCTAAGTACTGACTAGGCTAGACGTTGCTTAAATTCAGTGATCGTACGAGAACCGATGTTTCAACATGGATGTCCCCGGGAAGATATTATCTTCAATATTTATACATGAACCACACTCTCTCGTAGGCTGACTTGTCACTTGTGGAAACTTAGTTCAACTCTTACAATATGTCAAACATCGCATCACCAACAAGCAAAATAAAAGGATTTATATAAAACATAAGTAGTTAATACCAAAATCTGAAATATTAGGTATTGCGAGGAATGAGCCAACATTCTAGATATTATTTCTGTACAAAAGAAACAAAAACACATTAAATAAAATGTCTCTTCCCCCCAATTCGCTCGACAGAAGACCGAAAAGATGGCACATCAATTATTTTGATCTACGACACTAGGTTGTTAACCGTTACTCAGGATAAGGTGAATATTTTTATGCATCCCGAACTCTGAATATTAATTTGAATAGATGATTTTATTTAGACTATTTACATTATTCAGACTATTGTCCTCACCTTTGTCGCCATATTTATTACAACGTTTTGGCCGTTGTACGCTCTGGCCTTCTTCAAGTCAAACTGAACCCTTTATTTCGGTCACTAGTTCCACGTGCCAGTTATCAGTTATTTTCCTGTTTCCAAGTTCTCCACTGCCTTACCCGGGATATTGAACTCATACTCTTTGGGTCCTGTCATTGGATCTAACCAACGCCTTTGTCCACTGTGCCATGTGTCCTTGAGTACATCTGTGTATGAATTTCTGGGTATTATAAACCTAATAAAGGGTTCAGTTTGACACTCCAACCACCTGAAGAAGGCCAGAGCGAACAACGGTGTGATAAATATGGCGACAAAGATGAGGACAATAGTCCGAATAATGTAAATAGTGTACATAATACCTTATCTCAGAAATATAGACAGATACTGAAAGGCCGAAACGTAATAAATATGGCGACAAAGATGAGGACAATAGTCCGAATAATGTAAATAGTGTACATAATACCTCATCTCAGAAATATAGACCGATGATTTTATTTAAATAAAATGAAAACAATATAGATTTGATTCTATAGCGCTAATAGGTATTGGATATTTGAGTTAAGAAGAATTTGGTTTTGCCAATCTTCCAAGAAGGGAGAACTTCTTTGTATTCACGGTCAATACTTTGACTTCAGCTTGAACACCGACTGTCACCAAACAGGATGAAATAAAAAAAACTCTCGGAAAGATACAATCAACAAACATTGATCAGCACATTCACAGGCAGATTTCAAATTTGCACATGTATTTTTGAGAATTAATCGATTCAATTTTCAAACATATTCATCGATTATTTTTAATAATTAAGCAGGGAAACAAGAAAAGATGGTAAAGATAAAATTTAACTAACATCTTCTCTATCAATAGATTTCGCCTATCTGCATAAATATTTTCCAGACTGATGATTTTTATTGTCATTATGTAATTATGGGAGAGTGGTTTCCTTTTATGCGCATTCACCTACTATGTCTACTGTCCCAGTGTAGCTGTAGCCAAACTTTGAGCAACATGACTGGCAACGAGACGGTATAAGTGGAAAGTCTAATTGACGACTTTTCAAAGATTACGATGCTAAAGCGATATAAAGAAAGTCAAGTTTGATTCTGATTTGTAAACACTGCAACGAAATCCAACTTCCATGGCATCTGACTGAGAATTTCTAAAATAACTGGACTAATAGTTTCAACGAGAGAAAGTTACCCTTTTTCGACGTCGAAGCTAGACAGAACAGGGTTTGGGGAAAGGAATCCCAGTAACATTTCGGATGGGAAAATATATCCAAATCTCTCCAGATAAAAGCAATCCAAAATGATTGCAACTTTGTCTAGAGAAACCAAAATGATATGAACAGGTGGTGGCATAGATTTCCTGGTTGAAGGAAGAGACATCTCAATTTTTAAATAAGTTGTTCTCCAGAGGCAAATTCAAACGTGAACTTGCAAAATGCGTCATCTCTTCCTCACAATCCTCACTGTCTATTCATTCTCACTCAGTCCTCTCCCCTATCTATCTATCTATCTATCTATCTATCTATCTATCTATCTATCTATCTATCTATATCAGTCTATTCATATCTATCTATCTATCTATCTATCTATCTATCTATCTATCTATCTATCTATCTCAGTCTATTCATATCTATCTATCTATCTATCTATCTATCTATCTCAGTCTATTCATATCTATCTATCTATCTATCTATCTATCTATCTATCTATCTATCTATCTATCTATCTATCTGTCTGTGCGTGTGTGCATGTGCGTTTCTTTGTTGTCCTTTTGCGGTTTTCAATTTCCAGATATGTAAGTCAGTTCATTTTTTTAGCAATGCATAATCTGTCTCAGTCTATTCATATCTGTAAATTTATATATACACCTACAACACATACACACACACATATGTATGTATGTATGTATGTATGTCTGTATATTATCTGTTACTGTCTTGTTTGAGTAATGAGACTATTTCTATTCCAAACATAGCACAGAGAAATTTATCTAAGAACAGAGTCGTGTTACGTGCAGTCAGATAGGCATTTAAATGTTGCAAGAATAGAAACGTTGTCTTCCTGGTAAGCTGTTGTAGAAATAAAGAAAGAATGGAAGTCGTTTATTTATTTCTCTTTCTCATCGTTCTTTGTCACGCTTGGTTGAATCTCAGTGAACGCAAAGCCCGATTATATAAACATCTCTCTCGCACTTTCAACAAGTTTATATTAACGATAAAATCAACAGCTTCTCAAATTGCGAGTCAATCCTTGTAAATGTTTCGTTTGAGTAGCCATTTGGACAAAGACGAAAAAAAAAAAAAATAACACAAGCCCATTCACCTGTCTCATAAGACTTCTCTTATCGTTGTAAGTTTATTTGTTTGTTTGTCAGGAGACCCAGAAAATAATGTCTTCCCCTTTGTACCATTTGATTTGTCCTTTTCATGACGCGTTTCGCATTTATTTGGACAAATAAACGAATGATATTTGTTTTTCTGCAAATGAAATCAACTTGAAGTGGAGAAGTCCAGAACAATGTAGACAAAAAACAATCGAGATACATACAATATTATTAGGTTGGGTTTAGATAATTTCTATTTTCTGTTTATCAACTTCATTCTTTATTCACTTATAAATTGAACATTATTTTTAATGTCTTCTCGCTTATCAAGCAGCTCTTGGATTCCTTTTGAGTAAAATTTCGCAGGTTTTGACGTGAAAAAAGTAATCGACGAACTCATGAATCGGGTCTTCATTAGAGAACGTTTTCTCCACCATAACGTTTTCCGACGATTGAAAAAGTTGCAAGACCAGGATGGCTAGAACAGACCAAACATGCTTCAATTTTTTTCTGTGTTATTCTATCTGCATGCGGCCTTGTGTTGTAATGGAGAAGAAGGCGCTTTCCGACCAATCCTTTATGGACATGTTGCAGCGGCTGGATGTACAAATGTGTATTTAGTGTTTCATTTCATTTTAAAAGCTCCATACGAATAATACCCTGAAGATTTCATCAACACACGACATTACCTTTCTCCCTTGGAGCTCAGTTTTGTAGTTGGTTGTAGAGATTTATTTTTGTGAATCCAGAGGTCTTTATGGAACCCATTTTGCATCATCTGCTAAGATACATTTAAAGAACGGTTAGTTAGGATGATAGATTTGACATTAAAATTAATTCTCAAAAGCCAAAATTTTAAAATCTAAACTTAAACTATATTTTATATATTATATTTATGTTTGTACGTATGTGCGTCTTTGTGTGTGTGTGCTTGTAATGAATGATTACACATCTATATATAAATTAGTGTATATATAACGGTTTTCTATACATATATATAACTGTTTGTGTATGTCTACGTAAATATAGACATAGAAATATGAAATGGTTAATAAAGTTGAGCATATTTTTTAGAAAGGCTTAATGCTTTTTTCCTCTTGTCATGATTTATACACGGCAATCGGTCAACAGTTCCAATTTCGCTGGCGCACAGACATTGAATACTCTCAGCGTTGAGTGGAAACTCCTCAGTCAAGAAAGAACTGGCTTTACCAAATTATTACAGAAGAAGATTGGAAAAACATTAAAAGAGGAATAAGAATGAAACACGAATTGTTTTTGCCAGCGTAAAAAAAAGATAAAAAAATGCAGAATATTAATAAAATATTTAATTAAATACGAGAAAGAGAAGAAAGAGTGTGAACTTAAGCGAAGAAGTAAATGGAAATTGATTTTTAGTGGTGAATGTGAAACTAAATTACACCCTTTTGCAAATTAATTGAAATAGCCGCTTTAGTTTCCTTTCTTTCAACATACACTCAGTTTTAGACCCACTGGAGTGACAGGGTGTAATCAATTTCTATTTTTTCATCAGATTAGGTCATTTGCAGTGGTGTGCAGTAATAAGAATCTATTTTCAGCGTGTATGATGAAATTTGTTTCGCCTAGAAAAATATTACGTCATTCATGATGGCATCAGATGTTTATCACAACCAGTCACTATTGTCTCGACTATCGATTAGTTGTCCAGCGGTCATTATCTGCGATGTACGTTACTCCAAGGAAGCTTACGAAAATTATAACGCTGCACGAACACACTGGCAAGCCTTACCAATGAGCAAATCAAAGTACTATAGACGGGCAAGGAAAATCTGTTTTCAATCCGCAAAGAACGACTTCGTGGAATGGACATTCGAAGAACGAACATGTGAACTGAGTCATGTTTCATTTATGAAAATACGAAAAAGTGAATAATAACAGAAATATTCGTTTTGTTTTAATTAATTTGCACAAAGGTGTACATGAACCTGATGGGTTAGAGATTGGTACTTTCAGGATAATATTCAATTAAAATGGCTTTTTAGTATTATTGTTCACCTAACACAAGGCCGAAGAACCACTCAAGGTTACTGAATGAGACTGATGTAAGGGTGTAAATTTAGGGAGATTATGATGACATGCTGCATAGATAACGGTCGATCCTAATCTTGAAGAGCTTAAAATTGTAGTGGTTGAGGAAGCATCATCTCGAGAGTCTTTCTCACAAATTAACCATTCTAGGGAAGAAGATGTTTGATTGGAATGTTCTCTTTACCAAAGTAATACGCAGAAAATGAGGATCTATGTGGTACGGCGGGGACCTGTGAAGGGAATATAACCCCTGTCTGAACACCTTCCTTGGAAATAGCGATAGAGTAACAAGAGGCTAGCAACGTTTCGACGAGGGGGGGAAAGGGATTGCAGGGTGGAAAATAATAACTACAATGTGGCGTAATCTATTTTAAACTTTGGACAATGAAGAATGAGCAGCACCAGAAATACTCCTTTTCTTGGCTGATTCATCCGATGGCGCGAGGAGTTAGTTATTTTCTGGCATGGTACAAAGTACCCTGCATTCTTTTAGCTTGGTGAACACAGGAGGCGAGGAAGAGGTCTAAAAGGTTAGCGTGGTATCCAGCTTTTTCGGGGAACACGAGTAGGTTTATTCATGATTTAGGTCAACTTGAATGGTGGAAAAGTCATGGTAGTATTTTCCTTCTCTATCGGTTATGTTTGAGTATACGGATCATTCCTTATGGTGAATACTGAAATCGACACAATACTCGATAATAGCCGACGGATGATCAGATAGAATATGGTAAATCTTTTCACTATTTTGATAATTGCAATAATGTCACCCGGAGAACGATAGACGCTGAAGACAAATGAAATAACAATATGGTAGTGGAATAAAGCATTTGGGTTCAAATTACAGCCAGTAAAATTATACGTCCCTTCAAAATAGGTTTGGTTTGGTTTGTCTTGTTTTACGGCATATCAACCTCAAGGGGTTATTTTAATGACGACAAGATTTTTATTGCTGCTAATATGTTTTTCAAAAATGTATAGCTGGTAATAAGGAATTGCCGCAATAATTTTTCTTCAAAAATCTATTGCTAGTATTAAAATTGTTTTTACACGTTTTGACCCCAGTATGGGGTGTTAGCTATTTGCCCATAGCTGGGGCCCTAACATGTGCTACCACTCCGGGTCAGAGTAAACCTGGGAACACCAGCAATTAAGAGGTGGTACCATGCTCCTCATAACCTGATCAGAAGCATTGCTGTCGTATGTAGTTTATCGTCATACCAAGGACGCGGAAAGATAGTAAGTTCTTGAACAATATACATTTTGAGCGACAAAGGTTACAAAATAGAATTTTTAAGCTAAAGATTATATTCATATACGATTGCAGTTCCTTGTATTCTTTACAGCCAGCAATTGCCTTCATTACTAGAAACAGTTTTAAAAACACAAATTTACTGAACTTACGGCCATATCACGTTGAAACACCGGTTCTCGTACGATCACAAAAATTAAGCAATGTCAAGTTTGGTCAGTATCTAGATGGGTGACCGCTTAGGAATACCAGGTGCTGTAAGATTGAATGTTCGGGGGAGTGTATTTGAACAACAGCTCGAAATTGAAAATCGGACCGCCGTCGGGTTTGTTGTAATCACTTATGCACAAATGCCCTTGGGAAAGGTAGAAATATACAACTATTCCCCTCAGCTATGGGTTAATTAATAGAGCTTGTATCAGCAAATCATTATTATCTCCCCCAAAATATTACAATCTAAAAATATTTCCTGGCTTTATATAACCTGCAAAAGGTTGATAAACCGTAAAAACAAATCAATCAAATAATCAACCAAATTAATGTAATAACCTCGAGCCTCCCCGAACATTAAACAAATAAAAATAAATATGTGGTCCATTATTAAAAGAGAAGCAAATATAAGAATTTAAAAACAATATTCAAGTCAGGATGTTTTTGACAATCAATACAAACTTTTGCCTATAATGTTAAATTCCAATTAATAGAAATATCATTAAAATCAACGGTTGAAAATATAGAAGGTTATAGAATATCAACGAGCCTATATTAAACATACAGGGTGAGATGGATAAACTGTCGTCTAAATGACGTAAAAATAAAAATAACACTGACATCCTATTTTAACATATATACAAGTGCGATGGATAAATTGTCGTCTAAATGGCATAAAAACGAAAGTTCATAAAATGAACACTATTTACATTATTCGGACTATTGTCCTCATCTTTGTCGACATATTTATTACAACAATTCGGCCGTTGTATGCTCCGGCCTTCTTCAGGTGGTTGGAATGTGGAACTAAACCCATTATTTCGCTCACTGGGGTAGACTATTTTAGTTCCACGTGCCATGTCTAATGGATGCCAGTTATCAGTTATCTCCTGTTAATTCCCCTCTTCAACTTCTCCACAGCCTTAACCAGTTATTGAACTGACAATCTTTGGGTCCTCTCACTGGATCTAACCAACGCCTTTATCTACTGTGCGAAACGTAATAAATATGGCGACAAAGATGAGGACAATAGTCCGAATAATGTAAATAGTATACATAATACCTCATCTCAGAAATATAGACAGATACTGAAAGGCCGAATCGTTGTAATAAATATGGCAACAAAGATGAGGACAATAGTCCGAATAATGTAAATAGTGTACATAATACCTCATCTCAGAAATATAAGATTCATAAAATGAATGTTCCACTTGAGCCTATTTTGTCTATGGTGGGCTCTGTCCAGCATGAGTTGGCTAAGTGGTTGGCTAAAGTTCTTGATCCTGTTTTGAAGTATTATCTTGAGTATTGTATTCCAGACTCGTTCAAGTTTTTCTCGTATATTTGATATTTGTAGTCTGTTCACGAATGTCCCTCTTGACGGGACTATTGACATTTGTGCTGACTATTTGTATCGTGGTCCCTTAAAGCCTCCATCTTTTCCTGAGTATGTCTTTGTCGAGCTGATGAGGATGCCTGTTAAGCCTGTCACTTTCAGATTTGATAACATGTATCAACAGATTAATGGGGTAGCAATGGGTAGTTCTTTGGAACCTATCATGGCCAATATTTTTGTAGGGTTTCACGAGAGGCAATTGTTTAATAAGGTCCCTAAATCATACTGCTATTTCCATTATGTTGATGACACTTTTACATCTTTTTCATCACATAACGAGGCAGACATGTTTTTTCAACATCTAAATGGTCTCCACCCCTCTTTACAGTTTACTATGGAGGTGGAGAGTAATATAGGAAGCCAATTTTTACTGGGCTGAATCTCAGCTGGGATTCGTTTGCTCCTAAGTGTAGGAAAATTAACCTTATCAAAACATTTACTTATCGTGAATTGATGATATATTTGGAGTGGAAACTCGATGCCGAAATTACCAAATATCTTTCTTGCTTACGATAGACTTAAAATTCCTAAGTTTAATGAAATTAAAACATTTGATACATCTAAGTGTACTATCTACATGAGATTACTTTGGACTGGCTCTTACAGTCAATCATGCGCTGATAAAATCTCTACAAATGTCTTGCACTTCTTCAATTTTGCAGTAGTATGGAATATTTTTTATACTAGCAGTGATTTCCCATCTATCCGTAAGGATGTCTTACCCACTAATCAACAAATTTCTGTTATTTATCGATTTAAATGTCGGAGTGAGGCCGATTATGTTGGTAAGACTATACTACATCGGAATCGGTTGTTATCAACACGTCTCGTCCGACTCTGTGTAGGCAGAGAGGAAAAAAATGAAACATAAACAGCCACACTTCGGCGAGTCTTTGTCTTGTTCTGGGCAAATTTATTTATTTTTCCTTTCCCATCGTCTTTCTAAATTCTACTGAAAGGATGTTTGTTGCCTTTCTGTAGTTGTCCATAAAGTTCGTGTGCACTTTAAATAATTTATAACTTTAAAGCGCACACGAACTTTATGGAAACCCTGTATATATATATATATATATATATATATATATATATATATATATATATATATATATATAACACCTTCTAATTTGTGTATATTGCAATCTATCTTTGCTTAGCACTGTCCACTGAATTGGGGATCATTGAAGATGGTCATATAACAAAAGACTAAGAGTAATAAGTTTCTGAAGTACTGGAATGTCCGTTCTGCCCAACCGGGCGTCCTCAGAGTCACGGTTCATAAGCTATCAACGTCATGATGGTTGAATATCCTGCCAGGCTTGTCAGACGAATAGTGGAGTTTGGTGTCACTTGACTGGACATAGCAATTGCTATCAGGTGATCAGCGTCCCCAGCTACCTGATTGGTGGTCTTCAATAATGAAAAGCGAAACAAGAATTGCGGGAATTGGAAACCAAGAAAAGAGAACAGAGAACAATTAGAAGAAATAAAGAAAGAGAAGAAAAAGAAAGAAAATGTCGAAGAAAGAATAATTAAAAGAATGAAAAGAGGACAATTAAAAGCAAGTAAGAAAGAAAAAGATGAAATGTGAAGAATTATACGAAAGAAAGAAAGTAAGAAAGAGAAGAAAGTATAAGAATTAAAAGAACGAAAGAGAGGAAAAGAGAATAATTAAAAGAAAGAAGAAAACGGAAGAATTAAAAGAAAAATTAAAGAAAGAGGTGAATTAAAAGAAAGAAAGAAAAGAGAAAGAAAAATAACAAAAAGCACAAAAGATGGAAAGAAATTAAGCAAAAAGAAAGAAAAAAGAAGGGAAAAAGAAGGAAAAATAATAAAATTGAGAAATGAGAAGAAGAAACTGAAGGCAACAATAAAATAGAAAAATGTTGATATCAAAGAAAAGGGAGAACGATAAAGAAAATAAGATTTAACAGAAGAAATATAATACATGGAAAAATGAGACAGTGAATAAAAGAACAAGTAAAAAAACGCGTTGAATGAAAAAAAATGATGCATGTAAGAAGGAAAAAAATAAATAAATAAAAGGGACAAAAAAAAAAAAAGAAAAAGAAAAGATGAAATGATGACAAACTCGATCTGTTCGCAGATCTGAATCTAGTTTACTGCCCGGTTAATTTGCGATAAAAATGACACCACCCAACATTATCAAAGTCTCTGTACCCTAAGAAGTCAGCATAAATGAACGCTAATAGCGCAAAAAAGAATTAAAGTCTGTCTACATCTCAGAGATGAGGCATTATGATTATTTACATTATTTAAATTATTCGGACTGTTATCCTAATCTTCATTGCCATATTCACAACGTTTCGGCCGTTGTACACTCCGACTTTCTTCAGGTCATCAGGATTTCGAACTGAACCCTTTATTCCGTCCACCAGGGTAGATTGTTCTAGTTCCACGCGCCATGCCTCTTCCGGATGTCTTAGTTATTTTCTTTTTAGCTCAAGGACCCAGTGGATAAAGGCGTTGGTTAGATCCAGTGACTAGACCCAAAGAGTTGTGAGTTCAATACCAGGCCACAGCAGTGGTGAACCAAAAACTTGGAGAGTTGAGTTAAAGGGAAATAACTAAGACATTCAGAAGAGGCATGACACGTGGAACTAGAGCAATCTACCTCGGTGGACGAAATAAAGTGTTCGGTTGGAAATTCCAATCACCTGAAGCATTAAAGTTAAGCATAGAAGTAATGGAATAGTGTTAAAGCCAGTGGGCAATACTTAGCAACGTTAAAACCATACTTATTTATCCGGTTTCATATGTAGTCAGAGCGTAAATGCATATTTTGCATCAATATGCATGCAATAATTGGAGAGAATGAAAGTATTGATATTGCAGTAGATTGATAAATAGGATTGTAACTGTTTGCATATGTTAAGTAGAAGAGGCATAAAGTGCCTAGTTAAGAAACGGGCAAGAAGTTGACTACTGATCACGTGACGTAGAACAACACGACACAATACAACAGATGTATTTCCTTCATAAATCCTATTTGTGAGATCATGGTTCAAATTAACAATAGAAAAAAAAAGAGAAAAGCAAAATAATGGTCAGGTGTGTAAATAACGAAGGCATATTCACGTAATGAGCCACGACGACAAATTTTGAATGGAACGAAGGAAAGGAAATTTAATAAATTAAAACTGAAGATGCCTGTGTTTTTGTGAATTTTATTGATTGATTTTGATTTCTAACTGGATTGCACCGTTAGCAGCGAGTCTGAACATCTGGATATCAAATATTCTAACTTCACGGCAAACTCCACGCCCGCCCGCGACCATCTTAAAAGCAGCTGTTGTCGCTTCCATTTTAATAGATATTTATTGAGATCGCACTATTTTACATTACAAAGCGAAAATCGTTTGCGTTTTACTAGTGCGCATGCGTGCTTTGTCTCAGGTCATGTTCAGTAGATTTAATCTTGTTTTAAATGAAGAAACGATATTTCTGCGCATTTTGTGGGCGTTTTAGACTTAAACTACTTTATGACTGACTGGAAGGGCTTAGAATTTTACAAGGATGTTGCTCAAAGAAACAACAAAAGATCGGCATACAGCGTTATATGCATCTCTGATGTTTAGCACCGGTCGTTGCAGCAGGTCGAGTTTAATGCTTAAAATGACGTGAAACAAATAGCATCGCGGAAAGCAGATATGAAGAGCCGAGTTCAAATTGCGAGCTTATCTGCTCGGTTCGCACATCTTACCTCCAGCTATGAGTTAAATAGTACAGCAAACTGTGTTCTCTAGCATTGGATGTCAAAAAAAAAAAAAAAAAAGAAAAAAAGACAATTATGAATTCCAAAACAGCTTGAACAGGGATAGGCTCCGCTAGGCGATTTTGCTCTAGACACACCCAGTGCTAATACAGCTGCAGTGCATGTCATCCATTTACAACCCTAATCTGTTATCGCACTTATGAAATATCTAAAATGTACTTTGGATTAATCAGGACAAGTTTAGGAAAATGTAAGAATTCGATGAACTGTAAACAGAAAAAGTAGGTCCAAATTTCGATTTGAAAATAATAAGGGATAGTTTTTCCTAAGGTGGTTAGGATTTTGTATTTTTAATGGTAATTGTAATATTAGCCGTTTCCTTAGAAAGAAGCAATAGGCATTCATTTATCAAGCGACCAGTACGGTTTATAAAATCTTTCTCTTAAAACAGTTTTTCACGAAAATAGGTTTATAAATTCCAGTAGTTGTTATCGCTCTTTCCAGTATTGAGGTTTTCTCCTTCTTCTCCTTTTATTTGAAATAGTGTGTAAAATCAACATTTTATGTGATTATTTTTTCATCAAATTATGTGTGCAAACCATTTAAACTGTTGTTCAAATGATGTGGCTTCTGCTATTTGATACAGTTCTTTGTTTGTGATTGTGTAGCGCCCGTCTTCAAATTTCGAAGAAGTGTGGACTTCATTAACATCCAAAGGCTACACTAGCTCAAAACCATTTATCTTAGAAAGCGGTTTTATACAGCTGACATGTTAGATATTTCTGAACGCGTTTGGCGCCATTCATGACGAGACTATTTAAGAACATGATTTTAGGTTTCAGGTAAATGTTTTGTTTTTGTAGGAACTTGTGGTGAACCTTAACTGTCCTTAATGCAACCTATTTGTTCAATTTCCTTATCTCTAATACTAAATTTGTTATGACTGATCCCTACACTAGGGTGTTTGAAGTGTTTAGTATTTACTAATTGCATATCCTGAACTTTTATGATGGATTCAGGTTATGTACCATCAACGCTTTCTTATAATTCCAGATCATAATTAAAAGTCATAATATCAAACATGTATTTTATCTTACTCCAAAGAAAAACACTTACGGACGCGTCATATTGAAACACCGGTTCCAGTACGATCACCGAAGTTAAGCAACGTCGAGCTTGGTCAGTACCTAGATGAGTTACTTCTTGGGAATACTAGTTGCAGTACGCTTGGATGTGCGGGTGGTGTAATGTTTAATACCCCTGGTATGTTTAATTCCCGTTGGATTCGTTATATTCATTTACGCATAAATACCTCTTTATCTCCTCCAACTATGGGTTAATTAGTAAGAATTGTATCACAAAACCATGATGATCTCACCACAAAATTCTACAAATCTAAAAATATTTTCTGTCTTTATATAGCCTGAAAGGGTTAATAAACCGTGTCGCCCATTTGAACAGCCATAATTTCGAATCAACTTAAAAATGCCTTATTTACTCTCACACACACACACACACATATATATATATATATATATATATATATATATATATATATATAATATATATAAGGATCATTGGAAAGTCTAATTAATCTCGGCAATTTCGTATTTTTTGAGTTGAACGTGAATATATTATTCTATAACAATAAAATATATTTGTACTTTCTTGAGATGTCAATGTAACTTCATTTCATCAGTGGATAGATGAAAGATCAGTAAAAAAAAGATTGAATTTGAAGAGAGCCATATAGCTTAGGCGAAAAGCTTCTCAGAAACAATTTACTTCAGTCTTGTTTTGTATTTTGCTCAACCCTCTATAAATATCTTCGAAAAAGAAAAACGATAAGTTACATTAAAAAAAATAAGTAAACACTTAAAATTCTCTGTCAAAATTTTTTTTTTTTTTTTTTAATAAAAAAAGACAAAAATAATCTGTACTACTCGTTATCTAGAAAACTTCATGTAAGTATATATTGCGATAAGAAAACTGGTGTTTATATGACGAGTCGTAAAAATTTAGGTATTTGACACACGGCTATCAAGATAATAACAAGGGAAGCAACGAGACCTTGACGTAAAACGTGATTTGGTCAGGGATGTCGAGCGAAACATAAGATGAAAATATTTTTTATCCTTTCGATATTTAGAAAAAGTTATCAAATCGAAATTGTTGATTATTATTATTATTATTATTATTATTATTATTATTATTGTTATTATTATTTCCCTTGATTTATGTTGTATGGACATTTCCTTTCGGGTCCCAACCAGAGACCTAAGGTCAGAAATGACTTCATGACTTTTTCCACTAATCATTTTTGTAAAACAACAAATGTGCGAGCTGTACTTGTGAATACAATTTTTTTTTATATCTTTAAGCTATCGGCTACAAGTAACCGCTTCAGCGAATCTACCGGAACCTTTTCCAATCAATCCGAGGGCTCCAACTACAACTGGAATTACTGATATCCTTAGCTGCCATATTTTTTAGATTTCCACTTCAACACTGTTGCTTATTGATGAGTATAGAATTCCTCCTGCACCAAAAACGATAACCGGTAATGTTCATAGAGACTTAATGGTGAATGTTATACCGTGGTTAGCATGGCACCAAAGCAGTGAAATTGAAGGAGAAAGAGTAGCCGACCACATGAAAAGCATTCTGGTCACTTTCTGATGGAAACATTACTGGCTAAATTTTTTTGCGAAATATTATTGAGTCCATTATCATGCATCAGTAACGCCGCCATAATCAATATTTCATCCTCAGAGACGATGATGGATTGATTTGTTTTTTTATGGTTTATCAACACTTATTGGGTTATTTTTGCTTGTATGAACATTCTTTTGAAAGTGATTACTGCATTAACATTTTTTGAGAATAACAATAATTTTTTCAAATAAGACTCCTAGTATTTAAGTATTTCTGAGAAAATGGATTCATACTATTGCAAAGAATATTTGTGCGTAATTGAATGTAACGATTTCGACTGGAATTCGAACTCGCCTCTCCGATTTGTTATGGTGATGCAACTCCTGATCGTTATCGCATTTTTACCCTATGTTACTGGCCTGTGTCCCAAACGAATATTGATCAGACATATTCCTAGATCTCACTCTAATAGAACATTTCGTAACAAAGAAAGAAGTACTGAGCTGTTACGTGACATCTAACCTCTTTTACGGCAGCGAATGTTGAACGGTCTCCTCAAAAATAAAGAAGAGACTCGAGGTAATGGAGGTATGGTTCTACAGGAGGATACTTAGGATATTATGGATCGAGCGTGTGAACAACGATGAAGTCTTAGAGAGGATGCAAACAAGGAGGAAGCTTATACTTAACATCAGAAAGAGGTAGATGAAATTTCTGGGAGACGTAATGAGAAGAGGAGGGCTTGAAGAATCTGATACTCATAGGTGAGATAGAGGAAAAGAGAAACAAGCGAAAGCAGCGCATGATATACCTGGCAGGCTTAAGGAAGCATGTGACAGAACATGGCCTGGGGTAAGTAGCAAAGGGATAAAACTTATTGAGAGCTACAAGGGATAGGAGTAAGTGGAGAGCCATGATCGCCTACGTCCTGAAAGGAAACGGCGCATAAAAAGAAAAAAAGAAAGAAATGGAACCAGTTAAAAGTGTTTATACTCGAGATCCCGCACCTGGTGACTTGTTGCGGTTGATGTATTGAATGACAAGCGATAAAATAAAATGCTGTGGCTGTTATGGGAGATATGGCAAAGATATCAAGCAGGAATAGAAGCCATTAAAGTGGTGACAAAAATTAGCTAATAAAGCTAGCTGTGTGCAAAGTTTTCAAATTGAAAATGCACATTTGAAGTTAATCTCACACCCAGAACCTCACCGTACTCTCATTGATCTCAATTTTATCGTATTTTCTTTTTAATGCTATTTTATCTTTGTGTTTTTCTTTTATTTGAATCTCGATTGGTAGTAAAGGTGCCCGAATTCCCTGGTAACCATTTATTGAGGCTGCTCTGATCACCAGTCGCATTCTATCAAGGTTCTCGCAGTGCCATGGGCTGCATGGTTACGTGTCCCTGCAGGCACTTCCGGTGGGAAATCCTGAGGCAACACTATGCTGTAGTCTGTGCCATCTTCCAAAAGGTTTTTGTTGACTTAGACGATCTGCAGCGTCTATTATTCTTAAACTATTCCCCCTTAAAACATATACAACAAAAATAAAACTAAACCAATTTCTGTAGGAGTAGATACGTTTGCCTATGGTCTGGTTCACACTCCACCGTTGTCCTTTGAATAGGAGTAGAGGTTTATACTTTGTTTCTTATTTAGGATTGGGTTTCTGGTTTCTTTTAAAGTTTCCTCATTTTCTTTCACTCCCAGTAGCATCTTGCGTCTTAGTGGCATTATCGCCTTGCTTTGGGCGGGAGTGAATAAAAAATATATTAAACTAATATTTAAAGACAAGTTAAAATAGGCATCAAAAGTAAATTTATAGTTATAATAACACAAAAACATATATAACATAAAGATATATATTAGGTTGGTGCAAAAATAATGTCGTTTTCTCACATAGTAACATATGTGAGAAAACGACATTATTTTTGCAACAACCTAATATATATATATATATATATATATATATATATATATATATATATATATCTGTACGTGGTCTAGTGCTTAGAACGTTCGTTTACCGACCACGAGATTTACGTTAGTATCTCATAATCGTTGATTTGTCGGAAAGGTGACTTTTCAATGTTATCGGTTTGAGGAAGCAATTCCAGAGCGCAACACATTTCGAAAGTGCTTGAGATCCATAACACGGGTTGACCGAAGACTCCGAAGACTTATGAGTGAAACTGGGTAGACGGAACTATTTGGAAACCGTCGATTTGCTAGCACGAAGTTAGAAGTCATCGTGACCGAGCGTACTGAAGTAAATCTAAAGCAATATGTGCTAGCAGTGCCTTTCATAACACGCGTGTTGTTTCCAACATTGAAAGAAATATATGAAGATTCGCACTTTCTACCATCGACAGTTAGCGCTCTTCTTTTCCTTATCTCTATGTGCTTTCAGCGTTTTAGTGATCATGACTCTCCACAGTTTCTTTTCACTTTTAGCTCCTTACAATAGCTTCTAATTTATTACTCTTATTTTATTTTGCGATAATTGTTCATCCATCGATTTGTTCAAATTTGTCAAATAGATTACATACTGCATCCTCTGTTTTATTTGTCTTCCATCTATCATGAAAGTGTTAAATTCTCCAATTACATATTTCTCCAGTATGTGTTTCAAAAATTTTGACTGTCTTTTTCTAATTTTTATCAACAATTTTATTTGCAGTTCCTGTTCTGCTTAGAAACTTTTTAATTTGTCGCGTGCTCTGTCCATGGTATTCTTAATCTTTGTCGGTAGAATCACATTTTGGTTACTTCAAGTCTTTTCTTCATTTGCCTTGTAGGAACTTAGAATTTACATTTCAACCTTTCTACGTTTTTACAGTCATTTTTCAAGCACGCAGCAGAATCAGGTCAGAGATAGGACAAGAACAATGCGTGTTCTTTAAAGACAACTGCACAAGGAACGCGATATTCATGCTCAGAATGTTATCAGAGAGAGAAATACAAATGCAGAATGACGTGTACCTATGTTTCATAAACTACGCAAAGGCCTTGGACAAAGTACCCCACTCGGATCTGTTGGAACTGCTCAACAACCTTGATATATTCGGGAAAGATATTAGAATAATCAAGAACCTATACTGGCAGCAAAATGCGCATAGGGAACGAGTTCAGTGAATATACAAAAATAGAAAGGGGTGTAAGGCAAGGATGAGTCTTCTCACCAAATCTATTCAACCTATACAGCGTGGTAATTCTGAGAGAACTGGAAATTCTACCGGGGTTCAACATTGGCGGCCACAACCTTAACAACATAAGATATGCAGATTACACAGTACTGATAGCAGACACGGAAAAGAAATGACAAAACCTCCTGCAGAAGGTAGCGAAGGAAAGCGAGAAGAAGGGACTAAGCATAAAGTACAAGAAGACAGAATGCATGGCCATCAGTAAAATGATGAGCCCAAAATAAGATTTGCAGGTCAGGAACACTAAAATCAAGCACATACGCAAGTTTAAATACCTGGAAAGTGTTTTTACAGAGGACGGTAAGTGCAACACTAAGACCTGTAGACGTATTGGGATTGCCAAGAGCGCATTTCAAAATCTGGGCAGAGTATTGCGAGCTAGGAGGATTTCTTTGGTAACAAAGAAAAGAGTAGTGAGCGGTTACGTGACCTCTGTCCTCCTTTACAGCAGCGAATATTGGACGGTCACCTCAAAGACGAAGAAGAGAATCGAAGTGACAGAGATGTGGTTCTACAGAAGGATGCTGAGGATATCATGGACCGAGCGTGTGAGCAATGATGAGGTCTTGGAGAGGATGTAAACAAGGGGGAGTCTTGTACTTGATATCAGGAAGAGGCAGCTGAAGTTTCTGGGACACGTAATGAGAGAGGAAGGCTTAGAGAATCTGATACTCGCAGATCGAACAGAAGGAAAGAGAGACAAGGGAAAGCAACACGTGATATACCTGGAGGGCTTAAGCAAGTGAATGACAGAACGTGGTCTGCGGGGAGGTGTCAGAAAGACGAAACTTATAGAGAACCACAAGGAAAAGGGGGAAGTGGAGAGCCATGATCGTCTACGTCCTGAAAGGACACGGCACATAAAAAGAAAGAAAGGATATTATTCCTTTCCTGAAAGATAACTTTAACTATTCATAAGCTTTTTAAAAATTTCGTGTTATACTTTTATTTATTTTTTGATACTATCCAGCAAGTTCACGTCCCCGATGTGTAATTTATTTCTTGGGTTGACCTTTTGCTCGCCACTGTGTTTTCTGTCTCCTTATAATTAATTGTAAGTTCTGGGTTTCCACAACTGCTTTGTCTATCGACTCGTTTTACAGGTTACATAAATCATTCTTGTTGCTCTCCTCTTTCTATTTTAGTGTAATCACTTTTTAACTTTTTTTAAACATTGACTGGCCTCTTAAATGCCTGTTGACGATACTTAAGACGAGAAGAGATTGCTATATCCTTTGGCATTTATGTCTTTTAACATTCATTTTTTGATCCAGAAGGAAAAAACAAATATCAATTTTTTTCTCAATATGATTGTTTTTTATCAGTGAAAATCAGCCTCCTCGACGTTAATCGCTGAAAAGAAAAAAAATCACCTGAATTTAATTTTTTTCGACTGGAAAAATGTTCACGTTTGAATAATAATTAATGTCAAGGACAATGTTGATAAGAGCACATGTGCTTGTTGATGTCATTAGAACACACCGTTCCAGAACATCATCCGATTCATTATTGTAGCGTACCTTTATACTTCATTTAGTTTCGGGGTTACAAAAGTTATTTAGGAAAAGGAGCTCATATTAGAAAGTTTTCTCTGATCGATTTTCATACTGAAATTGAATCATAACACTCTTCACTCTAACCCACAGTGTCCACAGTAACCTTCGAAATAGTTTCTTTGTGCATGTATACAGCGACATTTTTTTTTTAATATTTTGCAAATTGCTGACAGTCCTCAAATGTGACTTTGCCGAGCACCTTCTATGATTGCGTATTTATTCACACAACCACGTGAAAACGACGCCCTTTAAGTTGAATTTAATCATGGAAAACAGAAGAAAATCACAGGTGGCGAGATCAGGTGTTTAGAGGGATTGTAAATGTGTTTGTATTGGTATTTGGGTGGGAGTGTCATCACGGGTGGAAGGTCAGTGGTTGCTCTTCCACTTCCCTAGACGTTTGCCGATTACAATTTGACCAGAATGTTTGAATTCTTTTGAGCAATGCCGTGGGTGGACAAAACAATCAATATTCTATCGATTGATGTTTGCTGTGCAATTGACGCACTTTTTTGGTTCCGAAGAGTTTAGTAATGTAAATAGTGTAATCTATCTATCTATCTATCTATCTATCTATCTATCTATCTATCTATCTATCTATCTATCTATCTATCTATCTTTTTGGTTACGAAGAGTTTAGTAATTTCCACTTTTCCTCAACAGTTGTGAACTTGATAAAATAGATTGAACGAAGGCCGGGTGACTTGGATCATGATTCAAAAATCTTGACTGTTTTCTATACGATCAGTCGCCATATTTAGTCGGATCAGCACAAAAAATTTACTATTTTGAAAAGCTTCCGAAGGCTACACTTCTCGTGGCTAGCATGCGGCTCGCAAGCTTAAAAGCGGCTCGCATCTTCCAGTCAGTATATATTTTTTTTTGAGGTCGGTATTTAAGTTTACAATAAAATTAGAATTTTAAATCTTGATATTTTTGGTAGGCAAACTATTTTCCACGCAGAACACACACGCACATACATATGCATAAAATATTTTTTATTATAAGTGATTATAATAAAATATGTTGAAATCGCTACACAAAAGATTTTATGTTTCAATACTATGATTGTACTTCTTCAGGCGACAGTAAGTAATTGGTGATTAAATGATTTTTAAGGAAATTTAAAAACAAAGTGTTACCTCTTTTCAGAAAGTTAATGGGCGGACATTGTTGGTATGTCTTGATTAACCAATTAAATGTTAGATCCACGCTAAATAGAATGGAATTGAACCTTGAACTGAGTGCAACGTGATGTTCTACTTGGTCGTTGTTCATCTGGACCCAAGTTCAAGTACATTACCACGTCCAACAAATCTACAGTCCCACAAATGTTATGGAGAGTATGCTTACACACTACACAGATAGTCTAAAAGATCTTTTGGCAATGTTTGACGTTATCATCCATCTTGATAATTGTCTAAAATGCTCATCATCAAACACTCATCGTTAAATATTTCGTTATCGTTCCGTCAGAATTTCATTAGTATTTTTTTATTAAATTAAATTAAAGATGGATGCCGGTTCATTGCTTTTTATAATCCAGCATTTCATATAAAAATGAAAATCACGGAACCGCGAAAATATCTTGTAACCCAAGAACGCGGCCGGCTTATTTGCCCATTGATTCATAAAATGTTGAGATAAAAGCCCAAACTCTCCATCTGATTTGAACTAACATGAAAAGCTACTTGCGCCTCGTCAATGTTTTGCAAATAGTCTCTTGTAATAGACACATATGCAAGGACAAAATGGAGATTGACGTCATTGCCAAGGCTGCAAAATATGTTGAGAAAATAAAAAATATTTAATTATCATACCGGTAAAAGCGGAAAGTATTCCAAAAGATTATTTTTAAAAAATGCAATTCATCGCTGCTTGATTTGCAACGGAATAGCATTTTTCAAGCCGAGATCACATTAATTAATTAATTAATTTCTAATGTCTTCATTTTCGCTTCAGTACGTTTAAATAAAAGATATATATATATATATAAATATATATATTGAACTAGAACTATTTTGGACTTAGCGAGATAAAATATTGAACTATTAGGTTGGTGCAAAAATAATGTCGTTTAATCACATATTAACATATGTGAGAAAACGACATTATTGTTGCACCAACCTAATAGAATTGTTTCCCAACTGGATTTAGCGAGGTAAAATATTGAACTAGAATCGTTTCCCAACTGGATTTAGCGAGGTAAAATATTGAACTAGAATCGTTTCCCAACTGGATTTAGCGAGGTAAAATATTGAACTAGAATTGTTTCCCAACTGAATTTAACGAGGCAAAATCAATAAAATAAATAAAAAATAATGAGGTATATAAAAGAAAAAAATCTGTGTGAAGAATTCAGGAAGATAACAAATAGGTTTTTTATTAAAATGGAATGAATCAGAAATATCACTGAGTTTACCATTAGCCCATGCTTATAATATTTTTGCCACATATGGTCCGGTGCCCCTGTCATTTACCTTGAATTTTTTGATAAAATCCAAAAAAGAATCAGCAATATTATAGGTCTTGATCTGCTAGATCGGATTCAGTCAGTTTCCAACCGTCGTAAGTTTGCCTCTTTGTCTTTTCTATAAATAATTTCATGTTAATTATTTGTATGAGATCTTCGCCATGATACGTAGATCTTTTGAATTTAAGCGCGCTGTACTAGACTGGCATAGAGATCTCATCAAGTTACAGTTGATCTAGTTAGATGTAGCCGTAAATTCTATGTTAACAGTTTCTCTTCTCGTACTTCTCTCCCGTGGAATTCCCTTCCGGCTCCATGCTTTTTAGCCAACTTTAGTCTACAAAAATTTAAATGCAATGTCAATGTCTATCTATTGTCCTCCTGATAGCTCTTTCCTCTTCCCACTCATTATTAATGCAACTGTTCCTAATTCTTCCATATACAGAGAAAGACCAAAGACTACCAGTTCCTTGAAATGTTTAATTTTACGTTCAATGGTACGTTTGGTGACATTAATTGGAAAACCATTGTCAATAAAATTACAACGGATTTTCTCAAGTTCCTGGTTAAGGGTACAGGGAAAAATTATCAACAATCGTTGGACTAGAGTAGGTAGTCTTTGACCCTCTCTATGTCCCATTTATTTAAAACTACCATGGCTAGATAGAAATAGTCAAATATTCGCTGAGACTAGTCAGCGTGTAGTACATCGGGTTTTTCGACTGTTAAGTTGCGTATTGTGTTTGACACCCGTTCGGTGTTTCCCTCTTTTGTCAAAGACGTTCTGTTCTACTCACAAAATAGTTCTGTTGAGTATAAGTTTATATGTCAGTTCGATTCTGAATACATAGGACAAAACACTCAGAGACTAGATACACGAATTGGTCAACATTCCTGCTTCTATAAGATCAGATCATCTCAGTCGTTCTCCAAGGACAACCCAGTCGGTACCTGACTCAGCAATAGGTCAGCACATGTTAGACAACCCTGACTGTGCTGATACGTATAAGGACGATTTTTTCATTACTCTACGCAGAGACCGATCCGCTCACCATTTAAAGATTCTCGAAGCGGTTGACATGAAGATGCACAAACGAGGATTGAGTAAGGAAAAAGAGTATTTTATTCACTCATTACGTTTAGTTGGAGAGTGTGAGTAACCTTTTCTTGATTTTTGGTACTCACATGGAACATTTATCCTTTTAGTCGTGAATTATTTTACTAAGAAATTGTTTTTAGTCGTGTTCCAAAATTTCACTTCCACATTTACTATTTTGCTTTTTGTGAATATCATCTTTTGTTTCTTCTCATTTATACCAACAGATTTCCTTCTGAAGAAATGTTTGTTGCAAGAATTCTAAAGAAAAATAACGAAAATGTCTATGTGACTTTATATTTGTTCTGTGGTATCAAGTCGTTGTTCAAATATATATATATATATATATATATATATATATATATATATATAGTTAGTTAGTTTAAGAAAAACTAGGTAATCCATATGGGTAAACCTAAGGAGGATAAAATCCAGAGAGCTCAATGTAAATCCAGAGCAAATAACTTAAATAAAAACAGACCACTTTAAAGTTCCATGTAATAAATTATTTCACCACAGCCCTTTTAAAAGGACTGCGGATCATCAGACAAGTAAAGTCTGATGATCCGCAGTCCTTTAAAAAGGCTGTGGTGAAATAATTTATTACATGGAACTTTAAAGTGGTCTGTTTTTATTTAAAAAATATATATGATATTAGGATATATTAGGAGGATTTGAGATAATTATAATTAAGCAATTCATCGAGTCTAGAAGAAGCCTCAACAGAATGCAGAAAGCACTGGACGGGCGTTTCTTCCTATATTTGGGACACATCAGCAGTGCGCATCTACTACCACTATATATATATATATATATATATATATATATATATATATATATATATATATATATATATATATATATTGGGATTTGCATTTGAAAAGCAATAGAAATATTAAGCAACTGATGATCCCTGTTAAAAAATTCAAAATCAGAAATCGAAGTATGACATTGTTGTAGAGTTTTGGGATTCTAGATAACGGTACAAAAGTATTTGTCGTAAAATAACGTAAAATTAAAACCAGGAAAAATGTGAATATTGGCCCGAAGAACACGTAAAACAATAAGAATTCATCAGAGAATTTTAGGCCTGGAACGTAGTGGATAACAAGCAACGTTTTAAAAATTTGAAATATACTTTGGTAGATAAACTTTTTTTCATAGAGTGTCGCCTCATTGTTTTGCCCTGTGTAATATGGACCGCATTACAATAACAATCCATGTTTTACAGCGACAATATATATAATACTTATATAAGTGCATGTCATTTCTTAAATTCATTTGCTTATTAGACACATTTTTTAACTAAATGCACAAACCTTTCAGAAATTGGTTTATTATTTATTAAATTTGCTACTGCTAATGTGATGTTTTTTTTTTTTTTTTTTTTTTTTTTTTTTTATAGTGGCTCGGATTTTGGAATCGGAGAGCCGAGTACGAATTACAGTCGGATCTATTACATTCACTTACGTGCTAATACCCTTGGGAAAAGGTATGAATCCTATTCTTCACCCACCAGCTATGGATAAATAGCAGGACAGACCAGGTTCTATAACCTTGGATAGCAACTGGTCTACCGAAGAAAGAAATGGCAACCTACTGCGGTAAAAAATCTGCTTAGTCAGTCATGTATCGAAAGACACATGATTGCCTAAGCGTGTATCACGCATGACACACCAAAAAACATCTGAGAAAAAATATTTTATAAATCTCGTGATAAGTTTACAACAAAGCCCAGAAATGACATTCTATGTACACCTAGATCTCTATGTCAGTTTACATTGTGCCGATGGTTAAGCATTGACATAGGCAAAGTGTGGGACGTAATGATCCAGATGCCTTTGTAACAAGGGAATTTCCTGGTAATTAAGTATAAATGGCTTGCATATTTGTTGTCTTCGTGAATAGATTACTATAGGTACCCCCAAAGAACGTTTAAAAAACAGCATAGATTGAATTACAAAATGGCCAAGAATTTGATAAAAACAAAGTTTTATCGTCAGAATGTTTATGTTATTATTAAAAGCAAAGAACAAAGGATTTTTATTTTATTAAAGTTTTTAATCCTTTCTAGCAAGTTCGAAGTTTTGGTTAAAAATCTTGTTTTTCTTACGTCAGAGGGTGGGCCAAAGATTAGAATTGGATATTTTAGCGTCTTTTTTGGCATCAAAAACACATTGTTTTGGAAATTCTTGCAAGGTTTTAAGGAAATTTTCAGGATTTATTCACAAATAAATGAAATTCTTTTCTTTTCTTTTTTTTACATGTAACGCCCTCTTACATATTTTTATGAAATTTCGGAAAATCTGCTCTGAATTGTAAAATAAAAAAATGCAATAAAACTATTTTTTTTGTATGTGTATAAACGTGATAATTTTTGTAAGTATGGGGGTACCATATATGATATTATCAGAAAATAAGGGCGTTAATTATAGTAAATTTAAAGTGAACATTTCTAAAATTCAATAAAGCATTAGATTTCGGAGAATATTTCATAAATTTTTAATATTACTAAGTACTTAAAAAGGCGCTCGCGTAATTTTCTGAAATTACGTTTTACAGATAAATTCTCCTTAGAACAACATTAGCTGTTATCAGGCAGTCAACATGTCAAAACAGTTACTGTCAGGTTAAAAACACAGCTCCTGACGGGTTAAAAAAACTACGTTTCTATGTTATTTTAAACTTAAAGTAAATAATAGTTGTTTCAGATCAGATTAATTATACTCAAATCAATTAATATTCCTCAAATAAAGTTTTAGAAAAATATATTTTATTTTTGGAAGATTTTTTTTAATAAGGAGAATTACATTGCGATGAAAGGCTACTAAAAAGGGCGCTAAACTGCTTTTTTAGCAGAAAGAAAAAAAACACATTCCAGTCATTTTAAGTTAATTTTGAAATTCAGTAAAGTATTTTTTATTATTGGAAATATTAAATGAAATATTAGCATGAAATTAAAACTAAAATAAAATCTTCAAGAAAGATTTTTCATTTTAAAAAATCCATTTCAAACATTAGGTATCACGTATTTTTTTTTTTTTGTGGAGGTCTCTCGATTTTTAATTTTTACAACATGTAACCAAAAGAAATTAAAAAAAAAAAAGAAATGATTCCATTAAGGAATATTTAAAAAGATAATGTTTGTTGTACTCTTGCAGAGCGCGTTAAATCTTTCATGGGGTCGGCATGCGGCCCGTAGTTTGCCATTCTCTGCCTTCTAAGAATTTTAGAATGGATAGGATATAACTGAAAACATAACTTCCAGCAAAGAATTGAATATGAAGCTATATCGTAATGGTAGCCATTTCCTTATAAGGAAACATTCAGCATTCATTGACCTAGCAGCCTTTGTTACTTTAGATTCAAATTCATAAAATCTTGCTTTTAAAATATTTTTTTCAGGAAAATAGGTTTCTTGAGTTCAGTAACTATTATTGATCTTTCCGTTATTGATTGGGATTTGTTTCCGAAACTTTTATTCGAATTAGTATGGAACGACAAGATCTTTATTAGGTCATCAATTAGTCTTTAAATTACATAGGAATTACATATAAATTACATATAAATTACATATGAATTACATATAAATTACATATAAATTACATATGAATTACATATAAATTACATATAAATTACATATGAATTACATATAAATTACATGTAAATTACATATGAATTACATATGAATTACATAGAAATTACATATAAATTACAAATAAATTACATATAAATTACATATGAATTACATATAAATTACATATGAATTACATATGAATTACATAGAAATTACATATAAATTACAAATGAATTACATATAAATTACATATTAATTACATAGAAATTACATAGAAATTACATATGAATTACATAAAAATTACACATAAATTACCTATGAATTACATATAAATTAAATATAAGTTACATAGAAATTACATATAAATTACATATGAATTACATATAAATTTAATATAAATGACACATGAATTACATATAAATTACATATAAATTGCATATGAATTACATATGAATTACATAGAAATTACATATAAAATACATATGAACTACATGTAAATTTAACATAAATTACACATGGATTACATATAAATTATATATAAATTACATATGAATTACATATAAATTACACATTTATTTTATTTCTTGCTGCTGTTGAAAATGCTCACAAGTGATCAGTTTTCTGTTGTTCGGTACAGTTTTTTGTTTGTTTGTGATTCTGTAGAACAACTCTAATAAAAGTGATTGTTTCATCTGAGAATTTGAGAATGCATCGGATGAAACGAAGCGATAAACTCGGCGGTAGGGAATTAAATATCAGACTAAAGAACACGTTTAATAATTATAACTGATTTACTTGACTGTCATATACACCTATGTAACCAGTAAATATTTGAATACTAGTTTGAGGAAATCGTGGAATAATGATAATTGATTCCTCTTTGAATCTTAAAATAGCTCGACTGTAACGGTGCGACAATCCCAGCAAAGATGCGTGCATTAATTTGAAGAGCTCGTGCAATATGATGGACATATCATTATCAGAGCGCTTGAAAAAATAACAAAGAGTTTAATAAAACATTTGTAGAAATAGAAATCTAAGGAAGTAAGGAAACGATCCCAGATTCTAATTTGGAACTACTTGAATTGAGTGGTCCCCTCGTAAAAGATGGGGTAGAATTTGGGGATAGGGAATAATTTTTTAAAGATTAGCAATGATTAGACCTTTTTCAAGCCATGACATTTGTTTGAGATTTTTTAAACATTTTACACGGAGGAGCTATTTGTAATATAAATCCAGCGCCGAATCGGCCCTTAACTTTTTAAAAGTGTTAACTCTACTTTGTTTTATTTACAAATGTTAAGTTCGAGACTGTGCTGATGTTATTGATAATTATAGTCTTCTGATATTGTCATTTTTCCCAATAGTGTGCAGTTATCAATGACGTAGGTACAGTTATCAATGACGTAAGTACAGTTTCATATTTGTTAATAAAAACAAAGAACAGATGACGTTTTCAGTTGCCTGGGATATAATTTGATATTTTATGTATATTTCGGGGAGCCACTTCCACGTATAAAATGTAAATATTTTCGATCCTAACAAATTGCATGAGGAAGGTTGAATGAAGGCTAAGTCTGCAAAAAATATTCCCAAAAATTCTTCCATTTTTTTTTTTACGAGCGGACCATTCATTATGAGTAAGGCCGATAATTTTACGAGATTCACTATACTGAAAAATTTTGTGGTCACTTGATCTATAGTGAAAAACAATCAATTGCTTCTTCTTTCTTCTATTTACCGTGTTTTTTCAGGGTTTGAGTGGTCATGTCTCTCCACAATTTCCTATCGCTTGTGTTTCTTAGTAACTTTTGTCTTTTTATTATCTCTCCTAATCCCTGTTATGCCAAACATTTACACAAGCTTATTCGTTGCTTCCTTGTCTCTCTTGCCTTCAGTATGTCCTGTGAGTGTCGAATTTTCCAAGTCCTCTTTCCTCATTATGTGCCCTAGAATTTTTTTTTCTTTCTGATTCTAAGTGTCCTTTTAGCTTTCATTTCCCCTGAAGCTTCCTCGTCTTGTCGTGGGATATCACCAAACGACCTCATTAGCATAATTAGTTTGTCACCCCAGAGCAAGCTAGACAGATTACTTGACCAGCGGTGGAGAATCCTTAGCAGAGGTAAATATCAAATGGTTTATTTTTCAGGGGAGGGAGATCTCTGTCTACACTTCTAATTAATCTCCTTTTAATCTCCCTGAATATAATCTGGAAAATTGTAAATGAAACCGTTTCATCTCCATTGTCTAATGTGCATATATGACATCAGACTTTATGATAAGAGAAAAAAAAAAGAGGAGAAAATCCTTCAGAATATAAGTAAAATATTTGAAACCAAATTCCACTGCTGTATTAATGACGAAGTAGAAATGACGTCGGATGAATAAAAGAACGAACTGAAATCTAATTATTTTTTCGCAAATCCGCACGCCAAGGACGAAACTGACAGACACGACATAAAAAGGGACGGTGTAAATAAGGGATATGTATAAACAAGAGAGAGAGAGAGAGAGAGAGAGAGAGAGAGAAAGGAGTGAATAAGGGAAAGGTGTAAATAAGGGAGAGGCGTAAATAAGAGAGAGAGGAGTGAATAAGGTAGAAATGTAAATAAAGGAGAGATGTAAATAAGGGAGAGGAGTGAATAAGGGAGAGGTGTAAATAAGAGACAGGCGTAAATAAGGGAGAGGTGTAAATAAGGGAGAGGAGTGAATAAGCGAGAGGTGTAAATAAGAAAGGTATAAATAAAAGAGAGGAGTGAATAAAGGAGATGAGTAAATAAGGGAGAGGTGTAAATAAGGGAGAGGTGTAAATAAGGGAGAGGAGTGAATAAGAGAGAGGTGTAAAAAAGGAGAGGTGTAAATAAGAGAGAGAGAGAGGTGTAAATAAGCGTCAGGGGCGTTAACAGCACTGAAAAAGAACATCGATGGCGATATCAGGTAAATTAATCGAAACGTCGAAACAACAGTTAAAATAATAACAAAACGGATGCAATAATTTTGAAGGCAAGAAGGAAAGGATAATGTGTAATTAAAATGAATTAATTATTATTAATAATTAAGACTCATGGCTCCTTCTCGGCAAAGCTTTCCGCTGACATGATGTGAAAAGGTTTTATTGAAGCAACTGCTACGTCTGATGGTAGGAAAGATGGGTTATTGTATCGTGTTGGACAATTTTTCTTGCTAGAATCTATCTAGCATATTTATAAGTCTACAATTCGTCCATGTATTGAGTATTGTTGCCACCTCTGATCACTGATAAACTCCGAAGAAGAATCTGCAATGTTATTCATCTTGACCTGGCATCTCGGCTTCAATCACTCTCCCACCATCGTAACGTAGCTTCCCTGTGCTTTTTCTATAA
Organism: Acanthosepion lycidas; assembly: GCA_963932145.1. Taxonomy (NCBI): domain Eukaryota; kingdom Metazoa; phylum Mollusca; class Cephalopoda; order Sepiida; family Sepiidae; genus Acanthosepion; species Acanthosepion lycidas. Next base: position 103,498,303 of record OZ010591.1, read on the forward strand.
ATAATTTCATTGTAATTGTTCTGGTGAACTTTCATCTATGGTAACTAGACTTTATGAATTTAAATGCAGTACTAGACTAGTGGTAAGTTCTCATCATTTTAAAGTAGAAATGGTTAGCTGCAACCGTAAGTTCTATGCTAAATTTTAAGATCAAAGGCAGTTCGTTAGTAGTGTTGACCATTGCTCTAAGGAAAGGCATACTATATTTACCTTTGTCAGCACCAACTGCGTACTCAGCGAAAATGACACAGTTACAAGGCTTCGTGAATGAAGATATATCAGATTTGTTTTGGGGAGCCAATTTTGACGAATGTATTTCCTTTACTACTAATCATGAATGGGCGTGTAGAATTACAGTGGCAGCATACACTGTGGATTAAAAGAAATATGCTGTTCTCCTCCACCATAACGTAGGGCCGCACGCAGCATGAATAATAGGAAAGATTTGGAACTCGGATGGTCTGTTCTACTCCACATAAACATATTCATTTGACTTTCTAACAACAGATTATTATTTTTTGATCGCTAAAAAACGCTTCAATAGGGATTTTTTCCTAATGAAAGCCAGTTTCAAATGTTTGACAAAAACGTTTTCGAATCGAAACATGGAATTTTACTCAAAAGGTACCGAAGAGCTGTCTAATAAGCGGCGACAAGTCGTTGCAAAGAGTAGTGAATATATAAATGAATAAAATATAATTACACACTATTGTTGGTACCATATAACCTTGTACAATAGGTCGTATGTAAGAATTGAAAATATTCTCAAGAAGAGGAACAAGAAGAACAAAAAGAAGATAAGATAATGAAACAAGACAATGTAATGCAAAGCAAGTATAAGACAGTAACAAAGTAAAAAGTTCACAAAATAGAAATTGCACTCACAGGCAAAAGGGATACAGTCAATTGGTTATAACCCTCTGACTTCAAAGCTAGAAAGACAAATGTCTGAGAAAGAGCAAGAATTGTCCATTTTTTTTACAAGGAAGAAATCCCAGCATACTTCTGTAGGAATTGTCTATAAATTTGGGGAGGAGTGGTATTTTAGCAGCCATTCCTCCCGATTTACTTATTGTTTTAAAGAAGAAGAAGAAGAAGAAGAAGAATGAGGAGGAGGAGGAGGAGAGGCGGAGAACAAGATAAGATAATGAGACAAGACAAGACAATGTAATGCAAGGCAAATCAAAGCAACTATAAAACAGTAAGAAAGTAAAAAGTTCACAAAATGGAAATAGTGCTCACACGCAAAAGGGATACAGTCAAGTGGTTATAGCTTTCTGACTCCAAGGCAAGAAAGAAGAATATAGGTAAAACGAAAACTTTTCATTTTTATTGGCTAGGAAGAAATCCCAGCATGCATCTGCAGGATTTGCCTATACATTTATGGAGGAGGTATTTTTAGCAATTTCGAAACTGGAATGTGTACTGCTGCGATATCAGCAGTGGCGTGTCTAGGGCAAGAAAATCTGAGGGCGCCCATCACACACACACACACACACACACACACACACACACACACACACACACACACACACACTTTCTCTTTACCTCTCTCTCTCCCTCTCTCTCCTCTCTCTCTCCCCAACATACCTAATGTACATCTGATTTCTTCTTTCTCTGCATTAACACACGCACACATTCGGCCAAGTCAACATCCATGATAGGTATTGAAATGTTCAAGAAACCTTTCCAAAAACAAATATTGTATTTGGGCATTTCTTTTTTAATTTACTAAAATGTTCATCCAGTAAAAGGCTCAAAAGCAACTCAAGATAGAGTGTTAAGTGAATGAGTTTGTTTTATGACCGAAAGAGTAGAAAGTAAGTACATATTATGAGAAAATATAGAATTTATAATGGTTGACCCTAGAGATGAAGAGTGTATTGAGCCAGAAAGCAAGGAATCTGGTTCATAGTTCTTGGGGAAAAAAGAATGGAATCTGAAGAGATTGAGGATGATGGGACTCTTTGTACGTGGCATGGCTGGTCCTTAGATTTGAAGGCTTGAACTGGTATAATTAAGGAATGTAACGCGTCTGAATATTTAGAGAAATGGTACAGGCCGAGAACTTTACAGAAACCAAAATTCGATTTTCTGTTTTGAACTGGCATTCTCTGTGCAAATATTCGCTTGTAGTTGAGAACCAATGATTTCATATTTAAAAAATATCAATAAATAAAATAATGATTTTTTTTCGTCATGATTGGCAATGCTATAAAAACCCTCTTCTACATTGCTTTAAAATAAATGTTGATGTCATTTTGGAAATGTCAACTCAACAAGACGGAAAATAAGAACGGAAGGACATTTGATATTTTCTGAAGTAATCATTGCCAAAGGATCACAAATAAAAATCATGAAATTTAAACAAACCTCTCTTTTTAATGGGATGAGAACTTATCGTTATTTACTTTATTTACATGCAGACTAAAATCCGAATCTTTGTTGTTGTTAGCAACATTTCGGTCGTAGTGCTCCTCGGTCTTCTTCAGGTGTCTGTTGATCCGGGTAACCTTCAGGGGAATTTCGAACAGAAACAATTTGGTAGATTGTTCTCATTCCGATGTCCGTGTCTCGGATTATCTTGTCTTTTCTCTTTTTAGCGCAGCCCAGTTATTGCTTGCCTGATTTCTACTGAGATTAAGTCTGTTCTACTCGGCCTAGGTATTGAACTCACAATGAATCTGTCGCCACATTCATGGACCACTAAGCTATTCTCACTGAAGAAGAGGTTAAATAATGCCCTTTTTCATGATTTTCAAAGCCTAACATACAGACTGCAAAACAAATTTTAGGTCAAAATTTACAATATTCGATATTCAGTTATGAAATCATTTTTCCTTGCTATCAAAAAAATTTCCGTTGTCAAAACAAAAAATAGTTAAAAGTGGGCAGAGTTGTTTTAAAGTCAGTGGGTAGCAATAAAACAAATTAAAACTTGGCGTAATTGGACGGGATTGAAATGGAACTAAAGATAAAATCCAAATGTTTGCTTCCCAGTGTTGGTCCTTCCACCACCCCCCACCCTCATTGACAGAATATGCAATAATCATTCCAATAACTGAGACTTATAAAGTATTACTTTTTAAGAATATAAATTGAAAAAAGGTAAAAACAGATTTTTATAGTGGAACTGAGAATATCATAACGGGTTTTGTCAGGTAGTTTAGTAATCACCACAGTAAAACAATTATTTTCTCAAGATACAACCTTACTAAAATTTTGCTCATTTTTGGTGACCTTGTGCCTAATTATTTCGACATTTTGCGATTTTCGATGACATATCCTGTTTTAGTGCGTATTCACTTATTCATTGAGTTAGAGAGAAGACGGTTGAATAGATAGCGGTTCGGAATGAGAGATGGGAGATCCGAGTTCGAATTCTAGTCGGGTTCCTTACATTCACTTACTGGTAAATCCCTTGGGAAAGGTATAAGTTCATCTCCTCCCCTAGCTATGGGTTAAATAGTAGGACTTGTATCTGGAATAACCATTATTATTCTAAAAATCTGTTAATGTATACTTACTCTCAAAATAACATTTATTCTCACAATCCAAAATAGATTTCAGCTTTAAATAACCAGCAAAAGGGTTGATAAATCGTAAAAACAAACCAATTTAGTTAGAGTTGAAAATATCACTAATAATAATATATGGTTGAGATTATTATATCTTTCTCTGAAATCACGGTAACCAGGTTTCAAGTCCCACTACAGGCTAGGTTTTGAAATCTAGTAGAGCATCTTCATTTCGTGTACAGGTACATCTAGAAATTCACAATACCTAAGGTGGAATATAAATTAAAAAATAAAAAAAAAATGAAAACTCTTTTTTGAAGCTTTTATTTTAGTTTTAATTTCAATCTAATAGATTAAATTTAATATTTCCAATAAGGAAAATACTTTGCTGTATTTCAAAACTAATATAAATTGACTGGAAGAAGTTTTCGCTTTGAAATGGCTAAAATCGCTGATTTTAACGCCATTTTTAGCCATCTTTCATCACAATAATCGTCAAAACTCTATTAAAAAATATTTCAAAAATAAAATATACTTTTCTGAAACTATTTGAGGAATATTAACTGATTTAAAGTTCAATTAATCTGATTTGAAACAAATATTATTTACTTTAAGTTTAAAATATTGTAGAAATGCATTTTTTAATACTACGTTAGGAGCTTAAGGTATTGACAGCTTAACTGACAGACGGAAAATTATCTAAGTTTTTCTACAGTGGACATATCTGTAAAATTTGCTTGAGGAATATAATGTGAGTGCCTTTTTATGTAATTTTATCTACCTAGTTAATAACTACTAGGAAAGTTTAACTACGCAGTCAATAACTATTTAAGAAAATATTCTCTGCAATCAAATGTATTTCGGCTTTAAATTTAATGTAGTTATCACTCTTATTTTCTGATAATGTGGTGTGTGGACATCCGTAATAATAAAAATCGTTACGTTTATACACAGGCACAAAAATACATTCAAAATTATTTTTAAAATATTGGAGGTCGATGCATTTTTTTATTTTACGATTCAGAACAGATTTTCAGAAATGGGGTCCTGTTTGACAAAAATAAATCGGTGATTTCATTTTTCCAAGGAGTTCTGTTTTTAACCAATATAATATGAAGCGGATCAAAATTTAATTTGTCGAAATTTCATAAAATAAAAAGTGTGTGGTGGGGGTAACAGATATAAAAAAAAAACATCGCTAAGTTTTTCTAAAACAATATTTCTAAAATAATTTCCTTCAATTGTGAATAAGTTTTGAAAGTTTCATTAAAATCCGATAATTATTTGATTTTTTTTAAGAATTTCCAAATAGATTTGGGTTTTATTGACAAAAAGACGCTAACATTTACTATACTAATCTTTAGTCCTTACCACTGGTGAAAAAAAAGTTTCTAAAAAGGATAAAAAAATATAATTTAATAAAAAAATACAAAAAAACTTCGGTCTTTCCTCTTATTAACAACAAAGATTTTGACGATAAAACTTTGTTTTCATCATGGTATGCTATTTTTTTTAGCGAATTAGCGCATTTACCTATTGTAAAGTCTCTAATATCTATATTAGAGTTTTCATATCTATCTATCTATCTATCTATCTATCTATCTATCTATCTATCTGTTAGGTTGGTGCAAAAATAATGTCGTTTTCTCACATAGTAACATATGTGAGAAAACGGCATTATTTTTGCACCAACCTAATATCTCAGCCTGTTCATTATCTATCGATCTCTCATGTATCAAAATCGTGAGGAAGCTATTGCAAAAGTCCTTCTGACTTCATTTCTCATATCGACGTGTGCTTTTTCTACTGCCTTTATCTCCCCCTCCCACGATTAATCCCGCATCGTAGGGATCCATATGCATAACCGAACCCGGTTACATTCTGCCCTTCAAAACGCATCAACTGCCCGATCAGTTTGATGTGAACTCCTTGTTTTATCTTTAGGGAGACACACTGACAGCGTCATTATTTCGTTCCGTACACAAGCACATAGTAATGGCCTCGATCTAACAGTCACTAACTGACACTTTTCAAAACTCGAAGGATTCCTTTTCCTTGAATATGCATCATTTACTTTTATTAACTGGCAGCCGTAAATATATTTACAAAAGTGGAAGCGTTACACTGAAAAGATTAAATATAATGTTTTAAACGTTTGTTCTTGTTTTCCATCTTGTTTTCCATCTTGTTTTCCATCTTGTTTTCCATCTTGTTTTCCATCTTGTTTTCCATCTTGTTTTCCATCTTGTTTTCCATCTTGTTTTCTTATTCATAATCCATTCCCCATTTTCATTGGGTTTTTTTTTCGGTTCATTCATTTCCATAATTCTTTATTTTTTTTCTTCAATTTCCTGATCCTTTTCATTCTTAATTTTCTTTTCTTTCTTTGTCTTTACCTTTTGGCATTCCTTCTTTTTCCTCTTCGTTTTCCTCTTCTCTATAACTTCTTCCTCCTGAAACTTTTCCTCTTAATTTCCCCCTCCAGTCTACCGCCATCAACTCACCATCAGATCCCTTTCCCAGCCCGTTGTTGGGTGGTCACAATAATCACTCTTTAACCATTGTCCAACTCGACCCTGTTTTTGGGTGGTCACAATAATTACCCTACGACCATTGTGGACTGGCCCCTGCCTTCATGAATGAACTCAGAATAACACCGAGTTAATTTATGACTGTCTGCTCGGTCGTTACAGGTTTATCGTTTTAAGGGAAACGACACATCCGGAAAGAAAAGCATTCATATTTCCTAGCAAATTAATTATCATCTAAAACACTTTTTACACAGAGGATGAAGGTGACTCCGAATATCATGATTGGAAATAATCAAGACAATGTAGTTGATGTTTACACCATCCCATGTATAGAAAAGTTTAATTCTTATTTCGTTCGGGTCTAATTTTAATAGGAACTTGTGAATTTTCTTTCAATAAAGGAAGAAAGCTGAATATGCCAGAGCATGCGTCTTATATAGAGATTAACTTGCTGCCCCGACAGTTGCTAACGATAGATAGATAGATAGATAGTTAGATAGATAGATAGATAGATAGATAGATATAAGCAGATTGAGATAGATAGATTGGACCAGACTTATATATATATATATATATATATATATATATATATATATATATAGAGAGAGAGAGAGAGAGAGAGAGAGAGCGAGATAGATAGATAGATACTAACAATCTGAGACTGACAGACAGATAGATAAATATATAGATATAAATATATAGATAGATATGAGCAGACTGAGATAGATAGATAAAAGGACTGAGCCAAGATGATAGGATCATCATTCCACAAGCGAGGAGGAAAACTCGCGCTGATAAATACCATTGACTATCATGGACCACACGTTTGAGTATGTATTACTGACCGTTCACCATCGCATGTCCCGGCGCATTTTGGTCTAATAGGTCAACCCTGTTAATCTCAATATGATTTGTGATCACTTTAGCATCACTGTCCATCGGGACTTCACTGTGATGAAGAGAATGTGCTTTGTATAGAGCAAACAATTGACTAATAAAAAATTATTAGTGTAAGTTGTAAACCGATTTGTCTCAGGAGATAGCGTAAAAATCTTTTTTTTTTTTTACCGAACTCCCACTTGTCAGCAACAATAGAATCATCCATTTATATATATATATATATATATATATATATATATATATATATATATATATATATATATATATATATATGTGTGTGTGTGCGTATATATATATATATATATATATATATGAATATATGAATAAAAAACAAAAGAAACCAACGTGTTTCATTCTCTGATGGACTATCTAGGCAATTGTAAGGATTTTATTTTGCAACATCCGTTTATAAACAGAAGTAAGAGATTTTTAAATTTAAGAAAGCTCAAAAATATTCTTAAGGCAAACTATGGAGGACAGTAAGTGATATAATTTAATGCCTGGTGAATATTTCTGAGTGTTCTCAAATTAAAAGTTTTAAAGCGTAACGATGATTGTACCTCTGTTTACAAATTCACGTTGCAAAATCCATTATATTTGGCTTGATAATTTCATCGGAAGACGAAACGCGTTGGTAAAGAATAATTTCTTTTTTGTCTTTATTTATATCGTATTTCAGATATATATATATTTTATTTATATCTACATTTTTACATTGGGTTGGAACATTTACAAATGAGAGAGATGCACCAAGTTTCTAATATATATATATATATATATATATATATATATATATGCGTATGTATGTGTGTGTGTTTGTGTTTGTGTGTGTGTGTGTTATGAAAATGGACTAAGTCCGACAATTATTTTATTTTACCGGGAGTTTGTAGTTCAGAAACAGTAATTTAACCTTACTAACCAGACGCTTCCTGTGTAGCTAAATGGTATAACACGTTAGGCTATATGCCAGTCCTGTGTAGGATACGGGTTCGATTCCACACATATTCTTCGAGATTTCTCGGACATTCAGGACGGTAAATGTTGTTAGTATTGTTTATTATAAGCAAAGCATTTACTTCAATATTTGTATCTATAAAAAAAAATCGTATAGACATAATAAAATATATGTATATATGATGGACTCTCCCGTCGTTTTCGACGTATGAGTGTCTTTCAGTTCAGTTTATGTTTCGTATGAGACAACAATCCTGCACGGGATTTGCAAACAAGTCAACATGAGGGACATGCTGAAGGGTTGACCGTCGTATTAGCCCGAGATTTAGTGTTGGTTCTTAATTCTCTCAGATGATTGAGACGATTCTTATCAAAGTTAGTTATACTTCGGTAGCAGGTATTTCTCCAGTTTGCTCGGTTTTCAACAGCGAGTCCGAACTCCTCTATAGGGATGTTTGCAGCAATTAAATTGTATTTAAGTTTGTCCTTCAAGCATAACCAAAGACGGCTTACATTACGCTTACCATAAAAAAGTTGGCTATATATGAAGACTTTCGGTATCCGATCCTCACTCATTCTGATGACTTGACCAGCCCATCTGAACTGTGATTGCATCAGAAAGGATTCAATACTACCGCCATTTGATGAAAAGATCAAGGTTGGAGATTTTGTCGTACCGTGTATAAACGCATATTGAACGAAGACAGCGTGTGCGTCCTGTATGGCGTCCACGATTCTGACCCATAAAGAAATGTGGTGAGAATGACTGCTCGATAGACACTGATTTTCGTTTTCAGTGAAATCCCACGAACATCTCATAGGCGATGATTAAGCTTCTCAAAGTCATTGGTTGCCTTTGATTTCCGTTAACTATTTCGTCATCCAAAGAGGCGCTTGAATTGACCTTGCTTTCTAAGTACGAGAATGATTTCGTATACTTCAGGTTGCCAGCAGTAATGGGAACGATTTGAAAAGTATGGGCAGGTGGTTATTGTTTTACACCCTTGCCCTGCTTAGGTGTAGGCCTTGGTTTTGTGGACAACTTCAGTTTTCTTTATGCTTGTAGTTAATTCGAATGCATTGCAAGCGATAGAAAAACGATTGGCGAATGGTTGAGCTTCTTCGATTGAGGTGGCCATGACTGCAGCGTCATCAGCAAACAAAAGATCATGAATAATGTTTGCTCGAGTCAGCGAGTTTGCTTTAAAACGTTGATGATTAAAGACACCGCCACTTGTGCAGAATTCAAATTTCACACGCATGTCAAGATCACTAAAAGCATGGTGTAGCATGATCAAAAAGAAGAGACCGGAAAGTACAGTAGCCATGACACAACCTTATATATATATATATATATATATATATATATATATTCGCTTTCTGACCATGAGAGCCGGGTACGAATCGAATCTCACCATAGTCGATTTGTCAGGAAGAAGACTTCCTGGTGTTATCGATCT
>OZ010591.1:103512665-103607484 GCA_963932145.1 Acanthosepion lycidas
ATTCCTAAAAAACAAAAAAAAAAAAATTCCACTTCAAGAATAAGAATTTTTTTATTTTATAGAAAATAGACTGAAGTGCCAAAAAATTCTAAATATATTAGCTAATAACGCGTAGCCCATCTTTTTACCTGAATAAAAGCTGACAATAACATGGCAGAGATTTTATAGGGCGGAGAAGAAAAAACTAAAATTTCTCACCAAGCACAAAACCAAATGATGTCTAACAATATGCCTAGCAAAGAGTATAATGTTAGATATTAATTCACGTCTACCTTTCGGGAATATGATAGAAAATGGCTTCACAGAAGGACAAAGGTCAAAGCAAACCAACCATAAAAGAATTCCCATGTTCTGTAGCTATTTAATTTCGTGCTAAGAATTATGAATAACAGACAGAGAACATCAATGGAAAATATGAAAACTTAACGAATCAGCACATATGCTAGGTTACAAAAATCTCCTGAGCCAACCAAGCATAGAAATGAATACAATATCAATAAGTGATAAGGAGTGCTGGAGAAAAGCGATGAATAAAAACAAAAAATTGCAATATAAGCCCTAAAAAAAAAAAAAAAAAAAAAATGAAATAAAAAAAAAAATTGCAATATAAGCACTGGTAAAAACGATTGCTGAGACATTGCGTTTATAAGTCCCCAAAATTCATACAGAGATGTCCTCAAGGACACATGGCCCGTTGGTTAGATCCAGTGACTAGACCCAAAGAGTTGTGAGTTCAGTACCAGGTCACAGCAGTGGTGAACAAAAACTTGGAATGTTGAGTTAAAGGGAAATAACTGAGACATCTGGAAGAGGTACGGCACGTGGAACTGGAACAATCTACCCTGGTGGACGAAATAAAGGTTTCGATTCGAAATTTCAATCACCTGAAGAAGGCCGCGGCGTACAAAGGCCGAAACCTGAATATGGCAGTGAAGATGAGGATGACAGTCTGAATAATGTAAATAATGCAAGTAATGAATAATGCATACTTTTTCGTTTTAATATAATCTACGAGTTTTAATTATATTCTCCCGTATTCGATAAGAAATAAATTATAAGGAATTTTTCGAATTTTGTTTTTCACGCATGGATACTGGATTCGTTGTCTGGATGTATTTATTCAGGTCCATTAAACGATTATAAATAAGTTAATAGTGTGTTTTTCTTTGGGGGGGGTGCAGGGAATTTAGTGTGGTAAAGCAGCAAGGGCAGTTGTAATTGCAATAAAGACGGAGTCATTTAGTCGATTTCAACATTGACGAAATTACATATATAGACAGTAATATACATCAGTGGAAATATACCGGGGCACCTATACGCAAGTCACCATAGTGCCACTGGGTGTAATGCCACTAGCGTTTACCGCTGGTGGACCGCTATCCGACTAACGGCGTGTTCGTCTCGGTAGTTTTACCACTGGCGGAACGCTAGAAGTCCACCAGTGGCTCACCGGTGGCTGCCGCCAGAGGACCGCTGGCGGCCCACCAGCGGTCCACTAGAGGCATGCGTGTAGGGAAGCAGATCCATTTTTCATAGCGCTGGTTAGGAAGCCAGGTGCAAACTCTATCAAACAATCAGCCTAATGAGCCACATAAGAAAACGTATAATCCAAAATCTGATGAATAAATGGTACAACGGAATTAGACCGGAAGTAAGACAAAGTCAGGGCGATGTCGTTAAAGACACTGGCACAAGGAATGCAATTGACAAAGGTTGTTATAAATTATTCAATTGCATTTGATAAAGTGCATTGCATTGAACTGTTTGGACATCTAGGTTTGGTTTCTTTTACGGAATATCAACACCTCAATGGGTTATTTAATGCCGACAAGATTTTTATTGCTGCTAATATTTTTTTTTCAAAAGTATTACTAGTATTACCAGAAATTATTATTATTTTTGCCAAAACTCGATTGCTGGCATTTTTAAAAAAAATGTATTGCTGGTAATATTTCTTTTTTCAAAATAGTATTGTTGGCAATAATTTTTTCTTCGAAAATTTATTGCTGGTAATAATTATTTTACAAAAATGTATTGTTGGTATTAAAATCTATTTTACTGTTTAGGGGTTAATTATTTGCCCATAGCTATTTGTTCTTTCTCTCATTTGAGTGTATATATATATATATATATATATATATATATATATATATATATATATATATATATATATATATGTGTGTGTGTGTGTATGTGTGTGTGTGTGTGTGTGCAGGCTGCTATGATTAAATTGTTGGTAATAAAGACTGCTCAATAGGCAGTAAAGCCTATAAAACATGAGAATAAAATTAAGAACAAGAAATAAAACGAAAGCTAATTGAGTTTTTCCCACGAATTGATGGATCATCAGGCGACGTTCGATTTTTTAATTGAACCTGGCTTTGACGATACTTCAATTCCAGGGGGTAAAATCGAGTAGCACTGTTTTTATTTCTTATTATGTATTTTTATTACAAAATACAGGTCTGAAAAAGTAGGTTTACTGTAGGTAAATCAATCCAATACGTAAAATTAGTCAATCATTACGTTTCGTGCGCACGTTTTGTTTTTCATTATAGCTATTTTGCATCTCATATATATATATATATATATATATATATATATATATATATATATATATATATATATATATATATATATATATATATATATTAAGGTGTTCCTGACGCAAGTTTTATCAGAAGGGATATAAAAACAAATGTAAATTAAATTTATCTAAATATTCTTTATCAAAAGTGGAATTTCCTTCGTTTTCAACGACCGCAGCCGAATATTTAAGTAAATCTGGATTTTCCTTGAAAAATGTTTGGAAGATTTATTTTCGATTTTATTGATTCTGAATTTTTGTGCCTTTTGAAATATAATATTCTGGGCCGACTGGATGGCGGGAAACAGCAAGCAACGATAAAAGTGCGTAAGAGAATTGAGCGAATTTTGTATTTGTTACCTCCCTCTCTCCTTGCATCATTATACCAGATATTCAAGGGTAGTATAGTGTAACGCATATTGGCGCGGAGAGTGAAACCGGCGAATCGGGTTCAAATCCCGGTTTAGTCTGTTGTGTTCACTTTTACACAAATGAATTCGCCACTTGTTCCTCTATCAGTTATGGACCAAATAAAGCCAAATGTACCGTATTTATAGCAGAGTACATTTGGCACTCTAGCCTTGAATGACAGCCAGTCAAAGAGAAGGGGGAATCTCTGATTTCCAAAACCGACAGGTAAGGCAATGGATTGTGCATTCTCTTTCCCCAAAACACTCAGGGCGGCTCAACATTTATATTGATGAAAGAAGAATGAAACTGCGCCTAAATATGCTTGTTTATGTCGATAAAGAATTTAGTTTTAGAAAAAAATAGTACATAAGAGTTTTCGGTATTTACTTTTTGCTCGTCTCTTTAATATTTTGAATATGTTTAAAAATAGACTTCATTCCGCTGGAAAATCGATTAATTTCTAAGTAATATTCTTTTCCTTATTTGTATTCTATCTTTGTGAATTTATCCAAATTATCTCCGCTGAAAAGCGTTCGTTTGTCGTCGTTTTTTTAACCTTATGTAAAATCTAAAATTTGAATACTGTTTGTCAAAGAAACCCTTCCTCCAGAAAAAAAATAACTGGTCTAGTTTCATTATGGCCTCGTGCCAGACTTTTCTAACATTGTAAATATATCTTTTTCTAACCATATATTTATTTTATATTTTGTTTGCGTATCTTTGCACCTACAAGACTCGGCTATTTGCACACATTTAATATATGACTCCTTTTCACAATCCCTAGCTATTTCCTTTCTCTCTCCCTCTTCCCCCTCCTTCGCACACACCCCTCTTCTAACAATTAATATTTGATGTTTTCGGCTTGTCATTTTGCCATGGTGACTATGACGATTTCCATTCAATTTTTGTTGATGTTGTGACGTCAATTTCTTGAAGCAGACGCAACAAAACTAGCAAAAAAAAAAATAAGGTTGCAAATATGACAAGCTTTTGTCCTCTAAAGTGACTCTCGTTCCATCTCAGATTGGTGGCGGCGGACGGAATTGACAATCGGACAGCTTGACGCTTGGTTGAATGACCACCCAGGCGAGTGAGTGACGCAGGTACTTTTGGTGTTTGTCTGTGTGTGTGTGTGTGTGTTGGGAGGGGGTAACGCTTCCCTTTTCCTTTGATGTCAGTCTTATGATTTTTTTTTTCATAAAGCAAACCAATTATTACAAAAAGACGCATTCTGAACAGGGAAGATTTTGAAATATTACAAATATTTTAATGAAAACATTCTAAAAATTATTACATCTGAGCCAATGACACATCTTCTAAAAGTTGATGGAATATATTACATCTTTTAAAAGACTTCCTACTTGCAGATTTGCCAAAACAATTTCGGGAACTAAAATAATGGCCTTCTGATTTCCGAGTCGTTTCTTTTCGGATAATAAGTTTAAAATAATAATTGGAAAGATGATAAACAGTTAAAGAAAGATCAGATAAAGATGGAGGATGTTCAACATTTCATATCCTAAGTGCCTCAGCTTTGTTATACTGTTTGGATGGAATTTGATAACAAATATTTGTATTAAAGTAAATATCAATTTTAATATTTTCTTTTTTTACTAGAAATTTAAAATTTGGTAATTATATAGTCTTTTACTCGGCAGTCTGTAAAAAAAAAAACAATGTATTTCTTTCTCTTTTCCTTTTCTTCAGAGCTGAGAGTCTCGTTGGTTGCCATTGCCACGGTCAGGTGGATGGTGTTGGCGAGTGTTGCTGAGAAAAAAAAGGATTTTGTTGTCGTCTGAATGCAGAATTCATTTTTGTTCGCCAACTCAACTGTTTTACTCGGTGCCCCATTGGGAAAAATTAAATGACTTGTAGTAACCTTTCAAAACAATTCTATCCACCTCACGATTTTATCCGAAGATAAACGTCAACATATGTATAAAACAGCGCCAACAGCGATTGACTGATTTTGTGGCATATTTAAAACCGAAACATAGTTTGTAACTGTAAGAATAATACTTTTTATATTTTTCTTGTTGCATTAACAATTTTTGGAGATTAACAATGCTTTTCCAGGAAGAAATGCTACATTTTAGCTAATAGTTAGGGAGAGAAATTCATATATTTCCAAAGAGCATTTTGGCGTAAATGAAAGTAACGAACCCGACTGGAATTCAAACACAGTTCTGCAATTTCGCATTCCGAGACGCTAACCATTGGACCAGTTGCACATCTACCACCGACATGGAAGCGATACACACCAGAAAGATAAATATAGATAAATAGATAAGAGAGAGAGAGAGAGAGAGTGTGTGTGTGTGTGTGTGAGAGAGAGAGAGAGCGTGAAAATAGGGAGAAAGACGGAGACGGAGACGGAGACCTAAGATAATTTATGCGGGATGTTAAAATTTTCTTTCTAAGTGTCGACGGAGCAAAAAGAAATAAACAATATAATTCTGTCTTTTGTCATTCTTTTAACTGAAAAAGACCAGTGAGAGTCGAAAGTACTCGGAATACACACACACACACGCACACACGCACATATACATACATACATACATATATATATATATATATATATATATATATATATATATATATATATATATGTATATGATATTTGTCGGAGACTCTACCCCTAAGCCAGTAGGATACAGCAGGGTTGAAAGTGACTTTAGGCGTATTTATATTCAGATAAACACGTCAGTGAGTGGAGAAATCTCTTCGTCTTAACGAAGACTCTTGCATCAGCAACAGTAATTGTTATGGGACCTTACCCATAATAGCATAATGGACTATTCCATACATAATAATTACTGCGCCTCAAGAGGAAGCAGAGAGTTCAGTCTGAAGTCTGGCGTGAATTCCGTCGGGAGTCTGTCAGTCAGTCAGAGCGAGCGAGTAGTCAGTCAGTCGAGTCAGAGGCAGTCCGAAACAGAGTCGCGTTCAGACAATTACTACAAGACATTGGAATAGTGATACTGGTCGAGACTACATTGTTCTCCCTACTAAACCTGATTGTTCGTACTAACACTTTGTACTTCTCTGTATATATTCCTGTTTGTAATATATCTGTGTTATTCCATATCCGTGTTCGAGTTCTTCTTTATTGGTTCTACCTTGGACCATCATCGTGGTACAAGGACCTTGACCATAATAAGTGGCGACGAACGATTCGAATTCATTCGGTGGAAGAAAAAAAAAATTCGTTCGTCACACAGCATAACAAGTGGCGACGAAGATTCGAACTCTCACGTGATGAACAAACAACAAAATCCTCTCTCGTCAACATAACAAGTGACGACGAAGAAACCCCTAAAAAGGAAATACGAACTCTATACACGGAGGAATTTTTTTTTGCAATACGTCACACATAACAAGTGGCGATCTGGAAAACCCTTAAAGAAAAATAAACTCCCTACTCGGAGGACATATTTTTTTGCTATCCGTCGTACGTAACAGTGAACGACGACTAAATTCTAAAAAAAAAAAAAAATAAAATTTTTTTTCTTTTCTTGATATCAAATTTCACTGACAACAAAGGAAAGTTTTTTTTCATCCATAATACTTCAATATTTCATAAAAGATGGAAATGGATGAACCTTACAAAAAAGGATAGCGAAGATTACGTAACTTTCGGATCCATTGTTAATAAATATTTTGACGACTTCAAATTATCGGAACTCAGCGCTGACAACTTCAAATGCTTAATTTACGTCCAAGGTCTGGTTTCAATCAAAGACGCAGAAATGAGACGTAGAATACTTACTAAATTGGAAAATGAACAAGATCTGACACTTCAAAAAATAGCCAAAGACTGCCAGAGATGCGTCAGCGTAAAAAAAAGACTCTAAAGACATAGAACAAGCTGGCATAGCATACATACGCAAAGTACGAAGACAAACAAATTTTCCCTCCTCACAAACAAAGCAAACAAATTTTCCCTTCTCACAAACAAACCGAACTGATTTTCCCGCCTCACGAACTGGTAAAACGAAATTTTCTAATTATAATCAACATAAAAAGAAACTACCACCAAGTCCATGCTATCGTTGGCATTGTGTTAAAGACTGTACATATCGTGCTAAAACTTGTCTATCATGTAAAAAAAATTGGTCACAAAAGTTCTCACTGTTGGTATAGAAAAGAAAGCAGAATAAGAATTACGAGGACCGACCAAACAGATGAGACTAATATAAGAAAATATGTACAAGTTGAAATGCAAAACAGAAAAGTTAGGTTACAGCTGGATTCTGGCTCAGACTTAACTATCATAAATCTACAAACATGGAGAAAACTGAACAAACCAGTCATGTTAAAAACGGATAAAATTGCGAGATCAGTTACGGGGAGAAAGATAAAATTCGAGGGTGAAATAATCACAAACGTAACATTTAACGGAATGACGAAAAAACTAAAAATGTACGTCTTAAGAAATACCGAAAACCTATTCGGGACAGACTGGATGCAAAAATTCGAATTGTGGGATCTACCTATTAGCACCTACTGCCAGAATGTAAAAAGCTTATCAACCGAGGCAGACAAATTAAAAGGAAAACTAAAAACGAGTTTCCCCGAAGTATTTTCGGCAGGTCTCGGAAGATGCAAGAAAATGGCAGCTGATATCAAAATAAAGGATAACGTTCAACCTATTTTCAAGAAAAAAGGAGTGTACCGTTTGTGTCAATAGAAAAAATTGACCAAGAATTATCTAGACTCGAAAATACGAGCATATTGAAAAAAGTAAAGTACAGCAAATGGGTCGCACCGACGGTCTACGTTAAAAAGAAATCAGGAGAAATTCGAGTTTGTGCTGGTTTTTCTACAGGTTTGAACGCAGTAATAAAGGACTAACACTATCCGCTACCTAGTCCTGAAGAAGTATTCACTAAATTAAATGGCGGAAAATATTTTTCAAAAATTGATCTAAGTGAGGCCTACCTGCAAATTCCAGTCGATGAAGAAAGTTCAAAACTACTATGCATAAACACACACAAGGGATTGTACAGATACCAAAGATTACCATTTGGAATTAAAGTAGCGCCGGCTATTTTCCAGCAGACAATGGATACGATGCTGGCAGGACTAGAATACACAATAGCATATCATGATGACATATTGATTAATAGCGAAAGCGTTGAACAACACTGGCAACATGTACAAGAAGTGTTTAAGAGAATTCAAAGCTACGGATTCAAAGTGAAAGAAAATAAGTGTGATTTTTCATGAAAGAAATTAAATATCTTGGCCATATAATAGACCATGAAGGTAGACGTCCAGACCCTGAAAGCACTACAGGAATAAAAAAGATGCCAGTTCCTAAGAACATAACAGAACTACAAAGTTTTCTTGGATTAATGAATTACTACCAGGAATTCATGCCTCAAATGCATAAACTTCGCGCACCATTGAACGAACGGCTAAAGAAAGAAAAAGTTTGGAAGTGGACAGATCAATGCCAGGAAACATTTGAAAAAATAATCAAGACATTAACATCGGATTTATTTTTGGCACACTATGATCCTAAACTAGAGATTATTGTAGCAAGTGACGCGAGCGCCTACGGTGTCGGAACGTGTATATTACATAAAATGCCAGATGGGACAATAAAACCTATCGCACATGCTTCTCGAACCCTACTACCAGCGGAGAAAAACTATTCACAAATTGAGAAGGAAGCTCTAGCAATTATCTTCGCAGTAACAAGATTCCATAGATACGTCTATGGTAGACACTTTACTCTGCAGACGGATCACAAACCGTTAATAAAAATTTTTGGTTCAAAAAAGGTCAACCAATGTACACGGCAAATAGGCTACTTAGATGGGGAACGATTCTTCTGAACTATAATTTCAGATTGGAATATTTACCAACGAAAAGAATCGGGCACGCGGATGGACTGTCGAGACTTATACCAACAAAGACAGAGCCATTGGAAGCTACGGTAATCACAGCCCTTAGAAATGAAGAAGACATAAGAACAGTACTATGTTGTACAGTCAGAAACCTCCCAGTCACATTGCAAGACATAAAAAATGAAGCCAAAAATGACGAATTTATTAATGAAACAAAAGCAAAAATAGCAGAAAAAATGAGAAGATTTCGGACAGCTTTTCTCTATGCGATAATGTGCTACTTTACAACGAAAGGGTTGTAATCCCCAAAACTTTACAAAAACGGATACTAAAGGATTTCCACAGAGGACACCCGGGTAAAAATAGAATGAAGTCGCTAATGCGAAGCTATGTATATTGGAAGAATATGGACCAGGATATTTCTCAAATAGTGGAAATGTGCAAGGGTTGTAATTTAGCAGCTAAAGCACCGCCAATCATACATAAGCCTTGGCCTGAAACTGATCGTCCATGGTCAAGAATACACGCAGATTATGCAGGACCAATTGACGGGTTCTACTATTTAATCATAGTTGATAGCAGCAGTAAATGGCCGGAGGTGTTTCGGTGCAAAAATCCTACTACAGAAACGACCATAAATTTCCTCCACGAGCTATTCGCTCGGTTTGGCGTAGTGGACTGTTTAGTAACAGATAACGGAACGCAATTCACGTCAGCAAATTTCCAAGAGTTTTGCGAAATCTATCAAGTAAAACATATAAAATCCCCGCCTTAGCACCCAAGATCAAATGGACAAGCGGAGAGATTCGTGGATACTCTCAAAAGAGCATTACAAAAAGCGTACGATGTGCCTACGGAGAAAGCATTACAGCAATTCCTACAGGTATATAGAATAACGCCAAATAATGCGACACCATCAACATTATCACCAGCAGATATCATGTTTGCTAGGAAAATTGGATCAGCGTTCGATAAATTACTACCAAGTAAAACAAAACAAGTAACACAGTCCTACACACTAAAAAGAAAATTCCTCTCAGGGGTAAAAGTTTTTTTAAGGCATACAAAAATAATACCTCTTGCTGGGAACAAGGGATAATTGAGAAAAGAATTGGCAATATGATGTACATAATTCAAGGAAAAAAATTCTCACACAGAAGATACGTAAACCAAATAAGGAAGAGACCGTTACAGGATGCTAACGGTCCACCTCAAGAAGAGGTATTGGGCACGATTTTCGACACATTCGATATAACAAGACCGCAAATAATGCCAGAACCAAGAAAATCGTCTAGAAAAATAAAATTTACTGTACCTTTGGAAATAGATCCAAAGAAAAAAAGATATTAAAAAAAAACCCTGCTACGCAAAATTTTCGGAAGTGGGGGCGTGTTATGGTACCTTACCCATAATAACATAATAGACTATTCCATACGTAATAAATACTGCGCCTCAAGAGGAAGCAGGGAGTTCAGTCTGAAGTCGGGCAACCGGCTGATCGGCTGATCGGTTGAACTCTCTGCCTTCGGGCGGGGAGGAACCCGAACGAGGCTACGCCGAAGGGCGGATTCTCTTTCGGGGAGGTAAACCGACCCTGAACCCGTTTATACGGGTTCAAAGGGCATATTTTTGGCCGAGGCCACGGGCTCGGAGATCCCACGTTAAACCGGCCTTATGCCACATGATGCCCTCGTCGGTGGGTGACTAAATACCGTTCAGTATGAAGTGTGAAATGAATTCCGTCAGGAGTCTGTCAGTCAGTCATAGCGAGCGAGTCAGTCAGTCGGGTCAGAGGCAGTCCAAAACAGAGTCGCGTTCAGACAATGACTACAAGACATTGGAATAGTGATACTGGCCGAGACTACATTGTTCTCCCTACTAAACCTGATTGTTCGTACTAACACTTTGTACTTCTCTGTATATATTCCTGTTTGTAATATATCTGTGTTATTCCATATCTGTGTTCGAGTTCTTCTTTATTGGTTCTACCTTGGACGATCACCGTGGTACAAGGACCTGGACCATAACTGTAATAGTCCCTGTTTATTCATTTTTCCCTGAAAGCTCAAACGAAATATTTTTTAGTGTGGCTAGACATCCGCATATATATATATATATATATATATATATATATATATATATATATATATATATATATATATATATATATATATTCTTTGATAATTCGTATGGATAATTCCAAAGAGAATATTAATCCAAGGAGAGTTAAGAACAGAGCAATTGATAATGATGAAAGCGGAAACTTTAGAAACCCACTTTAGAGTCCTGCTTTCATCATTATATATATATATATATATATATATATATATATATATACATGCGTGTGTGTGTGTGTGTGTTTGTGTGTGTAATGACAAGAGTTGCTATAGTGCTGTGCAAAGCTCTGTGTGACCTTAAACAACTGCACATGTCTCACTCCTGTGTCATAGCCTGTGTTTTATCTTTCGTTGACATGTTTGTCTTAAAAAATTCAGTGGCGATTGGAAGGTGACGAAACGTGCAAAATGGATTGCTTGGAAGCACGTAGCTACTGACCTTCCCGTTAGCGGCTTATGTCTAAATATAATAACATTTCCCTATTTGGCTGTAAGATTTGGTTGATTTACAAATGTCTGGGTAGCCTTATTTAGGGATGCCACTACTTGCCTTAAAATGTTGATCGCTTTCGCGCAACTCGTGGACGTTCAGTTCAAACATAAAGAGAAACACGCATCAAATTTCTGGGGTGAAAATGAAATTGCAATGTCAGAGGTCTGATTAATGGCATTACCAATATACATCTAGAGAACAAGAGTCATTGTTGATCAGGAATTAAGTATAAATGAAATATAAGCACCCTTGGTGACACGCCTGGAAGTCTCTGATCAAAAGGAGGTAATAGGTGTCAAATACACCTTTCGGAAAGGTCGTAAAGTTAGAGAGGCTAAGGTCGCATTTTGGAGATTGGAGTTATTGTATAGACACAGGATATAAATCAATTAATAAAAACTGATACAGGTTACTTCCGGTTTGTACAGAATTTGACATCTATCTTTTATCCATGGTTTTAAGCATAAACTATCTTACTAAGCAACTTAGAAACGTTTAAGGTTCAAAAATCTCCATCTAAATTGTTTCTTATGGTACTGATATTAAAGATATGTTTCGTGTGCAAACTGGTCGTCTGATCATTTTATGACAGCAACAAGATTTTCCTTAAAGCCAAATTTGTATTGTAGAATGATTTTCTCAGGATCCACTTATTAAAGAACCACTTCAACGGAGTTTTTGTATCCGGAGAAAATCGTATTTAATGGAAGATAACTAGACACCAAATCTATTCGATTTCCGATGTTTTGTTTCATTAGCAAAACAACAAAAAAACAAAAACTTACATATAACCTGGGTTATGTTTTTAGATTGCTTTATAGCACTGAGAGTTAATAAGATGAATAACTTTGTAGTGTCCCTTGTCATATGACCTGGGTTATGTTTTCAGATTGCTTTATAGCACAGAGAGGTGATAAGATGCATAACTTTGTAATGTCCCTTGTCATATAACCTGGGTTACGTTTTCCAGTTGCTTTATAGCACTTAGAGCTAATAAGATGAATAACTTTGTAGTGTCCTTTGTCATATGACCTGGGTTAATTTTTTAGATTGCTTTATAGTACGTAGAGTTAATAAGATTGGTTTATAACACTTAGATTTGATAAGATGAATAACTTTGTTGTGCCTCTTGTTGTAGTATCACTTCTCATATGACGTGGGTTATGTTTTGAGATTGCATTATAGCACTTAGAGGTGATAAGATGAATAATTTGTAGTGTCCCTAGTCAGATGACCTGGGTTATGTTTTCAGATTGCTTTACAGCTCATAGAGGGGATAATATGAATTACTTTGTAGTGTTCTTTGTCATATGACCTGGGTTATGTTTTCAGATTGCTTTATAGCACTTAGAGTTGATAAGATGAATAACTTTGTGGTGTCCCTTGTTATGTGACCTGGGTTATGTTTTCAGTTTGCTTTATAGCAGAGGTGATAAGATGAATAACTTTGTAGTGTCCCTTGTCATATGACCTGAGTTATGATTTCAGATTGCTTAATAGCACTTAGAGCTGATAAGATCAATGCCTTTGTAATGTCACTTGTTATATTACCTGGGTTATGTTTTCAGATTGCTTTATAGCACTTAGTGGTGATAAGATGAATAACTTTATTGTGTCCCTTGTCATATGACCTGGGTTATGTTTTCAGATTCCTTTATGGTACTTAGAATTAATAAGATGAATAACCTTGTAGTGTCCCTTGTCATATGACCTGGGTTATGTTTCCAGATTGGTTTATAACATTTAGAGTTGATAAGATGAATAACTTTGTGGTGTCCCTTGTCATGTGACCTGAGTTAGGTTTTCAGATTGCTTTATAGCACAGAGAAGTGATAAGATGCATAATTTGTAGTGTCCCTTGTCATATAACCTTGGTTACGTTTTCAGAATTCTTTATAGCACTTAGAGGTAATAAGATGAATAACTTTGTTGTGTCCTTTGTCATATGACCTGGTTTATGCTTTCAGATTGCTTTATAGCTCATCGAGGGGATAATATGAATTACTTTGTACTGTCCTTTGTCATATGACCTGGTTTATGATTTCAGATTGCTTTATAGCACTTAGATGATATAATAAGAATTACTTTGTAGTGTCCCTTGTCATATGACCTGAGTTAAGTTTTCAGATTTCTTTATAGCACTTAGAGGTGATAAGATGAATTCCTTTGTGGTGGCACTTGTCATGTGACTGGGGTTATGTTTTCAGATTGCTTTATAGCACTTAGATGTAATAATATGAATAACTTTATAGTGTACCTTGTCATATGACGTGGGTTATGTTTTCAGATTGATTTATAGCACTTAGATGTAATAATATGAATAACTTTGTAGTGTTTCTTGTTATATGACGTGGGTTATGTTTTCAGATTGCTTTATAGAACTTAGAGGTAATAAGCTGAATAACTTTATAGTGTACCTTGTCATATGACGTGGGTTATGTTTTCAGATTGATTTATAGCACTTAGATGTCATAGGATGAATAACTTTGTTGTGTTCCTTGTCATATGATGTGGGTTATGTTTACAGATTGCTTTATAGTACTTAGATTTAATAAGATGAACAACTTTGTAATGTTCCTTGTCATATGACGTGGGTTATGTTTTCAGACTGCTATATGGCACTTAGAGTTGATAAGATGAACAACTTTGTAATATCCCTTGTCATATGACCTGGGTTATGTTTTCAGATTGCTTTATAGCACTTAGATGTAATAAGATCAATAACTTTTTAGTGTTTCTTGTCATATGACGTGGGTTATGTTTTCAGATATCCTTATAGCTCATAGAAGTGATGAGATGAATAACTTTGTAGTGCCCCTTGTCATATGACGTGGGTTATGTTTTCAGATTGCTTTATAGCACTTAGAGTTGATAAGCTGCATAATTTTTAGTGTCGCTTGTCATGTGACCTGGCTTATGTTTTCAGATTGCTTCATAGCACATAGAGGGGATAAGATGAATAACTTTGTGGTTTCCCTTGCCATATGACCAGGGTTACGTTTTCAGGTTGCTTTATAGCACTTAGAGTTAATAAGATGCATATCTTTGTAGTGTCCCTTTTCATGTGACCTGGGTTACGTTTTCAGATTGCTTTATAGCACTTAGATGTGATAAGATGAAGAAATTTGTTGTGTCCCTTGTCATATGACCAGAGTTATATTTTCAGATTGCTTTATAGCACTAAGAGTTAATAAGATGAATAACTTTGTAGTGTCCTTTGTCATATGACCTGGGTTAAGTTTTTAGATTCCTTTATAGCACTTTGAGTTAATAAGATGCATAACTTTGTAGTGTCTCTTGTCATTTGAGTGTGCTAACCTGGGTTATGTTTTCAGATTGCTTTATAGCACTTATAGTTGATAAGATGATAACTTGTTGTTGTCACTTGTCATGTGACGTCCGTTATGTTTTCAGATTGTTTTACAGCACTTAGATGTGACAAGATGAATAACGTTTTTGTGTTTTATGTCATTTGACCTGGGTTATGATTGCAGATTGCTTTACAGCATTTAGAGGTGAAAATATGAATGATGTTGTGGTGCCACTTGTCATGTGGCCTGAGTTATGTTTTCAGATTGCTTTACAGGACTTAGATTTGATAAGATGAATATCTTCGTAGTGTCCATTTTCATGTGACCCGGGTTATGTTGTCAGATTGCTTTACAGAATTAATGGTAGAATGTAGGGTAGAATGGAGAGAGAGAGAGAGAGAGAGAGAGAGAGAGAGAGGAAGGGTGGGAGAGAGAGAGGAAGAATGAATGACAGAGAGAAATTGATAGATAGTTAATATTATAAAAGCACACTCATTCTTGACAACATATACATATTTTGTTTCCTTAAGATCCTTATATGTATGTAAGACAGAAAACAGATACTAACAAAGAAGACATGTCATATATATATATATATATATATATATATATATATATATATATATATATATATATATATATATATATATATATATATATATATATATATATATATATATTAAGAAATGGACAAAGTCCGACAATTTATTTATTAAAGACATTTTTTATGTTTAACGTTCTTTTTATAGATACAAGTATTTAAGTAAATGCTCTGTTTATAATAAACAGTATTAAATAACATTTACCGGCCTGAATGTCCGAGAAATTTTCATAGAAAATATTCGTCCTTTGACTAAATGGTGGTTCCGTATAGGATGCAGGTTCGAATCCTGTCAAATGACGAATATTCTCTATGAATGTTATTTAATACTGTTTATTATAAACAGAGCATTTACTTAAATACTTGTATCTATAAAAAGAACGTTAAACATAAAAAAATGTCTTTAATAAATATATATATATATATATATATATATATATATATATATATACAGACATAGGATGCCAAACTGTCGATTATTTTCTAAATGATATTTGAATCTCATGGAAAATGAAACGATATCTCAAATGTCTCCCCCGATTATTTAACTTTTAAATTAATTGCTTGAAACGGATTCGGGTAAATCGTAAATTTGAAAATGTTTTCCCTTTCTATTTAGCGAAGCGGGTAAACAGCAGTATAATGTCTGTAAAAGATCCTGCAAATGAGAGAAACGTTAAAGACCTGTATGAAGTTCAATCATGAAGTCCACAAATTGCCATAGAAACATTGCTTTGGGCCCCAGCGATGCCCAAGTGAAAAGATTTTCATTTTTTCCTTGTGGCTTAAAATCTAAATTAAAATGTTTTTCATTGCCTGCCACAATTATCCATTGATATTAAATGTGTATTTTGCTAATGAAGTAATTTCGCATTGTCTTTAGGCGTTTTTAATCAGGGTTCGATCCCCTCTCATAGCGTTGCTTTAAAATGTTGACTGCCATGTCATCTCATATGGAAGCCCTATAGAGTAAACTATGTCTCTACCCTAGAAGTTAGCATAATTGTAAAATATTCTATAACTACGGTGTAAGAATACCTGTATCACTACAGATGTCAATTTAAACCATAAGAGATAAGATAGTCTCTAGGATTATCGTACCTGAACAGATTAGTTTAAATATGCTTTTTTTAGACAAAGACATGTTCCGCGTTTTTTTATCTCCAGCAATACCAAGATACTCATAAGAGAAATGGGGATAATTTCAAACGGAAGTACACATGTCATTCATCAAATTTTGTGATACCCACGTGGCATAAATGTCTTCAATTAAATCGTCCAGTCTTTTATATACACAGCGGATGTATGTAGGTTGTATTTTTATTTCTCTTGGAGAAAACTTGGCGTTCAATATTGAATCGATAAAACACCTTTATCGATTCCCATGAATTCGGCTCACTTCGATATGAAAGCTATAAAACCGTTTTTAAACAAAGGAGACGTTAAAAAATGAATTGTTCACTTGAAATTAGGTCAGTAGATGTATACGATGTCGGTGGCCTGATGTGGTCTGAAATGCGTGTCTTCCTAAATACCAAAAAATATTAAAAGATGTTAAAGAAAATCATTTATGTTCAATGAAGTAAAAGGAAAGACGTCAAGGAAATTCTTAATTCTTTTATGTATTCTCGCTTGGCGCGTTTCCCAATCATTTTTGGCGAAGAATGATTCTTGCCTTTCATTTCATTTTATTTCTTTTTTTTTAATCACAACTGATTTACAAATCTTTAGGTAAAAGCGAGACAGAAAAAAATGCCCGGGCCTTCGAAGAAATCATTCATCATTTCAAACCCTTCTCAAGAAATTGTAATATTATTCTTAAATGCATAATCCTGGTTATGACGATAAACTATATCCGGCAACCAGGCCTCTGATCGGGAGATAGCTGTTGTTAATAACTGTTGTTAATAACAGTTGTTAATAACTGTTGTTCCCAGGTTCACCCTAACCCGGGGTAGTAGCACCTGTTAGGGTCCCCGTTAAGGACAAATAGTTAACCTCCAAACGAATCACTATGAAAGTATAAAAATGTATTTTTTATGTAAAAATAAAACATAAAATAGCAACAATACCTATTTGTAGTAAAACTAGCAGCAATACATATTTATAGTAAAAATAACAACAATACCTATTTATATTAGGTTGGTGCAAGAATAATGTCGTTTTCCCACATATGTTACTATGTGAGAAAACGACATTATTTTTGTACCAACCTAATAGTAAAATTAGCAACAATACATTTTTGGAGCAACATGACCAGCAATACATTTTATCGGTAGTTGAAGGAATACAGTTAATTTTAAAATACAGGGTGTGTCCCCCAAAATTGACATCATTTTAAAAGCAATTATTTTGAAAACTTCAAAGTCTAGCTCAATGAAATCGAACAGTTTAGGTGTTGAACATCATAAGTTTATTATGGGACCGATTTCATAAGTGTTTTCAATAAGTGCACCGCCTGTGACACGGGAGATGTCAAGTCGGTAGTTAAGCTCTTGCCAAACACGTTGTAGCATGTTTTCGGTAACATTCTTCAGTGCGGAAGTGATTCTCTACTTGAATTCATCAATGCTAGGAGGAAGAGGGGGGATATAGACCAGTCTCTTTACATATCCCGATAAAAACAAATCACACGGGGACAGGTCCGGTGACCGCGGCGGCCATTTCATCAGAAAACTGTCTTTTTCTACCCCACGCGTGATCCATCTCCCTGGTAGATTCTCATCGAGATAAGCGCATGCTGTCCTCTTCCATTAAATATAAAATCTTGATCTGTTTCTATACATTCTGTGAAAATTTGAAACTATTTCAACAAGAATTGCCAAAATTATTGGCCTGCGAAATGATGTCATTTTGGGGGGGACACCCTGTTATATTTAGTTGAAGCCATGAAATTGTTCAAATTATCTACACTTCGACATTGAATGACCCATGGAGGTGTTGATATACCGCTAAACCAAATCAACCAACCAAACAACCAACATGAAAGAACACTTTCCATTAGATTAATCCATATAATATCCTAGAATTTCGAAAAAGAAATTAAACTGTATTCCAAAATATAACTTCAACAAAACTACAACATAAAACACACATATCACCACCTCTAGTAATTATGTCCACACAAACATGTATATGCACAAAAGCTGAGTATCATCTACCATGAATTCAACTGTGAAAGCAGAATACCATATCATATTTTATTACTTAAAAGATCCCTAAAAAATGAAATTTCTGTATTAAATTACCCATATGGTGTTGATATGCCGTTAAACAAAGAAACAAACATAAATACATTTAATTTGTACTTTAATTGATCCATTAATTAGTTATCAATATACATTTATTTATTAATTAAAACGTTTTAAACTTAAATATATGTTTTATTTGCCTAGGACGTGTGATTTATTATTTGAAAGATTTGAAACACATTTCAGAAAAGTTGGAAGAAAAGACTCGTAATCGATATGAATAAGAACATAGGATATATAGTTAAAAACTAAGAAATGTACAGTTCGATTCTACCAATCGATTGGTGACGATGACAATCAACATGAAATTGATAATCAAAATTCGATCATCTCACAGACGATTATACTGTGTAAGAGTTTCTTTCTAAATTTTGTTCTTAGATGACTAGATGATAGAAATTGAGAGGTTGGACGAGAAGAACAACTACATTAAGCATTTGTTGAGTAAAATTTACGGCAAGACAAATCGCAGTTTATCATGATTTGCATCCTTTTTTTTATAAGCAGTTGATTTATGTTCGGGGAAAGGAACCAGAATGGGAAAATAAATTTAAAAGAACTATTCCAACAGCCGAGCTGGTGATGCTTTGTACACGGCTCTGCCCAGCCACGAATCCAATATTCGACCAAAAATCAACTAGTTTTTCAGGCAATTTTTCGGTGCTTAAAAATAATCGGAAAATATTTTTATTTAAAAATAAATAAATAAATCGAAAAAGCAAATAGTTTCCATTCAAATCTGTTCAAATATCCACCTGAAGATGGTCAGAAAATCAACGGCTAAAATTTGTTTTTTTTCCCTTAATCTTTTATGGCTGTAGTCTGGGGATAGCTATTTTTTTTATACAAAAGTTAACCTACTAAAAGACTCGAGAGTCACCCAAAATAGAGGGTTACTGTGAAAAAGTGGGCGACAGGAAAGAAAGAATAAGTAGGATAGATAATTAGGTCAAGGTTGAAGTGTTCATGGAAACAATCACGCGGGAGTCTTTTCTACAAAGTTGCAGATCTTGAGTAAAAGCAGTGTTCAATGTTCTCCTTACATTTGAAATACGAAAGAAATGAGGGTGAATCGATTCTGTGGAAGTCCCATAGCGTGTCCTAGCTGTAACAGTGGAACTAAAGACTAGATCTCATTGTGTCTGTGGGGGAAAGAGTTGCAGAGTTGAAAATAAATTCCCCCCTCTGCAAGACCATATAAACGATTTTGAATTCTATCACATCTACAAAGTGAGGATTGAGTAACTCCTGCCCAGACATGACAGCAGCAAGACGCCATTTTTGTCTAAACTGATTCTTGTAAATATAAAGCAAATTAGGAGTTTGGTATTTCCGGAAGCGACAAAATGATCCAAGAGTTTTTCTAGCATCTTTAACAATGGATTGTATATATGAGTTCTACTTGAACTATGGTAGACTGCATCTTGGCAGTATTTCTTTTTCTTTCTGATGGAATTCAAAAGATCAAATTGTAAGTGTCAAGTTCCATGCCAAATACGCTATAAAGTCTTCTTGAAAGGTAAAACCAATTTTTGCTCTTATGCCAAACTTAAATAGACACAGTAAGCATGATTAACTTCTGAATGTGAATGAGTTACCAAATTTTATCTTGATTTATTTTGTTTTGATATCACGAGCCGTTGGACGAGAGGAATGAAGAGTTGTGTTGGTAATGGGTTCAAATCCCACCAGCTCACAAGACTTTATAACCAGTTTTCTTTTTTGACTCTTTATAACCATAAAAACTGCATTAATAGAAAATACAAAATACCTCTTGCATTATTGTGTAGGGTTAGGGGTGAGAGGGGTTAGAGGGTGAGCGGGGTTGAGAAGTTGAGAGGGTAAGAAGGGTTAGGGCTAGTGGAGAAAGAGTTTAGGGTTAGGGGGTGAGAGGGATTAGATGGTGAGAGAGAGGGAGAAGGGTTAGGGCTATGGGTGAAACGAGTGAAAGGGGATGAGACGGATTAGAGAGTGAGAAGGGTGAGAGGGATTGAGAATTTAGAGGGAAAGGATAAGGGGTTAGGGGATGAAAGTGGTTAGTGGGTGAGAGGGGTGTGAAGTGAGAAGGGTTGAGAAGTTTAGAGGGTGAGAGTGTTCACTAGGGGTGAAAGAGGTTAGTTTTAGGGGGTGAGAGAGGTTACGGCTAGGGTTGAACAAGGACAGTAACTGTAAGCCTCTCTGGTATATAGAGGAGCTTTATAACAATGCAACCTTTAGATTAAAAAATCTACACTTTAAATATCCACAGTGTTCCCTGTGGTCTTTACGGCACAGGTTGTGTGCGTAACCCTTGGAATGTGCCCATGAGGTTTTTTCATTGGGAATGTTTTGTTTCTAGTTGACATTTCGCACTTATCTCAATATTTGAGCGTGAGCAACAGCTCATTTTTGAAATTTCTGTTCATTTATTCTAATTTTGCCTGTGATTTTGATAATAGCCATATCCTTGACCTGTATTATAGGGTCTGTCTCCACTGTTTACCTAAAGAGTTATATTAAGTCATTTTTTTTCCGTTTCGAATGCTAAATTTCTAGAAAATGTTTTGTAAATATTATGAAATTAAATTAAAAAAGTCTTTTTTTTTATCCTTGATGTTCTGAGATACAATCAAAGAAAATGTGAAGGCAAATGTCACGTTAATATTTGGACGTGTTGCCAAAATCCTAAGCTAATTCTGATTTTCCCTCCATGCTTCAAATCTTTCAATACTCTTGTAATCTTAAAAAACGGATTTTGTCCTTGTCCAGATTCTTACGAGAAGTTTCCTAACTCGGGAGCTAATAGATAATTTGCTAAATGAGCCAAAATTGGTCGAAATGTCGCACATTAATGCAACGTTTCCGAAGCAAACTCAAAATCGCATACAATTCTAGAAGTGTCGGACTGTCGTAAAAGTTTTGTTTTTTTCCCCTGGTTCAGTAAGTCCAATTTCGAAACGAATTCTGGTTATCTGGACATAGAATTCTGGTTATCGGGACAGAGATGCATTTCTATTGACAAAATTTCTTCTAAAAGTAACATTCAATAATAAACAGAGACAGAATTTGAAAATAATCTTAAATCAAATTTTGCCTCCGGTAGAAAATGCCAGATGTTGATATCAGGAAAATCGGGACGTCATTGGTCGCTAAAAGATATTCATAAAGTTGTTCTGAAATTGAAGTTGATAACATATCGTTTATTCGAACCAAAATATCTCCGCAGTATTTTGATAAGGTGAATTAACATTTGATAATTTACAAAGACGCTAACAACATTGGAAAAAAAAGAAGAAAAAGAATCGCAAATTTTACAAGTATTGAAAGGTATCAACTGAATTATTTTTTGAATGAGCAAAAGGCGTTATTGTTTGAGAAAGTTCGATTTATTCAGTAGTAGGTTTGGCAAACCAAATGAATATATCAAATAAAAAAAATCTTTTAATCGATATCACCTCATGCAAGGCAGTAAAGCAATAAGATACAAGGGGTTACAGAGCGTGGAAGAATTAGGAACAGAAACATTAATAATGAGCGGGAAGAGGAAAGAGTAATCAGGAGGACAGTAGATAGCGATTGATATTGCATTTAAATTTTTGCAGATTAAAGTTGCCTGGAAAGCATGGAGTCGGAAGGGAGTTCCACAATCGAGAAAAGAAACTGTTAGCATAGAACTTACGGCTACATCTAGCCAGCTCAACGGTAAATTGATGAGATCTTGATGCTAGTCTAGTACTGCACTTAAATTTAAAAAAAAGTCTGTTCACATCTATTTATTGATCTATCTATCTATCTATCTATCTATCTATCTATCTATCTATCTATCTAGACGCGTAGACTCTGTTTCTATCTATATATATACCTACCTACCTAAGTCTGTTGAGGATCTTTTTTCGCTTTTTTTAATCGGTATCAGCCCATGCAAGGGAGTAAAGCCACTAAGACATAAGAGGGTTACAGGGTGTGGAAGAATTAGGAACGGAAACAGTAACGATGAGCATTAAGAGAATAGAGTAATCAGGAGGACAGTAGATAGCGATTGATATTGCATTTAAATTTTTGCAGATTAAAATTGGCTGGAGTTCCACAAGCGAGAAAAGAAACTGTTAGCATAGAACTTATGGCCACATCTCGCCAGCCCAACTGTAAATTGTAAAACTGTAAGTTGGTGACGAAAATTTGTTATATTCAAGTGTAAATAATAACAAATGTGGAAACTTAAATAAAATTTCAAAATCTTAAAAATATATATTTACTTCTTTCTAATCCTTTTTACAAATTATTTCTATCGCAAATACAAATAAAGTTATAAACTTTTTAAAGTGCACACGAACTTTATGGACACCCTGTATAATAGTATTAGGTTGGTGCAAAAATAACGACGTAATAATGTCGTTTTTTGACGTTAAAAATACGTAAAAAAACGACATTATTACATCATTATTTTTGCACCAACCTAATAACAATATATCGTTTCAAATTTTCACACAGATGGAACCCCAGAGTTTAGGGAACCGTAAAAGCCATGATATTGTCGATAACATTGATCAGAATAAATCAGTTTTTTTAAATATTCACATAGAGAGAATCCCGGAGTGTAGAAAATTATTATAAAGTGTGTGTGTGTGTGGGGGGTAATTAGTGCGAATAAATTAATATATAATAGAACTACACAACGTTTCAAATATTTAAACAGAAGTAACCCAGGTTTGTAGAAAGAGCTGAAAGTTTTGATAAACTAGTTGAAATTGACCGGAATGGCTCAAGAGTAATAAGTTCCGAATGGAAGAAAATGGAAGATACTACACGATGAAATTTTATTTCTTGTTGAGGAAACTCAGCATAAAGATGAAATCTTAGCAGTAAATAAATGTTTCCAGAAAATTGGTGAGAAAATGGCGGAAATATACATCTTCCCGAACGTCCTGATAAAGATAAGAAAAGAGAAAAAAAATTTTAAAGTAAAAAAAAACAAAAAAAAAAAAAAACTGCTGTCAAAAATCAACATATGAGCAATTTTGAATTACTTGGATTTTATTTTAAAGACGATTAAAATAAACTGAATGTAACTAGAGTGATAAATTCAGATAGAAAACAAGACCGGAAGTTACGGAACTTTGAACGCCGTGAAAAACCGGACGAAACTGGTTCTAACGGAACGATGTATAATAGTAGTAGTAGTAAGTCGATTCTGATGTGGCACCATTTAACGAGGCAGAAAGGGAAAAGAAAGAAAAGAGAAAAAGAACAGGCATTTGATAAGCAAGAACACACACACGGCTAAGAGACAATGGATAAAAGGATATTTTGATAAGTAACAAATGGCGAAAGATTGTCGTTACAATGACAGGGAAATTCTGAGTAAAAAGAAAGGGAAAGAAGGAAAGAATCAGATATGTTTTGGCATCGGCTGTGTTATCTAAGGATATGAAAACAAACTATTGGTACGGGAAGACATCTTATTATCAACTACAGACCGGCTGGCCAAAGAAAAAAAATTCAAATGAAAATGTTATTTCGATAAGTGACGTAAAACAGGCAACTAAAGGGACTTTGGACAGATATAAAATTATGTTATCAGAAATATGTACCGAAGGAAAATGAATGGGAACCTAGAAATGTTTTTTTTTCTTTCTTCGAGGCGACAGACTGACTGAAACTTTGGAGATGTTTCTTTTCGAGACCGTGTTAAGAAGACCACCCATTCTGATAATTAGCGATAAAATACCTGACGTAAACCACGTGTAGAACAAGAGTTATGACCGCCATTGTCATATTGTCCCGTTCGCGGCCAGAGAAATGATACGGCGGTTAAGAGGAAGAAAAGGGAAAGAGAAGAGATAATTTTTTTTTAGTTAAGCAAGATATTTTTTTTTCTCTTCCTGAAACATAGCCGCGGATTCGTCCACGCCCGACTAAGACATCATTGGTCGAGTGGTGATCACGTAACGCACGAGGGAGGCTGTTGCAGCCCATCTGGAGGATGAGTAAGAGAGGTTGCTACGAAGATGTGGGGAGGGCAGTTCACGCCCCTCTGAGGTATGATGAGAAGGTGGGAGTGAGGAAAGGTTCCCAAAAATGGAAAAAGGTGGAAATTCCTAACCAGAGAGGTGGATATATATTTAGAATTATCGAGGAACCCCCCGGCGCCGACAAACTCACCTCGGTTTTGGTCGGCGCTCATATAAACGAAGCCACAACGAGCAGAGTTAAGTTGAGTCCCAGCAGTTCCCAGAGTCAGTCTCCAGTTGAAGCAAGCCTCGCAGATAGCTGACCAAGATTCACGCACAGCCCGGACCCCTCTTCAAACCAAGAACAATTATTTTGAAGAGCGACTTAGATCCAGATCACCGAAATAAGTTTTTTTTTTTTTGACTTTCGTCCAAAGACCCACCGAAACACCAATGTCTTAGAGAGCAGACGACTTGAAGTGTTAAAACTTGCCTAGCGGAAAACGACGTGTCACAATCCATAGAACGGGTCGGGAGATAGATGCAGTCCTATGTATCGAACAACTAGACATAAAGTTTGTTACCTTTTTCTTTGATACTTTGAACTTTTGAGTTTTCATTTTATTGTCTTTTATGCATATTTGTGTGGTATCACCCCCGTTGAACTCGGTTTGCAGTACGGCCCCGACGACTGATGGATTTCCTCTGCCTAGATCAATTCACAACGTGGGTAGGCAGACTGGGAATCAAAGTAGTTACTTCGGTAACCAGGCGTTGGAAGCGAGTTGGGAACGACGAGGCTGATATCAAATCTAACCAGATTCCCACCCGAATCACCAAAAGGTTAGAACGTCACATTTGGAGCGGCGACACCCGAACGGAGCAGCGAGGAGCGAACGGCTGGCGCCGCGGCGAGGACGTCACAATTGGTGCTGTTTAGGGACGTCACAGTTGGTGCCGTGGTAGACTAGGATAGAACGTCACGGTTGGCGCTGCGACCAGGGGACTACGTCACACTGAAATGAACTTTAAAAAAATGGCTGAATGCTCTTAAGTCTAAAAGTTGTAACGAAGACAAGGTAACTGGCAGAAATTAATTCATTTAATGTTGAAATGAAGTCATATAACAGTAACCTTTTCCTTATAAGAAACAGAATTACTGTCGGTTGAAATTTATAAAATCTTTCAAATATTTTTTCGCGAAAATAGGTTTCTCAAGTCTAGTATATGTTATCGTCCTTTCTATTATTGATGGGGGTTTCCTTCTTAAACTTTTCTTTAAAATTACGTGTAACGTGAACACGTAGATTGCATCTTTATTTTCTTTTCGAGTTATACGTGCTATTCAATTTATTTATTGCTGCTGTTGAAAGTCTTCAAGTTATGTAGTTTCGATGTTATTTGGTAAAGATATTGATGATTGTGAGGCGCCAGTCTACAAGATCCTACGAAGTATAGTCCTCATCAAGACCCACTGAATTCATTCACTTGAATTCAGTGAGTAATCATCGCTTTGAGATCTGAGAAAAGGTTTGGTTGTATACACAACAAATAATTTAGACAAATAACAATAAAATGTTTCAGAAATTCAAGATATAAAAATATAAAATAACCTGTTGACTAAAGCCTTAAAGGGACTCACTGCATAAAAATATAGAAGACCCATTGGCTAAATATATGAAGGGAGCCATTGACTAAAGAGATAAAGGGATCCATTGACTAAAAACATAAAAGCACCCATTGGTTAACGATATAAAAGTACCAACTAGATAAAAGGACCAATTGACAAAATACATAATGTGACCCATTGGCTAAAGATATAAAACGACCCACTCGCTAAAAAGATAAAAGAACCCATTGACTAAATATATAAAGGGAACCATTGGCTAAAGATATAAAGGGACCTATTGGCTAAATGTATAAAAGACCTTTTGTTTAAAGATTTAAAATGTCCCCTTGGCTAAAGTCATAAAGTGACCCATTGGCTAAAGATCTAAAAGGACCATTGGCTAAACACTAAAGTGATCCATTGTCTAAAATCATAAAGAGATCCATTGATTAAAGTCATAAAGCGACCCATTGTCTAAAATCATAAAGAGATCCATTGATTAAAGTCATAAAGCGACCCATTGTCTAAAATCATAAAGAGATCCATTGATTAAAGTCATAAAGCGACCCATTGTCTAAAGTCATAAAGTGATCCATTGATTAAAGTCATAAAGCGACCCATTGTCTAAAGTCATAAAGGGATCCATTGATTAAAGTCATAAAGTGATCCATTAATTAAAGTCATAAAGCGACCCATTGTCTAAAATCATAAAGAGATCCATTGATTAAAGTCATAAAGCAACCCATTGTCTAAAGTCATAAAGGGATTCATTGATTAAAGTTATAAAGGGATCCATTGTCTAAAGTCATAAAGGGATCTATTGATTAAAGTCATAAAGCGGCCCATTGTCTAAAGTCATAAAGGGATCCATTGATTAAAGTTATAAAGGTATCCATTGTCTAAAGTCATAAAGGGATCCATTGATTAAAGTCATAAAGCGACCCATTGTCTAAAGTCATAAAGGGATCCATTGATTAAAGTTATGAAGGTATCCATTGTCTAGTCATAAAGGGATCCATTGATAAAAGTCATAAAGCGACCCATTCCCTAGAGTCATAAAGGGATCCATTGATTAAAGTCAGAAAGGGATCCATTGATTAAAGTCGTAAAGAGATCCATTGTCTAAAGTCATAAAGGGATCCATTGTCTAAAGTCACAAAGGGATCCATTGTTTAGAGTCATAAAGGTATCCATTGTCTAAAGTCATAAAGGGATCCATTGATTATAGACATAAAGGGATCCATTTTCTAAAGTTATAAGGGGATCCATTGATTAAAGTCATAAAGGGATCCATTGTCTAAAGTCATAAAGCGACCAATTGTCTAAAGTCATAAAGGGATCCATTGTCTAGAGTCATAAAGGGATCCATTGATTATAGTCATAAAGCGACCCATTGTCTAAAGTCATAAAGGGATCCATTGATAAAAGTCATAAAGCGACCAATTGTCTAAAATCATGAAGGGATTCATTGAATCAAGTCATAAAGGGATCCATTGTCTAAAGTCATAAAGGGATCCATTTGGTTACAAATATAAAAGCAATCAAGCGCGGCTTCTTTTAAATAAAGATTACGAAGCGAAATATATAAAAGCTGAATAAAGAATTTTGTGAAAACTGATTTCTCGGCATGAATTTTAATTGAGAAATGTTAAGCCATGTTGGTTGGATTTATGACTGGACGGGAGGGTATGTTTCCTTCATGGAAATATTCAAGCGACAACTTAAAAGACAACAGCGTGTAGCAATGGTTTTGCTCATATTGTTGATAGTAGCCATTTATAGGGCACCCTTCCAAGTTTATGGAAGATAAGGAAGTTGATAAGATAAATGCAAAATATTTTGTAACTTATTAGGTTGGTGCAAAAATAATGACGTAATAATGTCGTCTCGTCAAAAAACGACATTATTACGTCATTATTTTTGCACCAACCTAATATTATAGATAGCGTTTGTGTTTTTGTGTGTATGTGTATGTTGTTTGTGTGTTTGTTTGTGTATTTGTTTGTGTGTGTGTGCGTTTGCGTGTTTGTGTGTTTATGTTTTTATGCTCGCCTGCGTGTGTGTTTGTGTGTGCGCGCGTTTGTTTATACATGTATGTATATGTATTTGTGTGTGTGTGTTTTGTCGTGAGCATGTTTTTGTGTGTGTGTCTGTGTGTATGTTTCTTTGAGTGTCTGTGTTTGTGTGCATATGTTTGTGTGTGCGTGTGTATGTGTGTTTGTGTATGTGTGTGTATATTTGTGTGCGTGTTTGTCTTTGTGTGTGCGTCAGTGTGTTTCGTCTTTGTGTGTGCATGCGATATAGGTCGGAATCGAGAATCTTTAATGTAAAGTATATAATCATGTACGATAATATTCGTTCATATTACGTAAAGCTGACTATTGCCCACGTTGCCAGAAAAGATTTAAAGTCTCAAAATAACCGGAATACCTCCTAGCATCGTTAGATATTTTAATCAAATAGAGAAACTGTTTGTCTGTTATA
Organism: Acanthosepion lycidas; assembly: GCA_963932145.1. Taxonomy (NCBI): domain Eukaryota; kingdom Metazoa; phylum Mollusca; class Cephalopoda; order Sepiida; family Sepiidae; genus Acanthosepion; species Acanthosepion lycidas. Next base: position 103,541,315 of record OZ010591.1, read on the forward strand.
AAAATCGGTGCATATAAGAATGGAAAACAGAGAAGTTTACGGAAAAAACAAACAACTTCTTCACTCGAACCAACACTTCTTCATCTACGTATCTTGTCTATTCAGGATGTGTGCAATCATAGCTCTCCATATCTTCCTATCCTTTGTAGAGTTTAGTAACGTTTGTCTTTTTGCCATCCCCTTTAACCGCAGTTTCACCCCCCCCCGTTCACTCAAGCTGGTCAGGTAGTTGATCCGCTGCCTTCTCCTGTCATTTCTGTCCCCTGTCATTTCTGCCTTCAATATGTCCTGTGAGTGTCAAATTCCTCTTCCTTATTATAGAATCAAGAAATTTCAGTTGATTGTGATTCTGAGTTTGTCTCGTTTTATTTCCATTTTTATTATAACTTCTTCCCATCGTCTATGGTATTCTCAGCATCCATCTGATGAATATAATGCGCAACATTCACTGCCATATTAGAGGTTTTAACCTACACGAAAAACTCTAAAACAAGAACCCTTCTTTCCTACGTGACTGAAATTAGTGTTTACAATTTCTGTCAATGTATATATATGTTATCTTTTGGCATCGTTTTAAAACGCATGTCTTTTTATTTATCCAATCTGTTTTTTTTCTCATTCAAAGTCTTGTTCTTTGTTAAATGTGTTCATTTCCCAGAAATTTTTATAAAGGGAAACGTTCCTTTCGTTTTAATGAACTTTTAATGATGAGAATTTAAAAAAGAAATCTCCTTTGCTAATTATCATTTCTCATAAAACTCGTCTAATCTAATAAATGGTATGTAATACTGTTCACCCTGTTTCCATCAAGTCTACACTACCTGGCCCAGGAATTGAACTTACAATTATTATGTAACTAAATTAATGAAACTGTGGAGCAATCCGGAGTGTAGAAGTTAAGGCCAACTCTGTGCCTGCTGTCAAAACTGCCGCCGCTTTTCACGCATGAAATGCATTCACCAAGGCTGCTCTTTTTTATTGCTGCTGCTGCAGCCGCCGACGCTGCTGCTACTGTTGTCGCTGACGTTGCGGCTGAAGACAAAAATTCAGACAGAAAATTCCCATTCGTTCTTAAGTCTAATTCACTCGGTTCGGATGAGCGCGTTTTCGTTTACTTTTTAAGGGCCCATTAATTAGATAAGTTGAAAACGTTTTCATTTTTTCGAATTGCTCAAAAATACTGCAGTATCGGACTTATCCTTATTTCTGGGATCGAAACCTTCGACTAAAACCAATAATTTGTAAATATGGAAGGCATTTACGTTTTATTTCAACATTGCTCTTGTACAGTCAATTAATCACCTTGTATTCAATTATAACTTCTTTCCGCTTGCGTGAAACTTTCGAGTTTCAAGTACTTTTATTTAAAAAGTACAAATCTAAAATCACTTACCATTTTACGATATTATCTAAACAGCAGGTTTGAATGGATCTGCAGTTTCAATTAAAGAAAACAAAACAATTAATCAACGATTATACCCTTTAATTCTGATGAAATTAAATTATTTTTGTAAAAATTCAAGTAAAAAAACAACAACGGCGACAACAACAGCAGCATATATACATATATACATACTATATATATATATATATATATATATATATATATATATATATATATATATATATATATATGTTTGTGTGCGCGTGTATTTATGCCGTTAATTCTCTTTTAATCATGTTTGACTGAATAAATTATAGACATTATATTTAAATAAATTATAGATATTATATTTAAATAAATTATAGACATTATATTTGCTAAATTTAATAAAATCCGTTCATACCCACGAATAACCTTCCGTCTATTGATATTGATGAGTAAGAGAAATGTACTATATCTGTTTAAATTTCTTTTATTTTCGTTTCCCAAATACTTTCGATCTTTTTCCAAGATCATCTTCAGGGGTGCAAGTAGTACAAAACTATATGTTGTTCGTTAGTATAAGTATTTATACAAAGTTGTGCGTTGTTATCCATTATCGTAATTTTTTCATTATGCTTTTAAATGCAAAATGGTTGACAATGTGCCGAGCATTCATTAGAACGTGAAAAAAATTCTCCATTATTGAATTTTTTCTTCTATGTTATAATGTCATTGTCGCACGCGCATTAAAGCATGAAAATCTGTTCTTTTCCAGGCATTTCAGAACATTACTGCAGTATTCATAGTTGATTCTGTTCAGTGCCGGCTTTAATTTTTTAAAATATAAATTGCTTCGAGTATCTGTAATCTAAATTTGTTGTTTTTTCGTGTAGGATAGTTGTGTTGTTGATTAGTAATGTTTTTATATTGTGAATGTGGACAGAAATGCTGTTGCAGGTGTCTCGCAATGGACGAATGGTCAGATATGTGTAATGTAAGCCTTCGTGTTAATGCATTTGTCGTATACCCAACATATATATTTGTTTTTTTTGTCGGAGATACATTCTCCCAAGGGAAATTTAAATTGGTATATAATGCTGGTTTTACGTTATACATCAGTTAGGTAGGGAGGAATTATTGCGGATAATTAAATTGTTTATATTGTATAGTTTATAATATATGATTAATAGAATATAGTACTTCTCCAAAGGACACTAAATATATCAAACTACTATATTGTAACCAGATGCATGCGAAAATCATAAAAGGATGAGAAAAATCATAAAAATATCATTTATATTAACATATCTTCCATGGATTCTAATAAAAAGATAAAATTATCTATTTGTTTCTTGGGGAGGACGTGAAGGATATTACATTGTTTTCTCAAAGTCAACAACAAGGGCGGAAATTGAGATTGTCATCATTTCTAGGTTGGTTTCTTCTCAGATAACTTTCATTACGACGCTGTTTGCCAAGAAAATAGGATTGGTTTTGCTCCGAGAAATATATATATATATATATATATATATATATATATATATATATATATATATATATATATATATTCAACACCATCACTTGATAAGACACCAGAAGTGTTGAAACAAAATGACTATTTTTATAACTTATTTATATTATAATTTTTGAATAAATTATATGTATATATATATATATATATATATATATATATATATATATATATATATATATAGAGAGAGAGAGAGAGAGAGAGAGAGAGAGAGAGAAGGGATGGATTTTTATTATCCCGACAGATTTGTTAACCCGACAGATACTTAAACGTTATTTTTAGTGGCTACCCATATTTGAATAGATGCTCCGTTTATTTATTAAACAGTTTATGTATTTATTTTTGTCTACAGGTCTGAATATTCGAGATATCTTATAAAAGAAATAGTATATGTATGTATATATATATATATATATATATATATATATATATATATATATATATATATATATATATATGTATAGATTGAGGAAAATGAAATAACTAAATATAAAGAACCATATACGCGCGTGCTGAGTTGTATACACAGGTAAGCAAATAAATAATTACCATATTTTCCCACGAGTTGTAAGCATAATATATATATATATATACATATATATATTTGTGTGTATGTGTGTCTTTGTGTATAGAGAAAGAGAGTGAGAAAGAGAAAGAGAGAGGAAGAGAAAGAGAGTGAGAAAGAAAAAGAGAAAGAGAGAGAGAGAAAGAGAGAAAAAGAGAGAGAAAAGGAGAGATAGTGAGAAAGAGAGAGAAAAAAAAAGAAAGCAAAATATAGTCAGAGAAATCGATGCGTGACATTTTGGAATTTTCAGTGAAGTGGTATTATGATTTAATGGGCGATGTTTCTTTGATCGCAGCGAATCGAAAGAATCCTGTGATGCTCACTGAATATTGTCATTGTCATATCAACGAAAAAAAAAAAGAAAACGAAAACGATTGAGGTGTCAATAAAGCGCGAGAAAGGCGACACAGAATCGAACATATCGCTAGGGAGACAGTCAACTGTTCCCAGAGATCAATATGACAGATGCGATTATAACAATTGAATGGAAGTCAAGTCAGTTTGGTCCCAAATGAAAATCGATACCAAGATAGATTGCTATCGGCGAACGGAGTGAAGAATTCAGAATAGAGATGATATGGAAGTATTGCTAAGTTGAGCGCTCAGTGGGGTATTAACCATATATCTAAGCGGAGACTTTGTCGCTAAACATAATGTAATTTGATGTAGATGTAGATTCAGCAGTCTAGATTCAGTGCTTCTCTCCGAACGCTTCCCTGTGGCCAAATCGTTTAAAGGCACGTCAGGCTATATGACGGTTCTGTATAGGATACAGGTTCGATTCCAGTCGGAGGACGAATATTTTCTATGAAAATTTCTCGGACATTCAGGCCGGTAAATGCTGTTTAATACTGTTTATTATAAACAGAGTATTTACTTAAATATTTGTATCTATAAAAAGAATACCCGCCCGGTCCGGTGGCTAGGATCAAAGTGTAGTATCTGTGCTTTGTGAGCTGCCGGGTCGGGTGTCTGTCGAACTCTCTGCTTGCAGGGAGGAACCCTGACGAAGCTCCGCCGAAGGGTAGGGTTGCGTTGGGGGAGGTTGACGGAACTGGCCCCCCTCGGGGGGTTTGGATGGTTATTTATTTTTGGCTGAGCCTACGGGCTCGGAGATACCCACATTAAAAAGGCCTTGTGCTACATTCAATCCTCGTGGGTGGATTGATAAATACCATCTCTAAAAAGAATACCCGCTCGGCCCGGTGGCTAGGATCAAAGTGTAGTATCTGTGCTTTGTAAGCTGCCGGGTCGGGTGTCTGTTGAACTCTCTGCTTGCAGGGAGGAACCCTGACGAAGCTCTGCCGAAAGGTAGGGTTTTTGTTGGGGGAGGTTGACGGAACTGCCCCCCCCCTCGGGGGGTTTGGATGGTTATTTATTTTTGGCTGAGCCTACGGGCTCGGAGATACCCACATTAAAAAGGCCTTGTGCCACATTCAGTCCTCGTAGGTGGATTGATAAATACCATCTCTAAAAAGAATACCCGCTCGGCCCGGTGGCTAGGATCAAAGTGTAGTATCTGTGCTTTGTGAGCTGCCGGGTCGGGTGTCTGTCGAACTCCCTGCTTGCAGGGAGGAACTCTGACGTAGCTCCGCCGAAGGGTAGGGTTTCGCTGGGGGAGGTTGACGGAACTGGCCCCCCTCGGGGGGTTTGGATGGTTATTTATTTTTGGCTGGGTCTACGGGCTCGGAGATACCCACATTAAAAAGGCCTTGTGCCACCTTCAATCCTCGTGGGTGGATTGATAAATACCATCTATAAAAAGCATACCCACTTGGCCTATTGTCTAGGATCAAAGTGTAGTATCTATGCTTTGTGAGCTGCCGGGTCGGGTGTCTGTCGAACTCTCTGCTTGCAGGGAGGAACCCTGACGAAGCTCCGCCGATGGGTAGAGTTTCGTTGGGGGAGGTTGACGGAACTGGCCACCCTCGGGGGGTTTGGATGGTTATTTATTTTTGGCTGGGCCTACGGGCTCGGACATACCCACATTAAAAAGGCCTTGTGCCACATTCAATCCTCGTGGGTGGATTGATAAATACCATCTATAAAAAGCATACCCACTCGGCCCGGTGTCCAGGATCACAGTGTAGTATCTGTGCTTTGTGAGCTGCCGGGTCGGGTGTCTGTCGAACTCTCTGCTTGCAGGGAGGAACCCTGACAAAGCTCCGCCGATGGGTAGAGTTTCGTTGGGGGAGGTTGACGGAACTGGCCACCCTCGGGAGGTTTGGATGGTTATTTATTTTTGGCTGGGCCTACGGGCTCGAAGATACCCACATTAAAAAGGCCTTGTGCCACATTCGATCCTCGTGGGTGGATTGATAAATACCATCTATAAAAAGAATGTATAAAGATAAAATATCGTAATATATATATATATATATATATATATATATATATATATATATATATATATATATAATCCTAAGGAGCCAGGCAAACCTACCGAGGTTTCTCCTAAACGGATCGTCAAGGCGATGCTGGCTGAAAAGGAAAATTATGGAACAGAATTTATAGCTAAAACCAAAAACAATCATGGCCACGTGACAAAAAACAGAAACAAAAAAAAACAAACTAGGTTTTGCTCTTAGTGTATTGAGCATTTTACGTAGTTGTCTTTTTAAACGTTTTGGGTTTTTTTTTCTTTGGAGTTGAAGCTTGAACTCTGGAAGATTGTTTTCGACTTGGTTCAATGTTCTTGAGAGTCTCTCTATATTTCTGAGATGAGGTATTATGTACAGTATTTAGATTATGCGGACTATTGTCCTCATCTTTGTCGCCATATTTGTCACAACGTTTCGGCCATTGTACGCTCCGGCCTTCTTCAGGTGGTTGGAATTTCGAACTGAACCCTTTATTTCGATCCCTGGGGTAGATTGTTCTAGTTCCACGTGCCATGTTTGATGGATGTCAGTTATCAGTTATCTCCTGCTAATTTTCCCTCTGAAAGAAGGCCGGAGCGTACCTTGTAGATATAATTGACCCATTGATCGGAAAGTCTCCGGCCTTCTTCAGGTGGTCTAATCAAGAACAAGGATCACTTCGCACCCAAGACGTATAGGCAGTTATCGCAGCGTTACACCAAGCTACCTTACATATACGGTCTCCCTAAGATTCACAAAGACGGTATTCCGCTCAGGCCGATTGTTAGTTGCCAAGGCTGTGTCGCTTCCTTGGAGATATAATTGACACATTGATCGGAAAGTCTCTTTCATATGTCCGAAACTCCGCCTACTTCGTGGAAATAATCAAAGATGCTCCAATCCTATCCAACCAGATGGTGAGCTTGGACGTGGTGAGTTTGTTCACCAAGGTACCCACGGAGGAGGCACTCTCAGTAGTCAGAGACAAATTGACCTCTGACTCTTCCCTAGAAGAACGGACCAGTATTCCAATAGATAATCTGATGGAGATGTTGACTTTCTGTACACAAACAATACACTTCGGAATGGGATCACACATATATCGACAGGATGAGGGCTTAGCAATGGGCTCGCCATTATCACCAGCAATGGTGAATATATACATGGAATACTTTGAAGAAATGGCATTAGAATCTATATTGCTAAAGCCTACTATATGGTTAAGGTACGTAGATGATACCTTCATACTCTGGCCACACCAGGAAGATGTCCAGGTTCTACTGGACGATGTGAACTCAATAAGACCTTCGATACAGTTCACAATGGAGAAAGAGAGTAACAACACACTCCCATTCCTGGATGTACTAATATCTCGAACAGAGCATGGGTTCAAGACATCCGTATACCGTAAACCAACATTCACCGGACAGTACCTCAATTTCAACTCCCACCATCCATACAGCGTAAAGAAAGGGATCGTCCGTTGCTTACAACACCGAGCAAAAGTCATAAGTGGCGACCCAGAGACGTTAGATAAAGAATTGGTCAGTATAAGTAGTATCCTACAACGTAACAACTACCCTGGGTACATGGCAGCAACCCCCCAAAACTGGGATAGGCGGGTACAAGAGGAGGAGGAGGACAACACTCAGAAAACAGTCTGCCTGCCTTATGTGAAGGGGTTATCAGAGAAAATACAAAGGATCTGCGGTCCATATAACATCAGGACAACCTTCAAGAGCTTGACAACACTACGCAGATATCTCTCTCGAGTGAGACCCCCCATACAGGAGAACATGACTAAAGACTGTGTGTACGCTAACCCGTGCAGCTGCGGAAAGGAATATAAAGAAGAGACAGGCCGCCCCCTCAAGGTAAGGCTTCAAGAACACCAGAAAGCTGTAACGCGAGGGGAAGTAAAAAAATCAGGCATGGCTGACCACATATGGAGAGAGAAGGGAGATCACCGTCCCCTGTGGGATCATGTTGAGATCATAGACAGGGAACCCCATTGGAAAATTCGTAAACTTAAGGAATCAGCACATATGCTAGGCCACAAAAATCTCCTGAGCCGACCAAGCATAGAAATAAATACAATATGGGAACCAGTAATGAGGAGTGCCAGAGAAAAGCAATGATAACACAGTTGCAATATGAGCTCTGGTAAAAACATGTAATGATAACAGCAAAACTGCAATATGAGAACTGGTAAAAATGGTTGCTGAAAACATTAGGTTTATAATACCCAGAAATTCATACCCAAGGACACGTGGTACAGTGGATAAAGGCGTTGGTTAGATCCAGTGACAGACCCAAAGAGTGTGAGTTCAATACCCGGTTAAGGCAGTGGAGAACTTTCAGAGGGAAAATTAGCAGTCAGATAACTGATAACTGACATCCATCAAACATGGCACGTGGAACTAGAACAGTCAACCCCAGGGATCGAAATAAAGGGTTCAGTTCGAAATTCCAACCACCTGAAGAAGGCCGGAGCGTACAATGGCCGAAACGTTGTGACAAATATGGCGACAAATATGGCGACAAAGATGAGGACAATAGTCTGCATAATGTAAATACTGTCAATGTTCTTGGTTCTTTCTTTTTTTATTCCCCATTTTTCCTCTGGTATCGTTTTGTTCTACTGCAAGTCGAGCAATCCGAGTTTTTTCCAAGCGAGTACCACCATTTTATATATATATATATATATATATATATATATATATATATATATATATATATATATATATATATATATATATATATATATATATATATATATATATATATATATATATATATATATTGGAGGCTCAGTGGAGTAATGGTTAACGGCTTGGATTGAGGAATTCGAATTCCAGTCAAATCCATTTCATTAACTTACGTCCTGATACCCTTGGGAAAGGTATGAATCCTCTTCTTCTCCCCCCCTCCGCCCCAGCTATGATTAATTAGCAGGACCTATTGGGCTCTATAGCCTTGGATGGCATCTGGTCTAGGAAACTGAATTCAAAACCTGTGGAGGGTCGTTTAGGGACCTTGTGGCACGTAGTTCGCCAGGTCTCTGTATTCGGCCCTTCAAAAAGTGTCGTGCCAGAAGGATTTCTTGTCAGAGTCCATTTTTCACATTTACAAATCTACCATTCGTCTGTGTATTGAATACTGTTGCCATATCTGGTCTGGTGATCCTGCTACTCACCTCGAGTTTCTTGACAAAATTCAAAGAAGGATCTGCAATGTAATCGATCCTGAGTTGACATCTTAACTTCAGTGGCTTCCCTCTGTATTTAATACAAATATTTTCATGGCTACTGCTCGGTCGAGCTTTTTTCTATGGTGCCCGGACTACATGAGGTTAAGCGTGCTACTTGACTGGCATCCTTTTACGACTGATTTAGTTAAATTTAATCGACATTTCTACTACAACAGTTTATTTTCTGGCATTTCACGCCTGTGGAACGCCCTTCTGTTTCCTTGCTTCACTGATAAATACAATCTTTCAAAATTCAAATGTAAAGTCAGTCGCCATCTTCTATCTTAATGAACCCTGTTCAGTTTTATTCTTTCCTCGGTCTCCACTATACTCAGACTTTTCTGTCACTTTCACTCTCTGTAACCCCTTGCGGGCTAGTGGCATTTCCGCCTTGATGAGGTGAAATGATTATATATATATATATATATATATATATATATATATATATATGTGTGTGTGTGTGTGTGTGTGTGTGTGTGCGTGTGTGTGTATGTGTGTAAAATGGCTTTTTAACGCCTGCTAAACAAACCTACCTTCTTTTAATCATCTCAGAGAACATTTTTTGCTTTCTGTCAGAACGGCTGATGCTAACCTCTAGGAGACTGACTCATTGCGCCATTTCGGGTCACCACTTTCTGCTGACATGAATCATTTGCTAGATCTGCTGCTAGAAAAGTTGGTTCAATGTGTCGTGCCACAATCTATGTTATACGTTTATAAGTCTAACATTCGTGTATGCACTGAATACTGTTGTTACATCACATTGCCACCGCCGTAATGTATCGTCTCTGTGTCATTTGTATGAATATTTTTATTGTTCTGATTAGCTTTCCTCTTTTGAATTTAGACTTTATGAATTTAAGCGCAGTACTAGATTGGCGGCAAGATCTCATCATCTACAGCTGAAATGGTTAGATGTAACCGTAAGTTCTATGTTAACATATTCTTCTATCGCCCTTCTCGCATCTTGATTACAATCAACTGTAATCTTCAAAAATGTGAATACAACGTCAATCGTTATCGTCTGTCTTCTTAATTACTCTTATTTTTTTCTCTCTCCATAATAAGGTTTTCTGTTTCTCATATTCTTTTACACTCTGCAACACCATGCGTCTTACTGGCTTTATTTCCTTGCTTGCGGTGAAAGGATTATACACACACACACACACACACACACATATATATATATATATATATATATATATGAATGCATATTTATAAATGAATAAAATGGAAAGAATTTTTCATTTAAAAAAACGATATTTAACGTCTTTTAAACAAAATGTCTTTTAATAATATACTTTACAAATAATGTTTTTTTCATGTTTTTTTTTAATTTAAAATCAATTCTCCTGAGGAGTGGACGTAATATATTGATCCTGCCAGTTTATACGTTCTCTGGCCAAAAATGTATATATGGCCCGCTGAATATAGTTCATGTAGAAATTACAAGTTGCCTAAATAGTTGTTGAGAATGCGCATTTAAGTGTACAGGTTTATGTAAAAGTATTAGAATGTGCATACAAAAGTGTATGTTTCTGTAAATATATAAGTAGGCACATATAAATGTGTAGGTTTCTGTAAATATTTGAGTATATGCTTGCAAATATGTAAGTTACTGTATATATATATGTGAATGTGCATATAAATGCGTAGGTTTCTGTAAATATTTGAGAATATGCATGCAGATGTGTCTGTTTCTGTAAATATATGAAAATGCACATATAAATGTTCTGGTTTATGTAAATAATTGATAATATGCATGCAAATGTGTAAGTTTCTGTTAATATATGAAAATGCGCATATAAAATGTGTAGGTTTCAGTAAATATATGAGAATGTGCATACAAATGTGAATGTTTTTTGTAAATATATTAGAATGCGCATATATATGTGCAGGTTTCTGTAAATATTTGAGAATATTCATGCATATATGTATGTTTTCGGTAAATATATTAGAATGTGCATACAAATGTGAATGTTTCTGTAAATATATGCAAATGGGCATACAGATGTGTATGTTTCTGTAAATATATGAGAATTTGCATATAAATGTTTAGGTTTGTGTAAATATTTGATAAAATGCATGCAAATGTTTAGGTTTCTGCAAATACACGAGAATATGCATATAAATGTGTAGGTTTCTGTAAATATTTGAGTATATGCATGCAGTTTGCAATAGTACACGTACCTGACATGTCACATTGATAATAACTGAGGATGTGAAATATTTCAATCAAACTGAATTGTCACAATTGACTTCATAATTTAAATATGTTATCTAAATTGGGATTGTCTGTTTTTTGAAACGCCACATCTTTTGAATTTCAACTTCTAGATCCTTGTATTTAGTTTGTTGAAAAATTCAACTGAAATCTTTGAATCAACAGGTATTGTTTGCTCAGTCTGTCTTTTTGAACTGAAAAAGAACACAGCGCAGACAGATTTTCTTCAGATGTCACAGATTTTGTTTCCTGTCGAAAGTTATCCTGGTCGCATATTTGCTCAGCGAATATGTTGGCCTATTCCGTCATACCTTGGCAGGTGTGAATGTTAAGTTGATAATTTCCGGTTTTTAGAATTTGAGTAGAGCTGCAACTCTAAAGCCATCATAGATTTCGAGCCAGCTGTGGAAAGTCAATAATTGGTCGCAATTTTATGAACAACATTGTTAGCCTTTGTATATATTTCTCATAAACTGTATATTTCTTCTCTCTTTTCTTGATCTTTTTCAGGCTTTTTAGTTTTGCTTTTGATTTCAATGTTTTTTCCTTCTCTGTGGTCTGTCCATTTACATTTTGGGACATTAATGTCGTTTAAATCTATTTCCGATACAAATTTTACAGCTTCCTTAGAAACAGAATAAAGAGATTTAGCTATTTTGTGTATGTGTACCGGTTTTATTATCCACTCTTTGGTGCATTGCAAGTATTTATGAAGACTAATAGTCGCCAGCTGCAGAGGCATTTCTAATTGTCTTCTAACACCATCGTCTCTTGGAAGATATAATCAGTTTCTATCTGTTTTTAGACGATGTGTCAAGAGAAATAGTGTTCGTATCTTTTAATCTACATTTCGGATCTTATTTATTGCTCAATTTATCATGTTAAAGTTGTACATCACCATCGGTATTCTTAATGTGTTTATCTTCTATGGCGTGTATTTATTTCACTTTTTAAAATAAGAAATATTCTTCTGTAGAATTCTTTCTTGATTTCTTATCTCATTACCGAATGCTTTTCCATTTTTCCATATATTGCCAAATTCTCAAGTACTTGTAGTTTTCTTCAGATTCAAACTCTTTAATTAATGTGAAGTTGTCAGTAGTAGTAAAGAAAAGGAAAAAAAAACAACTCTAAACTTATAGTAGCAATAAACGTCTGCAGTAGATTTCTTCTGTCTCTGGACCATAACACTTGTAGCCAATCACAGTTCAGACGATAATCCGTCGTAAGTTCAACAAGCAGCCTAGAAACAACAAAATGGGGTCACACATTCAACCTTCACTTCTCACCAGCAAAAACGCATGTTCGTCCACCAAGCTCAGAAAAAATCCTATACCCGTAATTGAAAAATAACGGCTTTTATTCACCGAACGATTTTTCTGATTGGCTACGCCATTCAGGGGAGGAAAGGACATTAGTATAGATCCTGATACTTAAAGTAACAGATTTTTGCTAACAACTTTCGGTAATCTTTCTTCGGCAGATTGCACGCAAAACACAAACACTTTTTCGAGGTATGTGATTATCTCTCTCACTACACCAAGTCAAATGTTTGGTGTGGAAAAAAAAAATTGCCGAATAAATGTTGTTTTCTCACATCAAATCCCAAAGGCCATTTCTATGTCATCACTGACCAGTTTTACCATTTGTGAAAGGAAGATGTGGAAGGCCTTGATCGGCTACTTCCTGAAGGGACACGTCAAAAAAAGGAAGAATAATTACAAGATCATCATTAATCGATGTTTATTTTGTAAGTGTTTTATTCTCACTATTTACACATGGCACAGTAGATATAGGCGTTAGATCCAGTGACAGGACCCAAAGAGTGTGAGTTCAATACCTGGTTAAGGTGGTGGAGAACTTGGAGAAGGGAATTAACAGGAGATAACTGGTAACTGACATCCATTAGACATGGCACGTGGAACTAGAACAGTCTACCCCAGTGAGCGAAATAAAGAGTTCTGTTCGACATTCCAACCACCTGAAGAAGGCCGGTGTGTACAACGGCTGAAACATTGTAATAAATATGGCGACAAAGATGAGGACAATAGTCCGAATAATGTAAATAGTGTACATAATACCTCATCCCATAAATATAGACAGATGCGTTTTATTCGCTTTCAAGTAATAGAAAAATACTGTGAAGAAATTTAGCAGCATTTTTCTTTGACTTTCTTCCACAACTGACTGCCGGGGACTAAGTGATGTGGTGTGAATTCTGAAGTGCCCAGGTTTGTTTCCAAACTAAGAAAGCAAAGAAAGTCAAATATAAAGGACACGGCACCAGATTCAATATTGCTTCTTCGTTCCAGACATCAGTCTAGAAATATTCCGTTAAGACCGGATATCACATTGACAATATGGTGTGTGTGTGTGTGTGGGGGGGGTGATTTATCTTGCTGGAAATAAAATTCGTTATTTCCATCGGATAATCAAAGAATTCCTGGTATAAACAATTCCTGGTATTAAAGTTAGAAAGTTATGGATCAATAAGTTCGTAGCGTGACAAGTTGTAGCTAAATTTTGATATCAAATTTTCCCTGTATAATTTTATTTTAACCGTTTGATCCCTGCGTTTCTGGACAATTTTAACCCTTCTGTCTGAGCTCCTCAGTCAAAATTTGCAAATAATTGGTATGTAGTGTTTCACGGTAGATATAAAAATAGTTACCAACCGTTCAACCGGTGGCTGGCGATTAAGTCATTTTTCTCTACCACTGTTCAACCGGTGGCTGGGCATTAAGTCATTTTTCTCTACCACCGTTCAACCGGTGGCTGGGCATTGTGTCATTTTTCTCTACCACCGTTCAACCGGTGACTGGGTATTCCGTCATTTTTTCTACCACCGGTAAAGCGCTGGTCAGGGCTCAAAGGCTTAAGAAAGGAAATTATGTCGAAAATGTGTAGAATGAATGTCTTTTCACCATGAGACTGCCGATTTAGGAGTTAGATCATTATTTTTTTCAGCGGAAGTGAGAGCGTATATTGTAAAAAAAAAATTATCTTAGTAAACAAATTGTATTCTATGTACCGTCTCCCTTCACGATGATGGTTCTCTATTTCTGGGTCTTAGCAGTTTTGATCCATTTACTAAGTCTTCCACCCGCGTTTCAGTTAGGTAAGTGACTCTCCTATCTCTCTTGTCCTCAATATATCCCGTTAGGGTTAGATTTCAAAGCCAACCATTCTTATATGCCTAAGGAATTTAAGCTGTCTTTTCCCCGATTACGAGCAGAAGTCTTCTTTCTGTTGTTATTTTTTAAAACTTCCTTTTTGCTTACACACTCCGTCCATGGAATTCTCACTATGCCTCTGTAGAACCACATTTCTATTGCCTCCAGTTTTCTCCTCGTCCGTGGGGAGATTGTCAAACAATATTGCCATATAAGAGGATGGATATCACATAGTAATCTGGTACCCTTTTCTTTGTTTCTAATTAAATTTTTCCGTTTTAGCACCTTGCTTAGCATTTGGGGTGCTCCTTTCGCTAATGCATGCTCGGATCTCGGGGTTACATTTTCCATCCTCTGTTAAAACGCTCCCCAGATATATGAATTTCTATAACTGCTTGATTCTTATATCTCCAATTCGTAACTCGCATCTCGGACTTTATCTCCTGCTGAGAACGAGAGTTTCCGCCTTCTTGCAATTGTTGCATACTCCTCTTCTACCAGCCTGTCTAGAAGGTCCAGTAGTTTTCTTTCTGAGTCAGCCATCAACACAGAGGTTATCTGCGTATCTTATATTGTTAAGATTAAACCCAACGATAATAAATCCTGGTAGGATCTCCAGTTCCCTGAGGATAGCGTCGCTGTAGATGTTGAATAAATCTGGGGAGAAGACCCATCCTTGTCTTACGCCGCTTTCTATTTTCGTGTAGCTTCTCAATTCATTTTCTAACCGTATGCAATATAATATATCTTTTCCAAATAGATCTCGTTTTCCTAACAGTTCATATCGATCCTTCTGTCGTTACTTGTCAATTTCTTTTGTGTAATTTATAAAACGTAAGTAAACATGATTGGAAAAAAAAATCTTAAAGGAGAAAGTGTATTCGCTTTTTTTTGCATTCATATGGACATGCCAATTAGGTCTACTTTCTCTCTCAGATCACTGTTTGCGTTTTCAGTTTCTTTATAGCAAAGTCAGAATTTGAAGCTTTGTTCCTTTGTGGAAGAACACATTAAATTGTAAATATTTGGAAATTCCTTCATGTCTTAGTCTTTTTCTTGCTTCCGTCCAATAACCCTAACCCCAAGCCTGCTCCCCCTTGTTATGCTTGACTCAAGCACTTCTCTTTTGTTATAGCTGCTGCTCTTGAAAATTTGCTGTCATTTGTCATATTTTCAAATAGTCCGCATGTAAATAGTGTAGATAATTGTTGTAACCTAGAAAAGGTTAATGAATGAGGAATAACTAAACCGGAGGTTGGAAATTAAATATAACATAAAAAAATACAATACTCACCAGCGGCTGACGTAGGTAAACCACTGCTATTGGTGGGCTACTTAGGCAGCATATTACCCCAACTTACTGTAGTGTCCAACGTATTTATGAGAATTGGGACATACCCAGTAGTGTTCATAGGTAGGCATATAACAATAATGATAACGCCTCATCCTAGAAACCCAGACAGAAAATTGTACAAAACGCTGAGACATACAATCCGCTTCTTACCATGTACGGCAGTCAGCTTTTATACCTAGAATCAGTTTAGTATCTGATCTTCAGCCCTGGTGATATGCAATTAGTTATGCTTTCTGATCGAGAGAGAGAGAGAGAGACACACACACACACACGCACATACACACAGACGCGTGCACATACACGCATAAACACGGACACATACACACGCGCATACAAACGGACACACGCACATACATAAGCACACACAAACGGACATACAGACGCACACATACATACATACATACATACATACATACATACTCACGCATATACATATTCATTAATTCAACAGCACTTGAGAAGATACCGGAAGTGTTGAAACAAAATGGCTATTTTTGTAGTGATTTTATAACATATTTATGTTATAATTTTCGAATAAATGATTATATTTCCTCTACTCTGTATTGAGCACTCTTTTAAGAATAATATTTGTTGGTTATAGAAATTTATTTAGTATATACTAATCCTATACTTGTATATATATATATATATATATATATATATATATATATATATATATATATATATATATATATACTCGACTCGACTCGACTCTCCCGTCGAATTTGTATGAGGGTCAAGCAGATCAGTTCCTAGGAAACCGACGGCCCGACAACAGCACATGAGATTTGATTATAATGGTGAAGGTTTCGTGCAGAACCATCCACACTTTTTGAAGGGTCGAATACAGAGATCTGGAGGCAGAAGAAGAGAATTCACACCTTTCCCAAGGGTATTAGCACGTAAGTAAATGTAATGGATTCGACTGGAATTCGAACTCGGCTCTCCATTACTCCAACGCGCCTCCTTATGTTCCTTATATATATATATATATATATATATATATATATATATATATATATATATATATATATATATATATATATATATATATATAAGGCTCGATGAACCCAAATAAATGAAGTAAATAATAAAGGAATTAAAAAACCATTATGACCAAAATATTCGTTGGACTATAAAAATCAAACCCCAAATCGGACGAAAAACATAGCTATAACTTATATAACGATAAAAAAACTACGTTACTTAAAAATCCAAACCGAAAAGAGTAAATAAAAATATATAGTATAATGAATAAATAATAAAAAGCAAGTAAAATGGATTAATCTAAATTCATCTAAATAAATAAATAACTAAACAAACAAATCGATCCCGATAAATTAAACGTTAGAAAAAAACAAATAAAGATAATCAATCCAAATAAATACAAGATGTAATAAACAAATTAAAAACTGCTCCCGCCAAAATAATAGTTCGAATAAACTACAACAATCAACACCAAAATTGAATAAATAGCTTTAATTATCTTCCTAAAACAAAACTATTAAATAAGTGATATAAACAAATTTTTACTACCTTAATAAAAACACCGATTAAAATAAAAAAAAAAATAAATAAATAAAAAATAAATAATGACTAGCAAAATAATTTAATCCAAATAAATAAATAAATAGGCGACTTCCGGCAAAATAACCGCCAAAATAAACTACCCACAATGCACCACTGACCCGTATGTATGTAAATAGCCGAGAAAAATAACAGCAAACGTGGCCTGACGATAATCCTAATTATTCTAGTATATATATATATATATATATATATATATATATATATATATATATATATATATAGTGTGTGTGTGTGTGTGTGTGTGTGTGAAAGTGTGAAAGTGTGTGTATATAAATATATATATATATATATATAATTATTTATATATTATATGCGCGGTACTTATTAGAAAGCGCTCAATATCAGAGATAGAGCTAACATATTTGGTTGGATTGATGTGAGTTTGTGACCCTAGGTTTCACGCTTTTACGATCCTCAGACAAAGTCTGTCTGACGATCGCAAAACCGTGAAACCCAGGGTCACAAACTCACATCAATCCAACCAAATATATATATATATATATATATATATATATATATATATATATATATATATATATATATATATATGAATAAAAAGAAAGAACAGTAAGATATATAATATATAAATTTAAATAAATATATAATATATAAATTTAAATAAATCAATTTATAATATATATTTATATATATACGCATCTACTGTGGTAAATATTAAGAGAAAATGTAAAACAAAGAAAAGGAGAAAAAATAGTAAGTTGAAACGAAAATACGAAAAATCAAAAAAGTGAACAAAATTACCAACATTTATTCAGACGGGCAAAGTTTTCTTAAATTGTCGATGGTGCAGGAACTTGTCATTTTCACTTCATCAGTGATAATTATTAAAAACAAAAATTTGAATTCCATATTGGTGGCCTTCTTTAATGGCAATTTAGCAGACTTAATACTAGAATTTTTTTTAAATTAAGCCTGTTTAAATACCCCTCCCGTCAACAAAAATAAACATGAAAAAAAATAGATCCCTGATATATTGATGATGTTGTCACTCATTACCCAAAATACACTGAGTGATCAAAAATATTCTTAATAGATTCAATCAGGTCAAAGCAATTACTGAATTTACTTTTAAAACAGAAAATATTTCATTATATTTTAGATAATTTATTAATTAGAACTTAATTAATAAGAATTTACTTAATTAGAATTTAATTAATTAGAATTTAAAAATTATCGAAAACCAAAAAAGAATGGCTGAATAAATGTTTATTCACATTATAACAATCATACAAAAACTTGTCTATTATTAGAGTTTTAAGAGAGGGCATTTAGAATATACTCTATCCGTTCTCGGCATGAAGAATTTAAATACAATGAAAATGAGTAAAAAACACACCAATGTCCTATTTACTTATTTTTTACTTACTTAATAAAAATGATAGAAAAATTATAGGGTAACCAAATAGTAAAAAGATTTATCTAAATTTAACGCCTTTGTATAAATATCTATCTTTACTCACAGATCCATCTACTCAAATAATTGTTGACAAAATCAAAGACTTTGGAATTAAGACCATTCCAATCACGTCCACGTTTAGACAGATAATAAATCAAAAATTAATATTAATATATATATATAAGAGGTATTAAAAATACATCCCACATGAGTGTAAAGCATTAGTGGCAATGAAGTCTTCGTCTAGCTAATGTGATTACGTGGCAGGTGTTTTGAGAGATAATTCTGCCGCAGCCTATATATATTTCAGTAAGAAATGTTTTCGGTTGGAATATATATATATATATATATATATATATATATATTTAGTTTATGCAAAACTAGGTAATCCGTATGGGTAGACCCAAGGAGGATGATATCCAGAGAGCTCAATGTAAATTCAGAGCAAGTAAATTTGAATAAAGAGACCACTTTAAGGTTCCATGTAATAAGTTATTTCACCACAGCCCTTTTAAAAGGGCTCTGGATCATCAGACTTTACTTCCAAAGGTTGAAATGAAAAATGAAAAGAAATTTACACATTTTTGACGGGCCGTATTAAGCATATGTAAATTAACGAAGTGAGGAAGTGTGTGGGGGAGAGAAGACATGAGTGAGTTAGATGTACCATTTCAATTCTTTATCCTTAAGCTCCTTTGTTGTGGGACAGACATATCTTAACTTAACGTATGCTATCTCTAGATATAGATGGGTAAGGGGTGAAGAAGAAACCCACATAAAAGGAAAAAGATACAAAAAAATAAATCATGAGAGAAGGTTTCACTCAATTTCTTAGACACCGTTATTTCGCATTACTTTAAAGGGTATATTTGTGGGTTTAACGTTTGATATAAATCTAAATGTCTAAACAATCTACGAAGAATTTAATTTGATGTTTGTTGGAGTTTTGGGTATTTTCTATGAAATGGTTGATTGGAAAAAATTCATAGAAAGTATATTGAAAGAATGAATTCCTTTTACATCTAGTAATCTTTTTCTTTTTTTTTTTCTTGTTGATTATTAAGTTGACATCTATCCGTTTGAGTTTTGTTCATAAATTAAACTCGTGATGCATTATTTACATTATTGTCCTCGGCGTTGTTGCCATATTTATTACAACGTTTCGACCGTTGTACGCTCCGACCTTCTTCAGGTAGTTGGAATGTCGAACTGAAACATTTATTTCGCTCACTGGAGTAGACTGTTCTAGTTCCACATGCCATGTCTAATGGATGTCACTTATCAGTTATCTCCTGTTAATTCCCCTCTCCAAGTTATCAACTGCCTTAACCTTAAACTCACACTCTTTGGGTCCTGTCATTGGATCTAACCAACGCCTTTATCCACTGTGCCTTGAGGACATCTGTGTATGAATTTCTGGGTATTATAAACCATTTTTACCAGTGCTCATATTGCAATTTTTTGCTGTTATCATTGTATGTTTTTACTAGAACTCATATTACAACTTTTGTTGTTATTATCACTTTTCTCTGGCAGTCCTTATTACTTGTTCCCATATGTATTCATTTCTATGCTTGGTCGGCTCAGGAGATATTTGTGGCCTAGCATATGTTCTGATTCCTTTAAGTTTACGTTTAATGGTGTTCCTTGTCTCTGATCTCAAGCTGATCTCACAGACGGCGTCGATCTCCCTTCTCTCTTCATATGTGGTCATCCACGCCTGATTTTTCCACTTCCCCTCGTGTTACAGCTTTCTGGTGTTTTTGAAGACTTACCTTAAGGGGGCGGCTTGTCTCCCCTTTATATACATGGGATAGCGTACACACAGTCTTTAGTCATGTTCTCCTCTAGTGGGGGAGGTCTTACTCGGGAGAGATATCTGTGAAGTGTCGTCAAGCTTTTGAAGGTTGTCCTGATGTTATATGGACCGCAAATCCTTTGTATTTTCTCTGATAACCCCTTCACATAAGGCAGGCAGACTGTTTTCTGAGTGTTGTTTTCCTCCTCTTGTACCCGCCTACCCCAGTTTTTTTAGGGCTGCTGCGATGTACCCAAGGTAGTTGTTACGTTGTAGGGTACTACTTATACTGTCCAGTTCTTTATCTGATGTCTCCAGGTAGCCACTTATGGCTTTTGCTCGGTGCTGTAAGCAACGGACGATCCTTTTCTTTACGCTGCATGGATGGTGAGAGTTGAAATTGAGGTACTGTCCGGTGAATTTCGGTTTACGGTATACTGATGTCTTGAACCCATGCTCTGTTCAAGATATTAGAACATCCAGGAATGGGAGTGTGTTGTTACTCTCTTTCTTCATTGTGAACTGTATCGAAGGTTTTATTGAGTTCCCATGGTCCAGTAAAACCTTAACATCTTCCTGGTGTGGCCAGAGTATGAAGGTGTCATCTACGTACCTTAACCATATAGTAGGCTTTAGAGATATAGATTCTAATGAAATAAAGAGTTCATTTCAACATTCAAACCAGCTGAAGAAGGCCGGAGCGTACAACGGCCGAAACGTTGTAATAAATATGGCGACAAAAATGAGAACAATAGTCCGAATAATGTAAATAAAGTACATAATACCTCATCTCAGAAATATAGACAAATATATATATATATATATATATATATATATATATATATATATATATATATATATACATATATATATATAAATATGTAATGAAGAACAAACCACTTTAAGCTACCATTACGATAATTTATTTCACCTAAATCCTTTTTTAAGGATTCAGGATCATCAGGTAAAACTTCCAACAACGAATTGAGAGGAAAAATGGGATTAGAAATTGGTGGGTAGTGTAATTTTTGTAATTTAATAGAGGGTGCTGAGAGTGGTAGTTAAACAGACATTATAAAGTATAGGGAGGGGTTAATTTTATATCTCTCTTAAGTATGTTTTATATTGGAGTAGGAGGAGTGACAGAACCTTGACCTCTTTAGATGCTTAATAAAACGGAAATGAATTGTAGAAAATGTATACAAGTGAGTCTTATGGTAAAAAGTGAGATAGGGTGGGGGAAGAGATGGAGTTGTTATAATTTTGTTTTAACAAAATTATGTAAAAGATAGTTTACAATGTTTGATAGAAAATTCGATGTCTGAAAAAATTTTGTTATTAACTTAAATCTTTAATTTTTTAAGTAAATAGTTTGAGGACTAAATATAACTATTATTGTAATAAACATATTTATCTAGGACATAAAGAAATATTTAAAATTTTAATAGTTTATTCACCCGACTAATTGTATTTCCACAATATATATAAAAAAAAAAAAAAAATAACAATAACATCTATTTTAATATTTAAAATTAATTTATGAATGCAATTTATTTATTATATTGGTAAACTAAATTAAAGATTAGGTTTTATTATTTAATAGTATTTGAGGGTAATATTAATTTTCATTTATTCATATATGTCTGACAAATGTATTCACGTGAATCTCTACATACATACGATCATTAACAAGTCTAAAAAAAAAACAAAAAAACCATAGAAACACTTGAGATAATTTACACAAAAATTCATTTATCCTCGTACATAAACTATATATACATTTTACTATCTTTATCTATATTTTAATATTTGAAATATATATAGATTTTGGTTAAATTCCACAGTTAAAATTTAATTTTATGTGATTTCGGAAGTCTTTCATTTTAAAAGAATTTAGCTAATATTATTACTATTATTAATAGTCAAAGAATGGTATATTTAAATTTAAATTATCAATTTAGAAATGAAACTCCCTTCAGAAGAAAACAAAATTTAAACTATAGAATATTACAAAAGAAGGACATTACAAATTAAGAAAATAAATTTAAAATGTCATTAGAAAGACCCAATATTTCATTTAAAATCAATTCATGCACGTACGCACATATATACATACACACACACACACACATATATATATATATATATACATACACACACACACACATATATATACATCCATATATATATATATATATATACACATATACATACACATATACATACATATACAATTCATATATCCATATACAAATCTATATATAAAAAAATTAATCTAACCATTTAATCATCCATATATATATACATATATATAGAGGCTTACTCATGTACACATACACACCCTTAAATACATATACATTCATATATAAGCACAAAACCCTACACACAAAAAAAGATATAAAAAGAACACATATATATATATATACATATACATACATATACATATACATATGTACATTTTCCAAATATTAATTCTAAGGTAATTACGTCTATATACATATATAGATTACAAGTAGTTAAATCCATAAAAACACACATATTTAAGTACATGTACACACACATATACTCGTACATACACATATAATATACATATACATACAAAACAAACATAAAAACATTTATACATATACATCCACACCCATGCAGCATACACGTTAAAAAAAAAAAAATTTCAGTATTCAAACATGCCTCATATTAGTATATTTATACTCACACATGTGTATATCTATTTATACATATATATCCATACTACCATACATATGCGTCCACAATATAAATACATAGTTACCCTTATCTATAATGTTCATATATATATATCTAAATAAGTTCACATATAAAAAAATTTAAGTTCCACAACACATTTATCAAAGAGCACATTGTCAGTATTTTCATATATTCATTTAAAACAATTTATATTTTCTATTTATATATCTACACATACTTTGTTAAAATGAGGTGATTTTTATGCCTACATTTACAAATCAACTCATTATGTCTGTTCAATAGTATGTCCGGATCCTTATGTTTTATAATTAGTATTTTTTCCATAATGCACAAATTGCATCTGTCTCTGAAATTAATCGGTGTTTTGGCTCTTGAGACGATTTTCCATTTTATTTGTGGGGTTAATTTGTTTTCCAATAACTCCCAATAGTGCTTTGAAAGTGCAGTTTGGTGTTTTTTTGATTCATTATAAAAGGATTGGCGATGGTTGTAAAATCGTTGTTTCTAACTTCCCGCCGAAATTCCTATGTAGATCTTCTTATGTTCAATATTTTCTTTGTGAAAAATCGTAGCTTCGTATATTATGTTTTCGGACAAACATACTCCTTCCACTGGACAGACAGATCCTTCCCTGAAGTTACAGGTAGATTTGGTCTTTGGGTTTGTATTAGGATCTTTTTGAAGTTGATTATAAAATTCATTTAAAATTTTACTATTATGGGAGCTAATAATTTTTTCCATGTTGTTCATGCAGGAATAACTAATTTTTAAATTCATTCTATTGAACAACTTTTTAATAGCTTATCTTTTTTAAAATGTTTATCTATTAGCTTAAGAAAATATTTTCCTATATTAATGTTCGACAGCTTACAGAAGGGTGGGTTGAACCATATAATTTTCCTATTTCTAGATTTAGAAGACGTGTCGCTAGTAGATTTATCTATATAAGTGAGTGTTTGTTTGAATTTGCTTTTTAATAGGGCTTGATTGTATGTTGATTTATTTTGATCAAAGATGCATTTACTAGAGGATAGTTTATTTATTCTAGTATTTACAGTGTTAGGGATCTGTTTCATAATTGCTATAGGGTGGTTTGAGTCGATATTTATGTATATGGGCGATTGGTTCTCCTTTTGGAAAGGTTTATCAGTGTTATTTTCAAGATCAAATGTTACGTCTAGAAAATTTACTATTTTCAGGTTAGATGATATTTCTATTTTAAAACCTATATATTTGAAAGCCTTGATTATTTTCTTCTGGAGTTGGGATGTAAGAGGTCCATTAGAGTTAGGTATAATAATGAGACCATCATCCCTGTAAAGCCCTACATTTTGGGGGTTAAGAAATCTGCTCAGAATATCTAAAATAAACATCCCTATTAGGTCCGCTATTTGAGCAGAATCAAACGCTCCCATTCGGACATCGAAATTGTCACTGTTATTTTTAAACCAAGTAGTGTCGTTAAGTTTAAGTACAAAATTAGCAAAATTTAGGCTATTTTCTAATAAATCTTTAGAAATGGAGGGTTAAAAATCGATAATGTCTAATTGGATAAAGGTAGCTTTATTTTTAGATTTTATATTTTTGAACCACTTAATGGTGTCAGATGAATCTTTCCAAAGGTTTAAGGGATAATTTTCTAATATAGATACGTTTATTCTTTTAAGAATGTTTCTAGAAATTAGTCCTAACTCTGATTTGGAGGGATTTATTAATCTGGACTGTATATTATTTTGAAAGTTAGGTTTATGGTCTTTAAAAAGTAGGTAGGCATCTTTTAAGTGAGTAGTGCCCATTCTATCAGCAATATTGTGTTTAAATGCAAATTTAGCGGTTTCTCTGTGTATGGAGGATAAGTGTTTGGAGTTATTATCATTTTTATAAGAGTTAGATACTTTGTTCAGAATCAGATGATTATATTCCGATGGATTAATCTTGTAAATGGCGAGTGACTGGAATATTAAAACTATATATATATATATATATATATATATATATATATATATATATATAGTTTTAATATTCCAGTCACTCGCCATTTAGTAGTTTGTTTTGGTCTGGGAAGGTAATAATAGCTATTTTCTCTCCAAGCAGAGTTTGTAGTTTTTGGATTGATTGTTATAGGCTGATTTTCTTTTCCTTATTTTCCATGATATTTCTGCTGTGATTTGCTTGTTATTTTTGCTCTGATATTGAGTACTTTATCCCATAAATATAGCATACCTCAAAACTATATTTCTTCATATTTAGCTATTGATAAATAGTAGAGCACTTTCGCAACATTTATAACACATTGCGGACATAGTAATGTTTAACCTCGACTACTCCCTAAAAAACATAACCACCACATCTCATCCGCATATAAGATAAAATTAAATGAAAGAATAGAAAGTTTCATAAAAAGAATAAGATGGAATGCCCATTTCTTTTTAAACCAATAACTTAAAAATAATAGCGTATTTAAGGAACAATATGGCTTTAAAATAAAAAAAATATCCCCCGCAATATAAAGAACTGGACGACTTCGAGAAAGACTTAAGAAACTTAGTAAGAAACATAAAATTTCATAAACAACAAGATTCCCTCCACCACCACAAAAAACAAAACAAAACACAAACAAACTAAAATAAGATATAACTAAAAAAAACAACAACAATTCAACAATCGCATTTATTGCAGCGGACAAAACAAGAAATTTATATGAACTAAGCCCCCCTCCTACATACACCTACACAGAATAAATTGCTCAAGGACAACGAAACTGAAATATACAAAAAGCACCAAAGACAATAGAACACGATATCAATAAGGAAGCTAAAGCAACCACCCGAAAATTAGACTTAGACGACCGAATAAATTGCATCGCTAAGGCGTAAGCATTTAGCACACTAAAAAACCACAAATAAAATTTCAAAAACATCCCAACATGCAGACTCATAAACACGACCAAAGGTGAACTAAGTAAAATAAGTAAAACGATACTAGAAAGAATTGATTCAGAGTTAAAGAAGAAGTAGAAGTAAATCAGTAGAAAAACTCAAAAACAACTACTGACTGGTTCCGCAACATATAAAACAAACATAATTGCCAATTTATACAACTAGATATAAAAGAATACTACACTATGCTAAGTAAGGCCATCAACTTAGCCAAAAATAAATAAGAATAAACGAAAATGAAATCAACAATTCAACAATGAAGACACATGGATAAAAATAAGAGTTCTTTGATACTACAATGGGAAGTTTTGACGGTGGTTTTATATATTTTCTACACCGACAAAGTAAAATAATAGATAGAAATGATACAGGACTCTACACGGACGAAGGTCTCATAATCCTATGAAACTATAATAAACAAAACACAGAAAAAATTAGAGAATCAATAATAAAGATTTCCAAAAATATGGGATTCAATATAGACATAATAACTAACCTAAACGAAGTAGATTTTCTAGATGTCACCTTTAACCTAAGGAGCATGTAAATCATACAGAAAACCAAATGATAAACCAGTATATATACACGCATCTTCCAGTCACTCGCCATCTATAATAAAAATCAGTTAACCATTGACATTCCAACAATTTTCCAACGAAACCATATTCAACGATGCAAAGAAAGACTATGAAACAACCCTAAAAAGATAGTGGATTCCCGGCAACACTCACATACGCACTACAGAGGACCAAAAAGCCAACAGGAAGAGACACTTCATCTTGTTCAACCCATCATACAACAAAAACGTAAAAACAAACAGGAAAAATATTCATCAAACTCTTACACAAATACTTCCACGGATCAAGCACTCGCCACAAAATATTAAACAAAAACACAGTAAAAATCAACCATAATTGCACCAAGAACATGATACAAACAATAAAAATCAGGAAAAATATCAACAAACCACCCGAAAAAATTAAACCCACGTGTAACTGTAGAATAAAGAAGGATTGTCCCTTAAGCGACAATTACTTACAAAACAATGTAATATACCAAGCTACGGTTAAATGATCAGATAACGAAGAAAAAATATCCATAGGAGTAACTGAAGACAATGGAAATAAAGAAACTACGCACACATAACAGCTTTCACAAATGGTAAATACACGAACAATGCTTTCCAAGTATATCTCAGAAAAAACAAAAAGTAAAGCAAACCAAAAATACCATGGAAAATAAGGAAAAGAACATCAGCTTACAACAATCAATCAATCCAAAAACTGCAAACTCTGTTTCGAGGAAAAATAGCTATAATTATCTTCCCAGAACAAAACAAACTACTAAATGAGCAATCAGAACTCATCTCAAAATGCAGACATGAAAAGAAATTTTTACTATGTTACTTAAAAAGAGAAAACTGAAAAGAATAAATAAAATAAATATAACAAAAAACAAGTAAAATAAATTAATCCAAATAAGCAAATAAATAAAGTAAATAATTAACAAATCACTAGACTAGCCACAATGCAATAGATTACACCAATACACCACTGACCCGTATATATAAATAGTAGAGAAAAAAACACAAGTTATGTGGCCTGACGATTGCGTTTACCATGAAACAGTCTGTCATCTTTAAGTGTTGACTTCAATGTTCACTTATATATATATATATATATATATATATATATATCTTTTGGTTGTAAAATTTATATACATCACTTCTTTTTACATATTTGAAAATTTTCCATTGAAGTCAAAGAAACAAATATATAAAAAAATCATAAAAGGAAAGGAAAGAAAAAAAGCAGATTAAAAAAGGTAGAGAATAAGAAATCAATAAAAAGAAATAGAAAGAGGAAAGAAAAGAAAGGCATGAGAAAGCATAAGAAATCAACCCTACTACAGAGAGAAGGAAAAGAAAGGAAAAAGGAAAAAGAAGGGGAGGAGTATATCCAAATTTTACAGATACCAATGAAAAGGAAAGAGAAGAAAACAGGGCATGAGAAATTGTTGATATCAGGTTAGCAAAGATGGAGAATTCAAAATTAAACGGAAATATAACGCGACAGTAAAGTTAATAAACTTAAAAAAATAATTAATTGATTATTTTAATCTTTTAGTCTTAGCGTAATAATTAATTCCAATATCAAACAAGTTGATTTCCTAGACGTAACTTTAAATTTAGATCTTAATAATTTTCAGCCTTACATGAAAAACAATGCCAATCCGATTTATATCCACCCTAACTCCAGTCATCCACAATATGTAATCCAATATATTTCATAATCTGTTGAACAACACTCCTCTAACAAAGAGATATTTGAGAAACATAAAACGGTTTATTATGAAGTTCTTAGTGATAATGGGTTCAGATCTTCTCAAATTAAGTTTGCAGAAGATTATGGTTGTTCCAGAAAGAAAAGCAGAAACAGGAAAATCATATGGTATACTCACAATTTTCTAAACTTAATTTTTTTTTTAAGCATTTCACCCCAAGCAAGGCGGGAAGCCACTATGACGCAACGGGTTACAGAAAATTTAGAGCAAGATCAGATATGAGTGATAGAAGAAAGGATGAGGGTAATGGATAGATCAAGGCAACTGGAGATGTCGATTGACATTACACTTGAATAGCTGGAGATTATAGCTCACAGGGAAACAGGAAAAGGGAAGGGAGTCCACAGGCGAGAGGTGCGAGACATGAAGCTATTAGAGTAGAAGAGACGGCTACATCTAGGAGTTTCGACACTGAAGGGGTGAGAGCGGGATGCCAGCCTCGTAAGGCGCTGGAACTCATGACGTCTGGGAACCAGCGAATGCAGCTCCTCGGAGCAATTTCCATGAAAGTATTTGTAGAACAGACAGAGGGAGGCGACGGCGCGTCTGTGAGAAAGTGACTGTAGACGAGACGTCAGGGCAGGGCCAACTACATTGCATATCCGCCTCTGGAGCCTATCAAGAACCCCGAGGCAAACAGAAGGGGCACCAGACCATATATGGCAGCAATACTCCATGCAAGGGCGAATTGTTGATTTGTAGATCTGGAGGATCGACTCCGGGGAGAAAAACTTCCTCGCACGGCTCAGGGAGCCAACTTTCCTTGCAGTGAACGAGGCAATTGACTCAATGTATTTATTCCATTTCATGTCAGCAGTCAACGTGAGACCAAGAAGCCGCAGAGAGTTGCTCTCGAGAAGTTGAGCGTCAGACATTCTAATGGAGGGAAGGGAAGGATCTCTGTGGTGATTAATAGAGAGCAGTCTTGGAAGCGTTGAAGTTGACCAGCCAATTCATGCACCAGTTCACAATCGATTGGAGGTCCTTTTCGAGACGCACGGCCAGGCGATTTTTGTCAGCGAGACTAGATTTTTTTTGAGGCAGGAATAAATTGTGGTGTCATCCGCGTAGATGCCAACTTGGGAAGTTATTGCGTCAGGAAGGTCATTTATGTAGATAAGGAATAGAGTGGGGCCTACGATGGAGCCTTGAGGAACACCTGCGTTCGTGGGATAGGAACTGGAGGAGAATCCATTGAGAACGACCTTCAATTTACGGTGTGACAGGAATGATCGTATTAGGTTATATAATCGACCCGTAATGCCATAACCCTGGAGCTTGCGAAGAAGGCCGGCCCTATCAAATGCTTTGGAGATGTCTAGTGCCACGGCTCGGGCTTCCCCATTATTTTGAAGAGCTCGGTAGACTGTTTCAGTGATGGCCGTAAGCACATCAGCTGTAGATCGGGCAAAGCGGAAACCATATTGCTTGTCTGAGAGCAGATTATGGGATGTGAGGTGGTTAACCACCCCGGTATTTATTAGGGCTTCGAAGACTTTGCCGAAGAGGGGAAGGAGACTGATAGGACGGTAGTTGGAAGGGTCAGAGGGGTCGCCGGAGTGCTTGAAGACAGGAACGATCGAAGAGGACTTCCAGCAGTCAGGAAAACAAGATTCCTTGAGGCAGTAGTTGTATAGTTTAGAAAGGGCGGGCGCCAGTTCAGGCGCGCATTTCTTCAAGACAATGGCTGGCATCCCGTCTCCACCACTAGCCTTGTTGGGGTCTAAATTGGAGATAACGCCCAGTACCAAAGATGGGGTTATGTTTAACCCACTCAATATGGCCTCAGTTCTAAGAGGGAAGTCGGGTATGGGTACAGCGTCGAGCGTCGAGCGTCGAGTTGAATGAAAATTTTCGAGCAAAGCATTCAGCCTTGTCGGTAGAGCAGGTCAGGACTTTGAACTGGTTGAATAAAGGAGGTATAGAGGGTTTGCAATTGTTCAATACGCTCTTGCAGAGACGCCAATAATCTTTGGAGCCAAATTTGCGAGATGCAATACGTTCCTTCATCCGAGCCGCAAATAGTGACTTAGCACCGTTGAGGACACGCTTACATTCGTTACGGGCGGAGGCAAAGAGACGTCTATTGCAGTCAGACATGTCGCTACGGAATAGGTGGAAGTAGTGGTTCCTATGAGCGATGGCGGCTGAGCAAGCAGCCGAAAAACAGGGGCGACTTGACCCTATATTTCCTTGATGGGATGAAAGCGTCGATTCCAGCTTTAACCCAGGAAGAGACTTCAGAAGCACATTCTTAGACGGGGAGCTTAAAGACTCCATCCCAGGGGACATCGCGGAGGAAATCACGGAACGCGTCCCAGTCAGCTCGTTGATAGTAGAACAAAGTTCTAGTGGTAGGAGGTTCTTTATAGGGGGTGGAGTTGAAGGAGATATTAACTGATACTACTGCATAATCAGAGTTACCAAGAGGACAGAGTTGCGAGGCGCTGCAGGATTCGGGGATGGAGGTAAAGCACAGGTCGAGAAGAGAGGCTTTACCTTCCCGGTTGAAGGCAAAACGAATGGGGAAGTTAACTATCTGTGTGAGGGAATGGGAAATTGAAAAATTGAGCGTTTGAATGCCTGCGTGGTCAGTAGTAGCATTCTCAAGCCACAAGGTGTGATGGGCGTTAAAGTCACCAAACACAAAAATGTGAGCAAACGGGTGGAGGGAGAGAGCCTTGTCTATGCTGTCAGAAATGCTATCGAGTATCTCACAGTCTTGAGAGGATGGATAGCGGTAAAGGAAGAAGTGATAGCTTACCGCATTGAGGAGAGAGAGTCGGAGACACATGTATGACTGGTCTGGTGATTCGAGAGAGGACTCTCTGGCCAGAGGGAGATGTTCCTTGACGTAGACACCAAGACCGTGCATGTACGTTAGAGAGTCTTTTCTGAGGAGAGGAAGATAGCCGGGGATCGAGAGATCAGAAGAGGGGATAGACGAGACAAGGTTTGTCACACAGAGAGCCAGTATATCCGGGCCGTTTGCAGTGAGGAAAGATTCCAGACTGCAGAAGTTTGTCCTAATGCCCCGGATGTTGGAGAACGAAATGTTGAGGGTTTTAGGTGGTTTTTGAGAGGCTGGTTTAGGGTTAATCTTTCGGTTTTTGTAACTCATGTTGAATTTTGTTTGTAAGATGAGAAGGCCCGAAGTAAAAGAAACAGACAGTTTCGACCGTGACGCGGGCAGAGAGGAGTTGGCAAAATCTGCATCATTATGTGGCCTCAGGGCTGCCCACCGGAGGTGACTGCAGGGACACCTTTCCATGCGCGATATGGCACTACAAACACCCCGGTTTCATACAACTGTTGATCAGAGCGTCCGCTCAAGACGCTACGCAAGAGTTAGGGCTCCTAACTACTAGTCGGAAACAGCAACCATAGAACTGTCAACCGTGTACCTTCAGAATGAAGAGGTGAACCCACAGACTGCATACATCACGGGAGAAACAGAGCTGCACTAATACAGAGGTCGGAGAGAGAAAGAGTACCGGGAACCCCTTCCTAGACAAGAAACAAGGTGTAAGCCTCTACTCATGTCCAATAGAAGGGGGAGGAGTGTTGACCGGGCGGTAGAAGAGACTACCTACTCCTATTAATTGATAAATATTTTCCTAAAAGTAATTCATTAAGTAAAATTTTCAATCGGAATACTCTAAAACTTAGCTATAGTTGTACTAATAATCTACAGAAAATAATTAAACCGCACAACAATAAAACGTTGAAATTATATAACAATAATAACTGTAATCCTAGTAATAATTCTAATTTGTCTCCTATAACTAACCTATGTAAATGTAGGAATCTTGACCAATGTTCTTTATCTAATAAGTGCTTAACGAAATCCCTTGTGTATATGTGGTCTATTTCATCAATTGAAAATCCTTGGACTGTTAAAATATATATTGGTAGCACAAAGAATACTTTTAAAATACATTTATATAATCATCTCTCATCCGTTACTAATGCTGACAAACGAAATATGACTTCACTTTCTAAATATTTTTGGAAATTGAAAGAGGAAAACAAAACATCTAAAGTTAAATGGAAAATTCTCAAACAAGCCGGGACCTATAAATCCTTGACGGAATCGTGTTTCCTTTGTCTACAGGAGGAAATGCGAATAATTAAACTCTTGAATAGGGATCAGTTATTAAATCAGAGATTCGAAACTACAGTAAATTGCAGGCATATTAAGGAATTAACCTTACGATCGTGCTAAATTTTATGACTCAATAATCACTCCTCTCATGATATATTACCTTTATATAAATATTTTAATGTTATCCTTAGTGGTTTATTTTAGATTAATGTATTAAATAGGTTAGTATCCGTAAATTACTGGTAGTAAGGTTAACCGTGAATTGGCTTATAATTATTTTTCTAGTGATGTTGGTTGATAATGGATTTTAATTTAAAATAAATATATAAAAGTCATATAAATATTTAAAATTTATTTTGTATTCTAATTTATAATGTATGGTTGGTATAGTTAAGTAATTATTTTTTTTTTGTATATGGATTTTCTTCTTAAAGTGTCTTTTATTTACGTACTATGTTTAATTTTGTTTAAATATGTGATTTCATTCAAAATATAAAGTTTGAAATGCTACAATGTATATAAAATATGTTCTGTTTTGTCGCGATATATTTCCGTTTAAATTTAGAATTCTCTATTTTAACGTGTCTTCATTGGCTAAACTGGCATCAACAATTTCTCAGTTCTTGTTTTCTTCTTTTTCCTTTTCGTTTGTATATGTAAAATCTGAATATACTCCTACCTTTCTTTTTCCTTTCTTTTCCTACTCTCTGTAGTAGGGTTGATTTCTTATGCTTTCTCATGCCTTTCTTTTCTTTCCTCTTTCTATTTCTTTTTATTGATTTCTTATTCTCTTCCTTTTTTAATCTGCTTTTTTTCTTTCCTTTCCTTTTATGATTTTTTTTATATATTTGTTTCTTTGACTTCAATGGGAAATTTTCAAATATGTAAAAAGAAGTGATGTTTCATAAGTTGTGTTTTTAAATAAGAACGTTTATTGCCACCAACGTTAACCACCTGATGAGATGTCTAAATTAAACATCGAAACAAATATGTATTTTTGTCGTGGTAACTTGCATGTTTCAATGTAACAGTTTATAATATCTATTGCTCTAATCTTGTATTGAGCCCTTTTTTAAATTAATGTTCTGAATGTTTGAAGTTATATTCTTTTCGTTCTTTTACATTTGGCTATATATATATATATATATATATATATATATATATATATATATATATATATATATATATTGCTAGGTAAATTGCGTGGTGTGAAACAAAAACCACCAGTCTACAAATTTCCAGAGAGACCAATGAAAGTAGAAGACAAACCCCTGAAGTTTTTCACCTATCTTGGTAGCAAAGTCAATTACAGTGGAACTTTAGATGATGAAATCATGCATCGGATTGCTAAGGCTACCAGTGCTTTCGGCAAACTTCGCCATCTCTTTTGGAATGAGCGGGGTATTCGACTGAATACGAAAATTCGGGTTTACAGAGCTGTTGTACTTGCCATTCTTTTATATGGCTCAAAGTCGTGGACTCCATACAGGTACCATATACGCCAGCTAGATGTTTTCCACAAAAGCTGTCTGCGTGCAATCTGTGGAGTTAAGCTTTAAGATAGGACATCTAACGTAGACCTATTTAACAGGTGTAATATTGGAGGAATCGAGACTTTTATCATACAGTCTCAGTTACGGTGGACTCGTCATGTCTTGAGAATGTTTGATGACAGGATACCCAAGATCCTAATGTACAGCCAGTTAGATGAGGGCTACAGGAATGTAGGATCCCATGGCTAAGATACAAAGACAAGCTGAAAAGCAACTTGTCAGCAGCCAATATACCACATAACACCCTTGAGTGCCTAGCTTTGGAGCGGGTAGAATGGAGATCAACGTGTTTTAGTGGACTCAGCAATTTTCAATGTGCTTGTCTGAATCATCTTCAAGAAGCGAGAGCAAGATCTGAAAGGTCAGCCAATCTAACAGTGATCTCATCTCACAATCCTCACACTTGCTCCATATGTGGCCTCCTTTGTAAATCACTAGCGGGTCTTAAATGCCACTTAAGATTATCGCACAAACTTTCATAACTGAATCAATAAGCTGTCAGATCCTCATACGTCGGAACCGACGGGAGAGTCCATTATATATATATATATATATATATATATATATATATATATATATATATATATTAAAGGTATTTATTTTCATTATCTTGACGCGCTTTATTTCTCTAACTAGAACTTTTCGTCATTTTTTGTTAACCCATTCCCTATGTGCTAGCTTCGTCGATTTATTTACGCATATATTTTTTTTAAAAAGTAATAAATGTTAGAATACTTCAAATTCATCGCAGTTTTTTGTTTAACAAGATTGCTATGGTAACGATTTTCCCTGCAATTTTAATTTGTATTTTGACTATGCTCACGTGAAATACTGAAACGTCAACACTTAAATAAAAGATTTTTTGACATCCAACTGGTTTTCTCTCTCTCTCTCTCTCTCTCTCTCTCACACACACACACGCACACAAACACACACGGGTGTAAAGAAAAATTGTCCAAATTGTGAATAAGCAAAATTGTCCATTTGTCCATTTGTTAGATTAAGTTTGAACCGTTGTATCTTAGAAATGATTAAAGATATCTTATTGGAATTTTCTGAGGTTTTTATAATACTTTTGGACTCTTACTTGAAATATAAGGATGTATAATTACTCTCCAGCTTAACTGAAGAATTGTGATGAAACCGATCATAAAGGAAAATGACATGTTAATCATAGCTAAGGATCACAAACTAATGAAGGATTAAAATTAATTTCACACACACACACACACACACACACACACACACACACACATATATATATATATATATATATATATATATAAATATATATATATATATATATATATATATATATATTTTTTTTTTTTTTTTTTCCAGGATCATTTTCAAACTTATTCAAGATGATCTTCTTTGGCTCTGAGTTGAAATGATGATCTCTCTTTTTGTTTTGACCTCCTGATACTGTTTTACTCTCTACTCTTTCCTCTTTTTTAAATTTATTCATCGTTCTCTTGATGGTTGATTTAGATATTAAACATTTCGTGGGATGGATAATTATGCTGTTACCTAATTTGGACAATTTTGCTGTTACAGCCGATATATATATATATTTATATATTTTTTTTGACTTGTTAATGATCGTATGTATGTAGGGATTCACATGAATACATTTGTGAGACATATATGAATAAATGAAAATTAATATTACCCTCAAATTCTATTAAATAATGAAACCTAATCTTTAATTTAGTTTACCAATATAATAAATAAATTACATTCATAAATTAATTTTAAATATTAAAATAGATGTTATTGTTATTTATTTATTTTTTTTTTATATTGTGGAAATACAATTAGTCGGGTGAATAAACTATTAAAATTTTAAATATTTCTTTATGTCCTAGATAAATATGTTTATTACAATAATAGTTATATTTAGTCCTGAAACTATTTACTTAAAAAATTAAACATTTAAGTTAATAACAAAATTTTTTTCAGACATCGAATTTTCTATCAAACATTGTAAACTATCTTTTACATAATTTTGTTAAAACAAAATTATAACAACTCCATCTCTCTTTCCCCCTCCCCCTATCTCTCTCTTTACCATAAGACTCACTTGTATACATTTTCTACAATTCATTTCCGTTTTATTAACCATCTAAAGAGGTCAAGGTTCTGTCACTCCTCCTACTCCAATATAAAACATACTTAAGAGAGATATAAAATTAACCCCTCCCTATACTTTATATTGTCTGTTTAACTACCACTCTCAGCCCCCTCTATTAAATTACAAAAATTACACTACCCACCAATTTCTAATCCCATTTTTTTTTCTCAATTCGTTGTTGGAAGTTTTACCTGATGATCCTGAATCCTTAAAAAAGGATTTAGGTGAAATAAATTATCGTAATGGTACATTAAAGTGGTATGTTTTTCATTACATATATATATATATATATATATATATATATATATATATATATATATATATATATCGGTGTGTATATTTCAGTGAATGTGACAACGAAGGGAATATAAGTTATTTATTAAGTTTTTCTAATGTGAGCACCGACAAAGCTTTAGAGAAAATGGAAAAAAAATTGACACCAGATGGCCACATTGAAGGCATGAGGGACAAGATGTAACCTCCCTAGAGTGCCTGAGTAAATAGATGACAAACAAGGCTTATTTATGCAGACCTCCAAACGTTGAGAGATAACAAAAAGACAACAATTATTAAGAGCGACAAAGAACAGAAAATTGTGGAGATTCATGAATGGCCATGGCAAGAAGAAGAAGAAGAAGAAGAAGAAGAAGAAGAAGAAGAAGAAGAAGATGTTCTTCGTTTTCCTTTTGGAATGACTAAGGAACTGCAGAAACTATAATCGTTATTGTGTCAAGTGCTTTCGACCAATTCATTAACCATCTTCAAGTGGTCTGTTGTTAATGTTTTTGCATGTTTGTGTTCTAAGGTGTATTGTATAGAAGTAGTAATGATCTTAGGCTGCATGAAAGGATGCGGCCATGACTTTATGCTGTGATGTCTTAGAAAACTGCTGACACATGATTCTTGACTCAATTTTTTATATAAAAAGCCTCGACGAATTTTACTCGCCGTTAGCAGACACATTTTTAAGAATTATTACGTTATTTACCAGATGTTTTTAATAGAGACAGTTATTTGTGGGTGTCAAGATGATTTCTATGGCACTGATATCACTTAAGTAGTTTGTTATCCTACGAGAAGGGGTTGTTGTTGTGTGTCCAATGTAGATTATCGGTTTGGGGCAAAAGATGCTGTCTTGTACTAGGCAATTAAACTGATGTGCCCTATTGGTCATGTTTAGTTTGGATTTTATACTTTATTATCTTCTAATTGTTTCCCTTATTAATTTTCATAATTTTAGGAATTCATTTTTCTTCAGATTTTTTTAATCCAAATCTGGAATTGAGCATTAAAGAAACAAGATTAAAATAAAACTAATTTTTTTTTCCGAACGGGATTCAGAATTTGCATTTAATTTTACACCATCAATGTTAGAATTACAGAAAAGACATTATTTGTTGAATTAACATTACTTCTGAACAAGTGATTCTGAATTATCTAATACCCATTTTGTTCACCCCTCGAGCTAGAAATACTTTGTCTACGGCGATTCATATTTTCCGCTTGGTACCGTGGTAGGCACGAAGTTAGCTCAATTGTCGTAGATAATTTATCCTCATGGAGATTATACAGGAACGGCACCATCGTGTAACTTAATTGAAATAACCGCTTTAGTTTCCTTTCTTTCATCATACGATCAGTTTTAGGCACACTGGAGTGACCGGGTGTAATCGATTTCTACTTTTTTCCTCTGATTTCTTTCCTCATTTGCAGTTGTGTGCAGTAATATGAATGTTTTCGGTGTGTATAATGAAATTTGTTTGGCCTTGAAAAATATTGCGTCATCCGGGATTGCATCAGATTTTTACCACGCCCAGGCACTATTGTCTCGGCTGTCGATTAGTTGTCCTGCAGCCATTGTCTGCGGTGAACGTTACTCCAAGGAAGCGTACGAAAATTGTAACGCTGCACAAACACACTGGCAAGCCTTACCAGGGAGCAGATCAAAGTACTATAGGCTGGACTGGAAACTTTCCTTATTTAACCTCAATAGAGAATCTGTGGTTCATCTGCAAGGAACAATTTTGTAGACTGGACATACTAAGTACTAACATCTGCACTGGGTTATGTTTCATTGAAAAATACGAAAAAAGTAAATAATAACGGAATTATTCGTTTTGTTTCAATTAATTTACACAGTAGTGTACGAGTGCTGATAGATGGAAGTAGTATAGCCTCTTATTTCGAGCTATAAATGCTTTGTCTACACGGCTTCATATTTTCCGCTAGGGTACCGTGGTAGGTTGGGAAGTTAGCCGAATCGTCGTAGATATTTTAACCTCATG
This sequence comes from Acanthosepion lycidas, assembly GCA_963932145.1. Classification (NCBI taxonomy): domain Eukaryota; kingdom Metazoa; phylum Mollusca; class Cephalopoda; order Sepiida; family Sepiidae; genus Acanthosepion; species Acanthosepion lycidas. The sequence continues at coordinate 103,580,023 of OZ010591.1, forward strand.
GAGATTATTCAGGCAAGCTTAAAAAATTAATGTTTATTAATAATTTCAAAGAAGTTAAAAACAATACATCAATGCTTTTTACTCTGTGTGTAAAATAGTTCTGATTTATGCATACCTGAAAACGCTGAAATATTTGTATAGGGTTCATGTCTTCTTAAACATACGTCTTTTCAATTGGCACAAATTTAGATGAAACAACATCTTTACCAACTGAGCTAAACCGACTTTCTAAGTCGATAATTAAATCATTTGTGACTTGTGATTTCTTTGTGTGGAAGAGAATGATAAAAAAAAGAATTTTTAATTGGGTTTTGTTCTTTTTTTTTCTACGGTTGATTGTTTATTTAAGTACTTAACCACAAGATTCTTTTTTGTGGTGATTGTTTAAAAGCAAAAAGTAAAGAATCCTCTGCAATATTGGTACAAGCAAAATTCACTGCATACTTTGAGAGAGGTAAACGAAGTAGTCGCTCGTTTGGCAAAATCTACCTGAGCATCAGGAGGGTCAGTAGAGGCACCAACAGACAGTAGGTTGAACAGCAAGGGAGATAAATTGCCAAGTCGGTAGGTAAGTTGTAGGTCAACATAGAATTTTGAAGTTAGACTTGAAAATTAGCGAGGCGTAGGTAAAGAGAGAGAATAACGGGTGGAAAAGCAGTCAAAGGGATTGTTGTTGGAATAATAATAATAATAATAATAATAATAATAATAATAATAATAATAATAATAATACGTAGAAGAAGAAGAAGAAGAAGAAGAAGAGGAAGAAGAAGAAGAGGAAGAAAAAGAAAGGTAAAAAGGAGTGTAAGAAAATGCGAAAATAACATGAAGAAACAAGGGAAAAAACATAAAGAACGTTGTTTAGAAAAAGAGAAACGAAAAAGATTAAGGTAAGAAAACAGAAAAGAAAGACGGGGTGTTGTTCTTATGTTGCAAGTGAGTAGGGGAAGGTGTCTTAAAAAATAAATCAGAATGTTCTTTCAGGCATATTGACGTCATCGATGACGTCAGAGAACGGTGAGGGTTTTCCTTTCTTTCTTTCCGCCATTTGGCAAATGAAAGCAATGCCAATTCACTTGGCTTTCACGCCTGGATGATGTTCAATGAATAAAAACGCCGAAGACCACGATGATAAAGTAGTTATCAAAAGATAATTTTTAGAATAATGGATGGGAAGATATGAAAAATGAGAGATTAAAATTTGTTAGAAGATATAAAAAGAAAAAAAAAAGGATCGGTAAACAAAATATACATTGTTACAAAATGAGAAGGTAAAGCTGAGAAGGTGCATGCTGGGATGGATATATCAAGGAGAGATGGAGAAAAGAACATAAAAATGTGCTGACCGATGTACATATATAAAAACTTTATATATTTCATTGACGAATTTTTTAAGTTAGAGAAAAGTAGTTTTATAGCAAATATTATTTTTTCGCTTTTTTTAAAAAATTGGCCGACTAGGGTTGACTTGTTTTTATTCCTTGCTAACCGGGAGTTGGAGTGAAAAGAGATAGATAGATAGATAGATAGATAGATAGAGAGAGAGAGAGAGAATGGCGAGATAATCAAAACAGATGTAAGATGAATTACAAAGGGTATCGGAGAGAAAGATAACAAAAAGAAAAGATATAAGTGAAATGCAACATGCCAATGGATAGAGATTAGTAGTAGGTGAGGAGGTAAGAGATATAGAAGAAGGGTACTAAAAAGAAAAAGAGAGAGAGAGAGAGAAAAGAGAAATGAACAGAAAAACCGAAAATGGAGAAAGGAATAAACTAAAGACGAGAAGAAAGAAATTGATTGTCAAAAGACAGATTGATAATTAGACAGAGAAAAAAAGGTGCAGAGAGAGAGAGAGAGAGAGAGAGAGAGAGAGAAAGAGAGAGTGATTGATTGAAAGAGAGAAAAATTTAAAAAGAGAGTCAAGACAAAAAAGGATAAGTGGGGTGGGAAAGCAATGAAAGTTAAAAAGCAGACGATGACGATAAGAACGGGACTATTTTTAAAAGAATGAAGCGATAAATTAAAATAAAATGAATAAAGGGAAAACGAATTCAAGGGCCACGAGGAAAACCGGGAGGCTCAGCAGTGAACCCCTTAAATAATGCTCGCCACTGGTCGAAGTAGGAAAGAAACTAAAATTTACTTGAGAATTATTATAAATAAAATTCTAAGCTTAACTGCGTAGAAGGACACAGACGAGTAATCGCTCTACAAGTGAAGAGTCCGAGAGAAAAAATAAAAAAATAAAACGAAAACAAATTCTCAATCCTTAAATCTTGTTGGGAAGTCTTGTTATAGATTAGCACAGCGACATCGAATAAAGGACAATGAGAACGGAAAAACATAGTTACACACACACTTTCTTTACTATGCCTAGTAGATTTTTATGATGAGGATATACATATTCATAAAATAATAGAACTATGTAAACTAATTAATAACCACTGTTACTTCTCTTTCAGTAAAAATTCGGCTTGCCTATGGGTTAGTGATGTACTTCTTTTCCTAGAATGTTTAGAGTCTGGCCCATTTTGATGCACCCATACCTAAAACTCCACTTACCTATGATACATGGATGTCTTTATTTTAGTATATCCTCACAATATTATTCCACTAGACATAATAAAGAAATTTAATAAGATAGAACTTGCCATGAAATTAACGCATGAATTTGAAATAGAGAAAAAACTCTACCTTTTCTCGATATCATATTAATAACGCTATGGTCCCTAGATTTTATGAATGTACACGTAGTTCTAGATTTGCATCAAGATCTCATCAATTTAAAATTGAATTGGCTAGATGCAACCCTAAGTTCTGTACTAACAGTTTCTTCTTTCGCACTTCTCGCTGGTGAAAATCTCCTCCGGTTATTTTCAGCCAGCTTTGATCTTTTAAAATTTAAATACAATGTCAATCGTTTTTTACCGTCTTCCTGATTAGTCTTCTTTTATTGTTCGCACTCCTTAATAATATTTCTCTTTTTTTGCTATTCTTTTATACTCAGTAACTCCTTGTATCTTAGTGGCTTCATTGCCTTGCTTTGGGTGAAATGATTAAAAAGATGAGTAACAATAACAAATGAGATTCTAGAGTTTTGCACAAAGTCACTAACAAAAAGGATCTAATTAATTTTTAGCCCAACCACAGTCAAAAAATAAAACCAGGGCTCATCATAGGATTCGACCTCAGAACCCCCAGAACATGTAGCCCAGAATACTTACCATAACACAACATAACATGAAACAAAGATGGCTGCCTGGTATGTTGTGACGCATTCCTTCTTAATCTGAAATATGGGACAGAATATCGATTCTGTTCACTCGTATTTAGTGGAAAATACTCAATTCACTGCTAAGTCTTAGCCTCCCTATGTTTTAGTGGGGGTTCGGAATTGTTCCTCCTTGGACTTCTACCGATGAGTATTGTGCACATCTGAAATTGGCCAGTCCACAAGCCGGACTGTTTTGTGAATCTTCTGATTTTGGTTATAACTCTTATTCTAACGTAATAAACCCTGCCTGTCTCTCCGGTGGTTCTGACCGAAAAGTAAACCAACCGGTCCTCCCTCGGTGAACTGAAGGAACCATCACAATCCGCTTCGTTGTGAATTTTTGATCCGAACAGCAGTATTTAGATCCCTCAGAACGATCCGGAGGTAGGATGAAATAAATGGCTGGGTATTACGCTGAAAGGAACTCACTATTCATGCAAAAGTTTCTTGTCGTAGCCGCAAAGACATGAAAAAGAAAAAATAATCAACTCTTTCGCTTCCTGTACAAAGAGCCCTTTTTAGGCCACTGTTTTTATGTCACTACCGAAGAATTTACACGAGTACAAAATGTTCATTCGTTTGGGGTCGGGAGTGACAGAGAGAGAGAGAGAGAGAGAGAGATAGAGAGAGAGAGAGAGAAAGAGAGAGAGAAGGAAAATTACTTACGAAACAATTTCGGCTGATCTAAGGTCAGTAATTCATGGATCTTCGTCTGCATGCTACGATATAGCAGTCTGCTTTGTTGACGAAGTTATCTGGATTCGTACGGGTTCTATTTCTATCTCTTGGTTCGGATCGGTCTTCTTGACGCAGGACAACCAACAGAGCAGGCCAGCAAATTCCAATAAGCCGTCTCTTCGGCGTTCTGCCGCGTTCCGATCTGGCTAACTCAAGCGTGCAGGCAGCTTATATAGAGAGAGGCAGAGCTAAACCATCTTTAGGCACCGCCCCCGAATTTTAATATGCAAATCGCCTTTGACCACCATGCATGCTTTTCCGGTCCCCGAAACTCAGCGAGAACCCAGTTTTACATACTAAAATCGGATTCGGACCTCCTGCTGGGTCCTCCGCAGACAACGTCCACTTAAGTTTTGTCAAAACCACTTATCCCGTCTGGTTCAATTCCGCCATTCAGACCACTCAAAAGTCCAATTCGTCATTTATCACAAACTTTACTTTAACGAATCCGTCTCTTAATCACTCTGGGATTATTACATTTAATAAACTAATAACTCAACCCCAGAAACAATTATTAAGAGAAAAAAAAAAAAAACAGGAGAAAAAATATAAGCTTATTTCTGGAATTATTCCGGAATCTCTTCTACCCAAGTAATTAGCACCTTCATCCTAATTCTTTAGCACCGTTGATTACTAAATCCACCTCGGGGTGGGGTGGGTCTCTCTCTCTATGTCACATTATTAAATTTCACCAAATCTTTCTTCTTGCTCATAAGTGCGGTATTCGATGCTTTAAATCTAATCCTTGACACCGACTTACCTTCCGATATACCTTATGATCCTCGGGATGGGACATTTCATCACCGGACTCAACACCGCTGACAACACCAGCCAACTCATCTAGACAACTCAAAATCCTTTGTTGATATCTATATATAGTTAACTCCCCATATATATATATATATATATATATATATATATATATATTACTGAAAAGACAAGAGGAAGACTATACTTAGTTTTTAGCCGACGAATTTCGTCATTTGGACAAATGCAGACTTAATATATATGTAAGCAGGAAATGTTCTTTAATGCAGATACTATTTAAAGCAACAGACATTTGATGTCGACTAATTTTAATGATCACCTTGTCCCAATTACGAATAATCCTTCTCAAACAAGGAGGAAATTCTGTTCATTTCTTGACGGTTTTCCTCAAATTATATAATATATATATATATATATATATATATATATATATATATATATATATATATATATATATAGAGAGAGAGAGAGAGAGAGAGAGAGAGAGAGAGAGTGCGATGGGTAAATTGTAACCATTTTATATTTTTAATTTCGCGCATGCACGTTTTTTGTTTCTGCTTTTTTTCTACTGCAGAGTAGAGTATGGTCAGTTGGGAGCCGTTTGTGAGGAAAAGAGCATCATGACGAAATTCACTCCACCAGGAATTTGGAAACGGCATCCTGTACTGCTTGGCATTCGCACCTGAAGCTTCAATAAGAACATTTCAGAGTGTTTGAGTGTCAATCTGAGGATGGTGCAGAGGAAAGAGTTGAATGAGTTTAATAGTGATTACGAAGGTGCGCAGCGCTAAAAACTCACTCTGATCGTTCTGATAAGAAAAGGATTTCCGGATTTGATCCAGCCCATGATTGACAATAATCCTTCCAAGTGTAACGAGTCCATAGCCGGGGACACAGGAGTTTCTTATCAGACAGGTAATGCTTGAAGTCATTTGATATTTCTCATACAAGATGAGAAAGAGCCAATGTACATGCCAAGCCATGAAGGACAGCGGGGAAAACCGCGCTACGAAGCTTTTGAACAAACTCACGCATCCTCTCCAAACGTACATACTTTCGTTGTTTTTCGGAGGAGAAACTGGTCACCTTTTTTATTTTTCGGGCCACGACAGTAAATAATGTACGCTTTGTACACTGGTTCTACAAAAACAAGATTATATAGAGTGATTTAGTAACCGTAACTTAGATGTGCCATAAGGGCAAAAGTATGGGGCATCCACGAGGGATCGAACTCACTATTCAGTCGAAATTGATCTAGCCAGAAAAATTCGTTAACCATTGCACCACCTCGAAGTACTCATATAGTAATTTACTAATCAAAGCGTAGTTGTAGCATAATAATGAAAGGAAGGCGCATCTAGAAATGATCGAACTCACAAGTAAATAGTAATTGATCTGGTGAGACAAGCATCCTAAACCTTCAATATATATATATATATATATATATATATATATATATATATATATGTGTGTGTGTGTGTGTGTTTGTGTGTGTGTGTGTGTGTGTGTGTGTGTGTGTGTGCGCTTGTGTTTAGACAGAAAAATCTCTTTTAGGCATGTCTGATTGAATAAATTACGAACATCATGTTTGCTTATTTTTATCATAATTCTTTCATATTCACGAATATTTTCTCAATGTACTGAAAATATTCGTGAATGTGAAAGGATTATGTGTGTGTGTGTGTGTGTGGATAGATGAATAGTCAAGAAAAACCATACCCATGTAAACACACATTGACATGGAATATACAGAGATACAAGACTAAAAACAAACTATGGAGAAACACATAAATAAAGCCGCGTCAAAATCCGCACGAGCTAATGTGCGCCAATTCTGTTAGATTTCCGTATCAGTTCCGACATCAATTTGCGATTTTGTTTCATGTTCTTCAAATTATCGCTTTGACGCAAGAAAGAAAACGCCTAAATATATATATATATATATATATATATATATATATAGATATATAGATATATATAGATATATAGATATATAGATATATATATATCTATCTATCTATCTATATATATATATATATATATATATATATAAAATAAACTAAATCAGCAAATAAAGTTTTCTCACTGTATCAAATACATTTGACATGCACATAGACCGATAAATCGCGACCTCACAACCATTTCAAACAATACGGCCAAACTAAAGCCACCACCATCCTTTCGTCAGTTATTTCATTCATTTTAAGGTATGCAGCCATTGGCATACCGGTTGAGCCACATTGAATACATAGACGACAAAGTCACCAAACATAAGAACGCGACAAATGTCACAGTGAATAATAAATACGAAAGAGGCTCAACAAGAAAAGAAGAAAAAGAAGAAAAAAAAAAGAAGAAAAATTTTCTTTTACTGTATTTGTAGTAGTTTTGACTGTGGTAACGATCTCTTTGATTTTTTGAGGATGACATCAAATATGGATTTGAAATTGTGCTTACTTGAGCAAAGCTGAGAGATGTGTCAACAATTAAGTAGCCAGACACGTTTGTTGAAAATGCTTATATATTAGGTTGGTGGAAAAATAATGTCGGTTTTTGACGTTAAAAATACGTTATTTTTGCACCAACCTAATATATATAGGAGAGAAAGAACAAATGGTGTAAAAATCCACAGTTCGTAGCATCTACTTTTAAAAAGTGCTCAATGCAAAGTAGAGCAATATATTACTATTATATTTTGTTATTAGTGATTATAATAAAAAAAACATTTTGAAATCGCTACACAAAAGCTTTCATGCTTCAATACTATGATTTACTTCTTCAGCCGATGGAAGATCACTGGTGATAAAATGATTTTAAGGAAATTTAAAAACAAACTGTTAATTCTTATCGAAAGTTAAAGGGGGTGTATAAGGTCAGACTTAAAAATAGACTCTTGATTAATCAATTAAATGTCAGATCTACGCTAAATAAAAAAGTAAGGTCAGGGAGTGGTGGTGGGTGAGTTATTTTTTCATTTTACGATAAACCGGTACATAGACATGGCATCATTGACGATTGCGGAGAATATGGCAGCGACTAATGTATCGTGATTTTAGACAAATATCACATGTTATATTTACTGAAGTGAGGAGTAGGTTAATCAGACGAAAAGTTAACAAAGAATTAAAAAAAATATATTCAGGAAGCTTCTTAAAAGGGGTTGTAGATAAAATTAAAACTGTGGGTCATCTATATACGATGCTAATAGTACTAAATAGACGGCAATACTTAGCAATATTTAAGCTGAATAAACAAAATAAGGTAATTACTCGTTGATGGTGGACCATTATATAATAATAATTATGACTATAAAAATGGTAATACGTAATTGAAAACAAAAATTAACTATATTTTAAGGTAAAATATAAACTGCGTTAATTCATTCCTTTGGTTTAACAGAAATTTTTGTCAGCAAATTTGATTATTTGTATTTTTTTCATTTAAACATAGGAAAAACGGTTCATTTAAAGATTTATAAGTTCTAGTTTTTTTTTTTGTTTTTTAATATTTTCAAATTTAAGTTTAAAAAATATTTAGAAAGGGACGTCCTATTTCTGTACGCGTTGTTAGTGAAAGATAATATATGTTGTTACTACCTAATTTTAAAGGAATTCTTGATACTCCCAATATAAAATTTTTGAACTGTTGGATTTTTTATACTAGAAATAGTGCTTAGCTAAACAAGAGAGTCTGTTTGCAATAGACATACGTTAGAATTTCTACAATTACACTTGTTGGTATTATCGGTGTTTGTTGCTTTGGAATTGCTATTATTACTCAAGAATGACGTAATAATGTGGTTTTTTGACGTTAAAAAATACGTCAAAAAACGACATTATTACGTCATTATTTTTGCACCAACCTAATACAATATCCCACGTATTAATGGGTGTATCACCACCATTCTTTAATTGCCAGCAATGTTTAGAGAAGGCAGTGGTGTTTTTGTATTCTTCTTTCATTCTTAAGCCTACTACTTTGTGTAGTTTCTAGCGTATAGGTCGATTTCAAAGTTTTAGTGCTGAACTCTAAATTAAAACTTTTACCATCCCATCAACTTGAACCTCAACACATACGCACCCCCTACCTAGTAATAGAGAACAAAAAATACAAATTTTGATAAAATAATCCGAAAAGTTATATGTACCTTACTATTAACATACTCAAAAATCATAAAGTTTAACTCCCTAAACGCCCACCATTTTAATATCCATATATTCCTTATCTGCCAAGTGCGGAAAATATTTAATTTCTGTGCTCGCGTGTTTTCCAACAATCATCTCAATTGTTCGCACTCAAAGAGGTGGTGAAAATTTCACAATCCGACTAAGAAGGGATTCTAAAACTATTTCTGATGTGTGGCTAGAATTTGGAAAATCATGCCGAGTGGTTTTCAGTATCCCTGCAACCGCTTTGTGCAGATGCTAAAAAACAAAATGGAGGAAAATGAGATGCATGAAGAAAGCTGTACAAACAGAAAAAAGAATATGTGCCGATTATGCAGATAGTGCTGTAGCTGAGAGTAATGTTCGTCAGTGTTTCGCTAAGTTCTGAAGTGGAAAGTTTAATCTGGAAAATCGAGAATGCTTTGACAGGACTGCAGTCTTTGACCAAATCGGAATACTCACACGACAAGTGGCATCATAGAGATATTCTTCATATTTCATATGAGCTTTGAAAAACATTTAATAATAATTGGATATGTGAATTACTATGATGTTTGGGGAGCCACACAATTCAACGGAAAAATATTAATGGATCACAGTTTCATTTGCGATTCTCTGCGCAAAAACAATCAAGAAGTTCCATTTTTTAAAGGAAAGATCACAAGCGATGAAGAATGCATTGTTTACAACTGTTTTACAATTTTTATCACTTCCTTAGAAGATGAATAGATAGAGCTTTTTTTCCTTTTAAGTCAATTTAATGACAAGGATTTCTCAGGAATCGTCCATCTTTGAGTAAATTTAATGACCAGAATTTTTCAGGAATCTTGTCTCCATCCCACCTTTGAATCGTCAAACATAAAGTTTTGTTAGTGATTTTAGATAGCCGTAAAAGTAGAGTTATTTGAACAAACTGACCGTCTAAAAGATGTCTGGGTGGTCCTCTTTTCCGGTTAGTGGAGTCCAAGTGAACAGAGAGGGATGGTGCGTCTCCCAGTCAGTGTCCACATAATGAGTATTCAGGGAAAGAGCTAGACAATCAGTGAGTGAAACGGCCAGCAGTCAGTGAGACGGCCAGGCAGCGAGTGTGTAGGGGCCCTTTTTTCGTGGACGAAAGTTCGCTTTCTCGAAGAAAGAAGACGTTGCCGATTAAGTGAGAAATCGTATTTTTTTGCTACTTCCAAACTAAACAAGTGTCTTGAAAAGTGTTTGTAGTTAATCTTTGTTGACGTCGATCACGGCCCTGTCTCCCGCTGTATTTGTATACAGACGACCATGGATGGCATCGTAGCTTGGGCACTGACGCGCAGAATCGCATCGTTATATAACAATATAGAGCGAGAAATCTCCCAGATAATACGGAATTTTCATCACTCCAAAAGCAGGTCTGCATTAGTTTTACGATATCCACCCATAAGATCATACATTAAATTCAGACACGTACTGTTCTCATTTGGACCAATTAAGGGTAGCAATCGATGAAAGACATTCGGAATTTGACGATGGGTGTCGGCTTTTATCGACTTGACGATATTCAGTCACCCACCCCACTGAGGCGTCATATGGCACATGGCCATTTTTAACGTGGGATCTCCGAGCCCGTGAGCTCGGCCGCAAAATATGCCCATTGAACCCGTATAAACGGGTCCAAGGCCGGTTTACCTCCCCGAAAGAGAATCCGTCCCTCGGCGTAGCCTCGTTCGGGTTCCTCTCCGTCCAAAGGGAGAGAGTTCAACCGAACAGTCGGTCAAGAATTGAACGACTGACGATATACAGTCAAACTGGAGCAACATGTGATACAAGGTCGGTTATTTGTTGTGGGTTCTCCGAGCCTGTGGGCTCGGCCCAAAAATATGCCCATTGAACCCGTATAAACGGGTTCAGGGCCGGTTTACCTCCCCGAACGAGGCTACGCTGAAGGGCGGAGCCTCGTTCGGGTTCCTCTCAGCCTGAAGGCAGAGAGTTCAACCGAACAGTCAGTTCAGAATTGAACGACTGACTCTTTGCCTACTCCTGAGGCGCAGTATTTATTAAGTATGGAATAGTCCATTATTATTATTATTATTATTATTATTATTATTATTATTATTATTATTATTATGGGTAAGATCCCATAACACATATAAATCTCATTTTTAAAATTACAATATCTATGCTCACATATAAATCCCGGTGAAGATAACGGAGAACAACCATGAGTGAATACGTTAGAGTATGCACGAATTATATTTTCTAAAAAACATGCAGTAATATATATATTTTGTTGGACTGATGTGAAACTCACATCAATCCAACTAAATATGTTAGCTTTATCACTGATATTGAGCGCTTTCCAATAAATACCGCGCATATATAATATATAAATAATATATATAAAAATTTCATATATATATATATATATATATATATATATATATATATATATATATATATATATTGTTTATATTGTAACTATTTCTAATAAGGTTCTTTGTCAAATGAGAAATTACAATTTATGAAGAAAAAAATAAATAAATTTCGAATTTAAATTTTGATTTCGTGATTTTCTGACATCTAAAATGTCTTTGTAATGAACATTCTTTTTTCAATAACAACGAAAAGCGTGTCTAATTCTCTTATAATCTGTGACCTGCTTTTTTGGTTCTTGAAGGGGTTGGGATGACGGACAACAAGATTAAAGTAGAGAAGTCGAGTAACTACAACACACACGCGCACACGCATACACACGTGCTGGCACGTGTGTGTACAAGTGAGGTGTATGCATAAGTCAAAACAAGAATGTATGAGTTGGGGATGAAAATAATGAAAGCGTTGTAGATTCTATGCAAGGAATAATATGTATGTTGTTTTTTTTACTGCATGTACTTAGGTTCGTCAAATAATTTACTATCATGTAATATATATATGCATATTTATGAAAAAATATAGTTTTAAGGTGTGCTATATTTATGGGATAAAGTGCTCAATATCAGAGATAGAGCGTATGTAAATATAAATATAAAAGTGAACATTGAAGTCAACACTCAGAGCCGACAGGCTGTTTCATGCTAGCGTCAATCGCCAGGCCGTATAATATATATATCACGCTGTATGTATATATATATATATATATATATATATATATATATATATATATATATATATATATATATATATGCAGGGTGAACCGGAAGAAAGTGGACAGTAGATTGAATATATAAATATGAGAACAGTCCGTGAGAATTTCGATGAAACATTTCCTAAGGGATGGATTGGCCGAATTGTTGCTGATTTGAAAAAATTACATCACATATTTCAAGAAATTATTAGGTTGGTGCAAAAATATTGTCGTCTTCTCACATAGTAACATATGTGAGAAAACGATATTATTTTTGCACCAACCTAATAATACACAGAAATGCTTGTCCATAAATTTTTGTCGAAGCCTGGAAGGTAGACTTCAAAGCTCTTTAAATGGTGATGGACACCATTTTGAGCACCTGCGTCGATAAAATTTTCAGTGCTTTTGTACTGTATTATTGTAGGCAATAAAATTGAATTTTATATTTAATAATTGTTTATCTAAATTTAATTATATTAATATATAATCTCAAAATAAATGTTATCATTTACTGTCCATTTATTTTGGTTCACCCTGTATATATATATATATATATATATATATATATATATATATATATATATATATATAGAGAGAGAGAGAGAGAGAGAGAGAGAGAGAGGTTGCGATGGATAATGTTGTCTAAATGTCGAAAAAATAACACTGACATCTCATTTTAACAGATGTATTTACGAAAATTACACAAAAATATCTTGAAAAACTAAAGAGTAAATTTATTCAATAAATTCAACATTGGCTTCAACCACGGTCTCCAAATGATTTCGGAATCTCCTGCAACTCGTCTGGATGGCCTCATTGTTTAAGTTGATGAATGCTACCGCTGCCATAATCCATGAATTCAGTTCATCTTTGGTGTTACAAGGAATTGTGTTAGTTTCTCGCTCAACTGCGCCCAACACATAATAATCAAGAGAGTTGTAGTTCGGGGAGTTAGCTGGCCAGATGTAGTCGCAGAAATTTTCTGACAGCCATGACTTAATACTCCTCTTTGTGCGTAGTCCTGCAGTCAGACATAGGTTCTTCGAGCAGCCACCCTCTTTACCCAGGGCAGGACTACCTCCCCAATGCACTTGATGTAGGCTTCCGTGTTGAGTCATAGGACTTTACCAACAAGTTCATGAGTTCTTTTCTTATCAGAACGATCAGTGTGAGTTTTTCGAGTTGCCGTACCGTCCTAATCACCATTAGACATCAAACTCTTTCCGAATCCTCTGAACTGTCCTCAGATTGACACCCAAAGACACTGAAATGTTCGTACGGGAGCTTCCGGCGTGAATGCCAAACAATGCAGCATGCCGTTTCTAAATCTCTGGTAGAGTAAATTGCATTATGGTGCCCTTTTTCTCACAGACGGCGTCCAAAAATGAAATGTTAATTCACTAATTTGTAATTTGAATTAATGAACCAGATGGCAATGGACGTTGACTTGGAAAGTTACGTTATCCATTATCCCAATATTGGAATGTTTTCCATTATCCCAATCTGAAATGGCGACTGATTTTCATTTTTGCTAAGCTGCCCGCTCGTGACAACCAAGAAAAATATTCTGTATTTTGGTGCTTTCCCGCCACTCGATACCTTCAGTCAATTTACAATCTCAATTTAGAACGTGAATTACTGAAATTCGACCCACGTATGATACTGATGTCCGTTCCTTTCCCACTGTCCCTATTATTACTGAAATAGGGTCTCTGTTCTAACGCCACATTCTAGCAATTTCCTTTTCTATGAGATTATATCTTCAAATTGTGTTTATTATTATTATTATTATTATTATTATTATTATTATTATTATTATTATTATTACTTCCTTTGATTTCTGGTGTATAGTCTTTCCGGGTCCCAACCAGAGACCTAAGTTTAGAAATGGCATCATGACATTTTTCACTGAGCTGTTTTTGAAAAGATCACACATATTTTACATAGATAAATCCCTTCGTAATGTATGGGCTTTACTTGTGAGTACAATGCTTTTGTAATTCTTAAAGGCATGGGCTACCAGGAATCTCTTCAATGAGTCTATTGGACCCTCGTCCAATCAATCTGAGGGCTCCAACTAAAATGGAATTGTTAATGTACTCACGCGCTACATTTTTGAGATTTGCATTCCAAGATGCAAAAATAATGACGTAATAATGTCGTTTTTTTACGTTAAAAAATACGTCAAAAAACGACATTATTACGTCATTATTTTTGCACCAACCTAATATTTTGATAGTTTCTTTTTAAAGATCTTCAAAGACACATTACTATCTGCAGGAACTACCATATCAATAAGAATGTACATTTTTGTGGTCCCTGATCGTGATGTCTGGGCGATTTGTTTTGATTGTTCTGTCTGTATTGTAAAGTCTCAAAAATTGTTACAGGTTCTCTTTCCTTAATCGGGTCTGGGTTGTATTCATAGCAGCTTCTTACGGTTTCCTTCCCGTAAAATTGGCATAGTTTTCAATGTAGATATTGGCCCATTCTGTCATGCTGGGTTTTATATTCAGTGGGTGCCAATACTGTGCAACCTGATACAAGATAGCCAATTGTTTCTGGATGTTTATCACATAATCTGCATTTGGAGCGAACACAATTATTATTATTATTATTATTATTATTATTATTATTATTATTATTATTCGACTGTTGATATTCATTTGTTGTATCTTTCTCGACTAAATGTTTTTGATGTTTTTCTTTTATTACAATATTCTGATTCTTTGCCTTCGTTTTGAATTCATTTCGCTTTCTTTGTAAAGGTTTAAAGATTTTTTTAGTTTCTTATCCGCATTTGGCTTTTTTGTTGTTTCGTGCAAACATCAGATTATTCGGTAATTTTGTTGCCACATATATCATTGAAATGCTTTTATTGAGCATATCATTTTCAGTTCAGATTTTTTCTAAGCCACGTTTCTTTGAAATGAAACTGTCTTCTGCTCTTCTCCAATTTCGTTATTTAGTTTTTTTCATTCTCGTTGAAATCCTTCCGATATTAACAGAGGTCTTTGCATGTTTTTATCAATTCTATGATCATTTCTCTTTCCTCTTCTATATTTTCATTTGAATACAATTGTTCCAATGTAATGATTTGAATGTAATCTTTTCTGCGTAATAATTTGAATGCAATGATTTATTCAAAATGATTTGAGTGAAAGGATTCGAATGCAATGGCTTGAATGCAATAATTCGAGTGTAATGATTTAAGCGCAATGATTTGAATGTAATGATTTGTCTGTAACATAATTTGCTTTGACATAACAATGGATTGTTGTCATGTCTTTACCAATGTAGGACTGAAACGGTGCTCCATCCAAAAAAGTAGAAACTATTCACTTGTTGCTGCATTTAGAGAATTCTTCTAAATCCATAAAAGGATACATGGCGATGCTACGTCAAGGAATGACTGACAGGATTTCTCATCATAATAGATTGCAGGCGTCAACATATAAATGTTTTGCGTTTTTGGTGAATTAAAATGGGCTAAAGTAAATATTCCGTTCAGTACCACAGATTTGGTTTTCACTGTGTGCATCACTGTTCATGAGCGGGAGTATTATGGGCGAGCATCATGTTTGCGGGTTGCTTTTACTTTTAGTTTATAGGAAACTTAGGAGTCACGTCTGGTTACTTAACATCGCGTTTAATCATAAACCGTCTGAGCGTATTGGGTTACTAAACCTGAATATATTTTTAACTGGCCTCCACTTCAAACTTATGTGCTGCTTTTACTAAAATCTGACAATACCGTGCTCACCTGGCAGTGATACATATGTAGCGGTTTAGGCGTGTGAAGCGACGAAAATAAATGATCTTCAAACACGGATTTATAAATTTAAATAAATGCTATTAATGAGTATTTGTTTTCTTTCAAATTGAAAGAAACGAATTACAAAGAATCTTTGCGAAACAACTTAACACAAAAATATTTTTGGTTGTATTTCTTCACGCTACAAACGAATCAATTTCTTTAGTTTTCATAAAGAAACTGAATGTGTCTACATAAAGAGAGTGTAACGTGTTTACTTTACTTTATGGATGCGTATAATTTTGTAGTAGTCAGTACGCCAGCAGACCAAGAAAGCTGTGTTGATACTGCTAAAATATGTGTTGACAATAACTCGGTTCGTATATTCTAAATGTGCTCCATTTAACGTCGCTATGCATTTGTAATAAAGTATGCTCGAGTAAATATGCGAAATATTTTGAGAATTAAGCTTGTCCATAACAACGAACAATCGACCCTGTTCAAATATTTACAGAAAAACTAACTTGAGATTACAAACAGATATAAAAAATAATTAGGCCCCAGAAATATAAAACTTAGATTTTATAAACTCAGAGTTTTTAGTTAATAAATATTTTACCAATTTGTAAATATCTATTTTTAGTAGGGAACATATTGTTGATCATTTTCTGGAGTGATCGTCCAATTTTCGTAGCAGACGATTAACGCAGGCGTCTAAAAATTTCAAAGGTGTCAGCGCGTTGTGATAACGTCACTGATTAATATATGTAATTTCAAATAGGCGACGATGTTTTGTACAAAAATAAGATAATTTTTCGTTTTAGTAATATAACTTAAATATATTAAATTTTCCTATAACTTTTAAAACTAGTTCCATATTCTCTACACCTGCTATACAAGTCGGAATAGGTGTCATGCTGGGTATAGTGGGGGACTTATTATATTTGTACCACAGTTTCATTTTGTTGGTGTTTGGCTCTCTCCCTCAGTTATTATAATAAGTGGAGGCATAGACGGTTTTTAGATGGTTACAGGAAGTGAACATTTTATTATAAATTTAAATAAAATCTATTCAAGAATAGCTTGATGCAATATGTAGCAAGCTGTTGCATCCATTGGCATCTATAACACGTGACAAGGGAAAATCAAAGAAGAAGAAAGAGAAAATTTAATATTGGAAATATGAATTAAGAACTATCACACTAACCAGTGAATCTCTTTCGTCAAAATATCTCGGCATTGGCACTTTGGTAACTGAGGAAAATAACATTTAACTACCCAAATTTATGACCGCCATTCCACTGACTTCGTGAATAGCGGAGTATTTGAAATTATTCAGACCAGCTACATTCATTCATTTCTCAAAATCTACACCCAAGACTCGCTATGCTGCGTACACAGAGGCGACCCCTCCCCGCTCTCATTTCTGTCGTATTTCATTAGTAAGGATAAAGTACTATTCGGATAGCTTCTTCCCAAGAATTCCAGGAGATTGCTTTCTCGGCCAACCTAAACCTCTTCAAGTGTTTGGTTAACCTTTATCTTTCCCACATATCAATATAAACGGCGCACCTTACTCTTACGACGCACAAAACAACCGCCTTCAGTAACCATCTACCATGATTGTCTCTTGGGCCTTGTACAGGGGAACATTAGTAAATAAATAAATAATTGTAACCTTATATACGAAAATATAGATTTATTTGCTTCTGTTCAATTTACTCTTTAGTATTGACAAGTCTGGCACATTGCCTCAACAAGTGAGCTCCAAGTTGAACACATTTATCCTTATAAATAGCCTGCAAGATAACGTACATTTTTTCTAACACCGTTCCTTACCCTACACGGCATCTGACAAAGATCAACATACGTACCTTGTCGGTAATGAGATGGAGAGAAATCTACGAGACGGTGCTAGTAAAATCTGTCCTGCACTGAGATTTTCGTATCTGACACTAACAAACACATACATCAACCTCATGAACCGCCACACATACACACACAGAAACACACACACACACACGCACACACAGACAGAGATACAAACTCACACACACATATACACATACAAACACAGGAACAGGCACACAAACCTACCTAGCTTGACGCAGAGAATTAGAAGAACAAATGCCAGTCAACGAAATCAAGTCTAACAACATAAAAACTAATTTCCTTCATTTATTGAGATTTGTCGTTTTTTTTTTAATTCTAAGATGTAACTCGACTCTGCGACGAAATACCAACCAAAGTTTATAGCAGCCGAAAAAACAAAGTCATTATTCACCTGATATTATTTTTTTAAATATACAACGCCCAGTCACATTATATTGTTTAGTTTTTCTTGTTATTGTTGTTTTTTTTTAATATCAATTTTTTTGCCATTTGTCGAGATATTTGTCTTTTTTTTCTCTGATTCTCCCTGAGGTTCAAGTGTTAATAGGACGATGCGTATATATTAGGCAATTAAGCTTGACTCTTTTTCCTATTTCAGCACAAGGTAAATAGCACGAGTGCCACATGATAAAAGTTTTATAGGGACGTTAATCCTGTACAAGGCCTAAGAGCCACTCGCGGTAGAGGATTACAAAATAAAAGGCACAGTTTATGAAGATATGTGGGGAAGATAACGGTAACTGTAGATTTGAACAGGTTAAATTGCAATGATCGAGAATGCATCCTCTCGAAAGTCGGTTCCACAAAGCAGTGGTAGGTGGGAGGAATCTGCTTTAGTAGAACTTTCATCTTACTAATGGAATACGAAGAAAATGAAGGTGGTTCTCTACAATGCATGTGGATAGGGCGGTCTTATCTGTGATGGTTAGAAGTGGTGGAACTAAAGAATGTAGTTCGTCTGAACACTTCATGAAAATAACAATAGAGCTGCAAGAAGCTTGCAACATTTTTGTCTGCAGGAAAGAGGTTGTAGGGTGGAAATTAATTCATCACCCATAAAACCGCGGAGACGCTTTATGACTCTATCGAAACAGGAAAGTGACGACAGAACAATTTCAGACAAATCGTATTTTAGGGATCCCATCAGCAAATTTATGTTGACACGACCTCAAGATTACCTCTATTTTGCTAGAATCGAAACTGTTTCATTTGATAATGTCTGGATTTAAATTTGTCTACCCAGCTAAATAGTAACGTTGCTGATATGTTGTATTTTTATTAGTGCCATGTGAGGGAGAGGGTGACGTTCTGGCTTTGCAATCAACTATTTTCCTGAACCCAAACTGGCTGTTTATCTGCAACGTTTTCGTAACGTTACGCTAACACTGCGAAGTCTTCGAGCTAAAAAAATCCTCAATTGTCAAAATACGTTTTCTTTACCTAACAATATATGGCGATTTTCTAAATATTAGGTCGGTGCAAAAATAATATCGTTTTCTCACATATGTGAGAAAACGATATTATTTTTGCACCAACCTGATATAAGTTATATGTGGTCATAGCCGAAAGTATCGTGCAACCGGTGAGGATCGAACTTACTACTCAGTCGTCATTGTTCTTAGCAAGAAAAACTGGCTAGCCAATGCACCACGTTGAGGTGACTGAGTTTAGCCATATATGTAGAAGGTATAAAATTTCTTTCCGTATTTTTCCAATTGAGAATCACTAATTTAGATGACAAGATTTTTTTGGCAACACATTAACGCCTGATTAAATCCTCTGAGTATTTAGTATTGTTGAATTTATTGCTAACTATTTCGCGGTTTAATAACTTTTAATTTTAGAGGACTTCATGGTAAACAATATTTTTTAAGAAAGTTTCTTTTTCTTTCTTTTTTCCTTTTTAACAGCGAAGAGTAAATTCTTAGGATTTCTTACTCTTGAACATGCAATATACAACTGACCATGCATAAATAGTTCTTTCTGAAGCCAAATTCCAACTTTTTAAACGCTTGGCTTTGTGATTTGCTTATAGTTCTCGGAAACTCAAGGCGAACTGAAAACTGTATGAAAAAAAAACTTAAAGGAAACATATGCAAAAAACAATTTTGCATTTTTAATAAATAAATATTCGTTATTTAAACCATTAAAACGTTTTTTAAAAAAGCGGGAGAATTTTCTATGTTAAACAATAAAAGCTTTTAATTCTTCTCCAAAACGAATGAAAATTTATTTTACTAAGCGACACACACTCGTAAAACCAAAAGTATTTTGTAATCCCTTACCTGTTTGCACTTCTCCCCAAAATTTGATCTCGATTAGTCAATGTTTGTCTATTTTAGAGGGTGAAACAGACGGACGGAATAATGGATAGTCACTGAATTTTATATACAGATGATTGCACCTGCTAATATGCTAATATTAACATCTTTAATAAATTGTATCTTTAATAAATTTACGATTGATGGAAACATATGGAAATACAAAAGAGGCACACAGAGACAAAAACAAGATTTATACAATTCTAACGAGCTTGGAAGATAATATTTTGTATGATCATCTTTATTTTTCAATCAGACTTGAACGCTCTTAAGCATGCTTTCTTGTAATTTAAAGAATCTTAACGAATACTTCTCCAGATTCTTGAAGGACATTTCGAAGTTCTTCCTTGGCTATTCGCTACTTTTGTCCCATTCTGTTAAGACTATCGCACACTGTTTCAGTAATTTTGATATCAGGGTTCTGTGGAGCCAATGATAGCTTTCCATCATGTATTTCTTCTATTCAAGTAACCTTTTACTGCATTGGCTTTGCTGTTTATGAACATTGACAGGCTGAATCTGTTTCCAGTCCGACGTTTTCCAGAGGATAATGGATTCAATTCTGGCTATATGTTTTTAATTTTGTAAATCAATCAAATTTGGCATGATCTCTAACACCGTCAGCTAAAATGCAGGCCAAACCATGATAGAACTTGCACCATGTTTTACAGACGGCTCTAGAAACTCACTGTTGTATCTCTGTCGTGACCCTCACCTGCAAATATAAAAATCCCTTCTAGTGCTGTGAACAGATTGGAAAAGAGTTGCGTATGCTTTAATGACCACTTATACGATGGGAGAATAGAATTTAGCATTATCTATTTCTGGAGATATAAGAACGGAAATTTATTAATTATCTAATAAAATAAATACACCATTTAATTGTTAACAAGGTCGTCTTTCAGCCTGTTACTTCTGTGTAGCGAGTTAAATCGTCATATGGTGTTCTGTCCCTGTGTCAAAGTAACATATTATCGAAAAATAGGGACCTCGTCATAGAACAATGATTAGAATGGTAATCACGCAGCCCATTACAACTGCAGTGAATTTAACGTCACAAAGGGCTCCCCACTTGTGCCCTTTTGCCAGATCGAATACATTTGTAATATTCCTAGACAAATCAAGCCACTCAGTGATGAAAAATACAGATGTCTAAAATAAAAACTAATCGGAAAATGATTTTATCAGATTTCGTTATCATGGTCACTGTAAACTCATTGCCATGATTTGCCTGGCTAAGACTTAAGTGAATGCGCATTATAAGGCCATTTTCTTTTCTTTTTTTTTACATCGTTCAATATCTTGACAAAAAGTTACTGATTCAAAGGGAAATTGTTAAAAATCCAATAAAAGTCTGGATTCTCGATAAAACACTCTCTGTTTCACATGTAATACAAATTCAATTTCGCGTTCTCTCATAGTTCTTTTGGTGTACGGTCATATTACATTGAAACACCGATTCGCGTACGGTCCCCGAAGTTAAGCAAAGTGTAACCTGGTCAGTACGTAGATGGGTAACCGCTTGAGATATACCAGCTGCTGTAAGCTTGGATGTGCAAATGATGTAATGCATAATGGCTCGGAATTATTAATCGGAGAGCCAAGTTCCAATACCAGTTGAGTTCGTTATTTCCACTTGGGAAAGGCATGAATCCACCTCTTCTCTCACAAGCTATGGGTTAATTAGTAAGAGTAATTCCTAAAATCTAAAATAAAATATCTTCTGACTTTAAATAACTTGCAAAGGGTTGATAAATCATTGAAAAGGTTGAAGAGTCATTGAAAAGGTTGATAAGTCGTTGAAAGGGTTGATAAAACGAGTCAATCATGAGATCCAGGTTCAAATATTTTCAGGGAGATATTTTTCTTATTAATACCTGGGAAGTGCTTGACAACCATACCACAGGTCGACTCAATCCAATCCAATTTAAATCCAATCTAAGCTTTCAGCTTACATAAGCCATTATCAAAGATGCCAATTACATTTCAATATATCAAACAACACACAATATATATATATATATATATATATATATATATATAAAAAGTTCAAACACTTATATTCCATGGTTATAATTTATTACATTGGGATCGTGATTACGATCCCAATGGAATAAATTATAACCTTGGAATATTAGTGTTAGAGCCTTTAATATTATATCCTTACTCAGTCCCTGGACATTGAGTTCTACCTGGATTCTATCCTCATGGGAATCTATCTATCTATCTATCTATCTATCTATCTATTGACCACTAATATTATCTATCTATCTATCTATCTATCTATCTATCTATCTATATATATATATATATATATATATATATATATATATATGGCGGTGAAAGGTTCTCGCCGTGACCCACATCTCCAAAACTGATCAAATTATAAAAAATTACATTTTTTTTAATCAATTTGTGTGTGTAAAGATTTCATAAAAAGTATACTTGTCAAAGTACATTATGAATAAGGACTCCACCTAGAAATGATTAAAGATATCTTACTAGAATTATGGGTTGTTTATGACTCTATTGGAATCTACTTTCAGAAATATGAATGTATAATTACTCTCCAAGCTCCACAGATGTATCGTTAGGAAATCGATCATAAACGAAAATTACATGTTCATCATTAATTAGTCATAGATTGAAATCTCGTGAAGTATTGAAATAAAGTTCATATATATATATTATTTCACGATCATCATTCAAGATGATCTTCGCCCTCTCTAATCTTCTAACATTCTGTCCCGGAATAAATGAAATCCCTCACGTTTCCCGTAAGATTTAATTTCAAATCTTTTTTCACTGTTCTTTACATTGTCATAGCGAAAAGTTCTTTCACACGTTCCAGACGTTTTATGAATTGAGTTAGATCTTTTCTAATTGATCTCTTTAGCGTTAAGTTGAAACGATGATACCTCTTCATGTTGAGAGTCCAAGCTACACCTCTGGAGATATCGTCAATCAGGGACAGATTCCACCAACAAGTGTGAGTAGTAGTCTCTAGATTTGGATTTGGATATACGTGTGTCTGTGCATATGCATATTATTGTAATGCTGATTTTCAAGGCAAGCAAACAAGTAGGCGTTAGTAACATAAACCAGTAGACAGGACTACTTTATTCAGTAACACGAACTGTAAAGAAATACTAAAAATGTTCTCATATAAAAGAAACAATACGCATTAAATACAATAGTGTTACCGTTCACCACCGAGGAAGTTATTTTAAAAACGTGTTTAACATTTTCAAATATTTTTGTCCTAATTTGCTGACTCCAAACTAATGTGACTCCAAACTGGTTTATTTCAAAATATAAAATTTATGTCACTTACATATAATTACAAACATTTCTACAAATGACGTCATTGCAATTGATTAGACTTAGATTAGAAGTATGTCGTCTTTAAAAGGTGGCAAGGTAAAACTAATAACAACTTTTCTCTATTGATAACATTAAAAAGTCTGAATCATCGAATCAATGCGACCGATCCTTTCATTAGTTGCATAGTATATTGTGTTTTGCCAGGGCTTCATGCATATTGAATTCAGAGATTTTCCTTCTCTTAGACTGGTAGGCAATAAAATTAACCCATAACTGAGGGTGGGAGCGATAAGTTGATAACATTAAAAGTCGCTTTACCGGATAGAATTAAGGCGATCAAATGTTTGCTATCCGGAGAAAAACTTTGGAGGGGACCGACCTTGCGTGGATCACCATCTTTGCACAACATATATAACGCCTTCCCGCTATAAGCCAGTAGATCAATGGCGTGGTACAACCAAAATTAGTTTTCTTTCGATACAAGGTGATATCTTGAGACTTCCTTGTCCTTTGAGATTTCGTATGGATCGCCATGCACAACATATATAACGCCTTCCTGAGGAATATGGTCACAGATGGTATCTCTGCTAATCGCTATAAGCCAGTAGATCAATGGCGTGGTACAACCAAAACTCAACTAGAAATTAGCTTTCTTGCGATACAAGGTGATATCTTGAGTCTTCCATGTCCTTTGAGATTTTGTGTGTGAACATAATTGAATTCCTTAATAATGCTTTGAACTGTTTGGGCAGGTATTTGAAATTGCTTGGATATATCTTTGTAGACTTTCCCCACATTATGGCCTGTCACAATATTCAATCTGAGGTCCTCTTTAAGTTCTTTGTATCAAGTGATTGCCTCCTGACGAGAAGTGACAAAGAATGCAAATGCGACGATTGTTTTAACTTTAGTCTTGGCGCACACGATGCACAGATACCCTAATAACATTGTTTATATTAGTGAAGTGAGGGCGACTCTAAATTAATGAGATAATTCAGGTGTTTACCGCTATCTCTGAAAAATGGAAGGAATGGGTAGGAATAATTTTGAACATGTTTTTGCGGTAAAATGACAAATAATTCTCCATGAAGAGTTCTCCAGGTTATTAAAATAAAGTTTCTTGCAATCTTTCTTTTTGATATTTTTAAACCTAAATATTAAAGAAATAACAAATTTTACAGCGGTATAGATAATCACACACACACACACATATATACATTTACATATGTATGAAGGAATATAGATTTAAGGTGTGCTATATTTATGAGCTAAAGTTCTCAATATCAGAGATAGATGTAAATATAAATATAAAAGTGAACATTGAAGTCAATACTCAGAGGCGACAGTCTTTATATATTCTTTTCAGTTTTCGATTTTTAAGTAATGCAGTAAAAATTTGTTTTCATGTCTGCGTTTTGAGATGAGCTCAGATCCTTTATTTAGTAATTTATTTTGGTCTGGAAAGTTAATAACAGATATTTATTTCCCTCCAGACAAAGTTTGCAGGTTTTAGATTGATTGTTGTAGGCTGATGATCTTTTCCTTATTTTCCATATTTTTGGTGTGATTTGTGTTTTGTTTAGAAAGCATTGTGCTGTTCGCGTATTTACAATTTGTGAAAGTTGTTTTGTGTGCATAGTTCCTTTGTTTCCAGAGTCCTTCAGTTACACCTATATATACTTTCTCTTCCTTATCTGGTGTTTTTACCGTGGCTTGGTATATTACGTTGTTTTGTAAGCAATTACCGCTTAAGGGATATTCATTCTTTATTCTACAGTTACACGTGGGTGTAATTTGTTCTGGTGGTTTGTTGATAGTTTTCCTGTTGTTCTTTTTATTATTTGTGCCATGTTCTCGGTGCAACTGTAGCTGATTTTTACGGTGTTTTTATTGAATATTTTGTGTAGAGTGCTTGATTCCGGGAAGTGTTTGTTTAAAAGTTTGAAGAATATTTTTATTGAAGTAGATTTTCTAGATGTTACTTTCAACCTAAGAAAAGGTACATATAAACCATACAGAAAACCTAATGATAAACCACTGTACATACACACATCTTCTAATCACCCGCCTTCAATAATCAAACAGATACCAAAATTGATTTACCACAGACTTTTCGACAATTCTTCCAATGAAACCATATTTAAAGAAGCTAAGAAAGACTACGAAACAGCCCTAAAAGATAATGGATTCCCGGCAATACTCACATACTCACCACAGAGCACAAAAAAGGCCATCAGGAAGAGAAATATCATGTGCTTCAACTCACCATACAGCCAAAATGTAAAATCAAACGTAGGTAAAATATACCATTTACAACTATTAGTTCCGTTATTGTTAAGTATAAAAATGTGAAAACTGTTGAGAACAAATCGAGATTTGGTGCACCACGCAAGATTTCTCTCAGATAAATTAGAAGAATTCAGCGCAAAAATCAGGAAAATTCTATGATACTCGGAGAGAAATACAGGAAGAATTAAAAGCATCATGTATTATTGTTACGAAGCGAAAAATAACCAATGGACTTCATAGAAGTCAACTATGCCTTGTTATAATTCTTTTCGTGGGCATAAGAATAAACCTGAATCATTTTGGGAAAGTGTTTTGTGGACAGATGAAACAAAAATTGAACTAATTCAAGGACTCACGTTTGGAGAAAAGACGACACAGCCTTTGCATCGAAGAACACAACCCCAACGGTGTAATTTGGTATTGGCAATATCATGGTTTGGGGATGTTTTTCTGCTAATGTTGCGGGTAATTTAGAGATAATAGATGTTAGAATGAATTAAAAAAATATACCAGGCTGTTTTGGATGTAAAAGCTGGGTGTTGATATGATAACTAATAGTACATAGGCAAGATGACTGGCACAAGACCATTATTGCTAAATCATTGTGCCATTAAATAAGACTTTCATTTAATTCAATGAGAAATTATACTGAGCAATTTAGTTATATTATGATGAAATGTTATACTGTGCAGTAGTTTTAGTGTGATTTTCAATAAACGATGCAAATTTAAAACATTTTGTCTTATAATTTATTTCCGGCAGTATTATGGGCCTGTATACACTTTTATCTATTTTTTTGTTTTTATTAATTATGGTCTAACACATCTTATTCATTGAGTACCCTTTGTTGTAATATTTTACAATTTTTTTTACAGGTTTTAGTTATCGAATACATTAAAAAAAAAAACTGAATATTTTGCTTTTACTGATTCATAATTAGAATTCCGGTTTGAATATATTTTCCATTCAATGTATCTAATACAGAAAATATCAACATTATTTAGGTTTATTCTTGAAATAGAAAAATATTTAAGTCATTTTTTAAGCAAAAACTTGCGGAAATTCGTTATGTCTGTACATTTTTCAAACTATCTTTAAAAATAAATTGTTAAAAGCTATAAATCTAGTTTTTGGTGTCATTAGTTATCATATCAACACCCAGCTTTTATATGTTTGGGTCAGTAGTAAAGCTTGGACTCCCAAATGAATGGGTTTTGTAACAAAATAATAACTCTAATCATACGGCGAAATCTACGAAAAATGGTTTATTGAAAACAATGTCAATACACTCGAATGACTATCACAGTCTTCAGACTTGAATCCAATAGAGAATTTGTAGTGTTTATGAAAAATTCAAGTTAATAAAAGAGCTCCGAAAACATCCTGGACCTAAAGAAAATGTGCAAAGAAGAATAGAGTAAAATACCAATGGAAACTTGTAAAATACCATTGATTAAAAACTACAGCAAAAGAGACTGATTGCTGTTGAATTATGTAAAGGGATATGCTACAAAGTATTAAATAGGTATTATAATTTTGTATGAATATTTTATGACCTCCAAATCTTTTTATTTTACATAATTTCATTAATAGAACAATTTTTTTTTTTTTGCATATTGCATCATTATGGTATGGTATACAAATATTGTATGGATTAAAAAGTTCTTTTATAAAATCTATGTTAAATAAAAAAAATCATGCTGTACGAATATTTCTTTCCATCCACTTTATATATATATATATATATATATATATATATATATATATGTGTGTGTGTGTGTGTGTGTGTCTGTGTGTGGGTGGCTGTGTGTCTGTGCGTGTGTGCGTGTATG
>OZ010591.1:103607684-103632684 GCA_963932145.1 Acanthosepion lycidas
ATTTCGTCTTAGTTTTCTGAAGGGTTCGTCCATTTTTCGAAAACAAACACCTGCCACTGCAAAACAATTTCGGGCCGTTTGGCTGTCAAGCTTTTAATGCCGGACGTTCAGAGGCATATCAACAGGACGACACAGAAAAAGGAAGACAGAATGCGTACTGATGATGATGATGACAATGATGATGACAATGATGATGAAGGAAAAAAAAGCAAGGAATGAAGACAATGGGTGGGGAGGAAAGGGGAGAGAAAGAAATACAGAAAAAGCGAGAAGTAAACGGAGGGAAAGAAAATTTGGGCCAAATTGTTTTTTATGAACAAACGAGACGAACAGAAGGAAAAGAAAACTGGAAGGATAGAAGAGCAAGCAGAAATGAAAGAAGAAGTAGAAGAAGAAGTGGAGCAGGAGAAGAGGAAGAAGAAGAAGTGAAGGAGGAGGAAGAAGAAGAAGTGAAGGAGGAGGACGAGAAGAAGAAGAGGAAGAAGAAGAAGAAGTGGAGCAGGAGAAGAAGAAGAAAAAGAAGAAAGAGAAGAAGAGGTGGAGGAGAAGAAGTAGAAGAAGAAGAAGCCAAGATAGGAGAAGATAAAGAAATGTGGAAGAAGAAAAAATATAGATAAATGGAAGAGGAGATGACAACGACGACGACAAAGAAGAAGAAGAAGAAGACGAAGTGGAGCAGAAGAAAAAAACGAAGAAGAAGAAGTGAAGGAGGAGGAGGAGGAGGAGGAGAAGAAGAAGAAGTAGAAGAAGAAGAAGAAGTCAAGATAGGAGAAGATAAAGAAATGTGGAAGAAGAAAAAATATCGTTAAATGGAAGATGAGATGACAACGACGACGACAAAGAAGAAGAAGAAGAAGAAGAAGAAGAAGAAGAAGAAGAAGAAGAAGTGGAGCAGAAGAAGAAGAAGAAGAAGAAGAAGAAGAAGAAGAAGAAGAAGAAGAAGAAGAAGTTGAGCAGGAGAAGAGGAAGAGGAAAAAGAAGAGAAGAAGAAGTGGAGCAGAAGAAGAAGAAGATGAAGAAGAAGTGGAGCAGAAGAAGAAGAAGAAAAAGAAGAAGAAGAAGTGGAGCAGAAGAAGAAGAAGAAGAAGTGGAGCAGAAGAAGAAGAAGAAGAAAAAGAAGAAGAAGAAGAAGAAGAAGAAGAAGTTGAGCAGGAGAAGAGGAAGAGGAAGAAGAAGAGAAGAAGAAGTGGAGCAGAAGAAGAAGAAGATGAAGAAGAAGACGAAGTGGAGCAGAAGAAGAAGAAAAATAAGAAGCCATGATAGGAGAAGATAAAGAAATGTGGAAGAAGAAGAAATATAGATAAATGGAAGAGGAGATGACGACGACGACAAAGAAGAAGAAGAAGTGAAGAAGAGAAGAAGAAGAAGAAGAAGAAGAAGAAGAAGTGGAGGAGGAGAAGAGAAAGAAGAAGAAGAAGAAGAAGAAGAAGAAGAAGACAAGATAGGAAAAGATACAGAAATGTGGAAGAAGAAAAAATATAGATAAATGGAAGAGGAGATGACGACGACGACGACAAAGAAGAAGAAGAAAACGAAGTGGAGCAGAAGAAGAAGAAGAAGGAGAATAAGTGAAGGAGGAGGAGGAGGAGGAGGAGAAGAAGAAGAAGAAGAAGAAGAAGAAGAAAAAGAAGAAGAAGAAGTGGAGGAGAAGAAGAAGAAGAAGAAGAAGAAGAAGCCAAGATAGGAGAAGATAAAGAAATGTGGAAGAAGAAAAAATATAGATAAATAGAAGAGGAGATGACAACGACGACGACAAAGAAAAAGAAGAAGAAGACAAAGAAAAGACGAAAAAAAAAAAAGAAAAGGAAAAGGAAAGAAGAATTAAAAGAGAAAGGAGAGAAAAAAAGGATTACAAGAAATGAAAGAATAAAGAAAGAAGGAAGGAAGGTATAAAGAAAAAAGACAGGAAGGACAAAGATTAAAAGAAGGAAAGAAAACAGAAAAATGAATGAAGAAAGTGAAAAGAGATGATACAAAAATGAAACAGAAAAAGGAAAAAGACAAAAGAACAAAAATGAAGATTATCAAAGCCTAGGACGGTGAAAAAAAAAAGACAAATTGATTGAAAAAAAGATTTCTTTTTAGTACGTTTGTTGCTGTGCGTATGTCCAACTGTAAATCGGTTTTGATTTCCTACATGTTGGAAATGGATCGATATTACAGCATCCTCGCTATGGCAACAATGATGCGAGACAACGATGAAATTATTTGCGTTTTTACGCATCAATTTTAAAGAGATAATATATATATATATATATATATATATATATATATATATACATATGCGTAGAGACGCGTACGTTAGTGCGTAAGATTGTGACTTATTATTCAACAGAGGCAGCCGTTAGCATTAGAGTCCCAACTGTCAGAATTAATTTATTGTTTTTCTGTACGAACAGAACCTCCCCACTTAGAAGAGTAAGGTGACATAATCTGTTTTCTTTGCATCATCACTATTTTCTTCTTGCTTTTTTCGGGTTTAAAATTTCTTAACTTCCATATGCAATCCACTTCTGGGTAGTCCAATATATATATATATATATATATATATATATATATATATATATATATATATATATATATATCCTTGTGCAGGTATGCAGAAAATAGAAAAGAACACGTTGGGTGCATAATCCGGGGTTCCTTAGTATTTTTGTTTTTATTTTTAAGAAGACAGTGCTCGATACAGAAGTAGAGCTTATATTATAATAATATTTTTTGTTTAAAAATATGATTCCTTCGCTACATAAGAGTTCTCATGTTTCAAAAACGAGAGCCGAAATCATCCAAATAATTAATAAAATTAAGTTGGATTGAGGTGTTTAGTCCCGTTTCATCCTCAAGCGAAATTTTAGGAATAAGCTATCTCTCGGTTTACGTGAATTTTTACAGAATTTGTTATTGTGGGAGTGGCTAGACTATTTTCCTTCTTTAAGTGGTCAGGGAGTTAATTCTTATCAGTAGATTCATCATCCTCTGAGAGGTTTTGCTAAGGTTGGGTAGGGTATCTATTTCAAGGCTAATGTTTACGGTCATCCTTTAGTTGGTTCCCAGTGAAGGATATTTTTATGGTGCGTCTACAGTCGTTATGTGTCTGGAGAATTGTCTTTTATTATTGTCTATCTGATTATCTATTTATTTATTTGTTTATTTAAGTGGGTGTTTAATATACAGATCGCTTTGCATTGAATTTCAGTTTGTTTTTTTAGTTTTTTTGACGACGACAAAAAGGGTTTTTCCTATTTAAGGGTTTGGCTGAGCTTTTTAGAATTTTACTTAGCTATGTTTTTTTTTTTTGACCCTTTTTGATTTCTTCTCTCGTTTTTGAAACATGAGAACTCTTATGTAGCGAAGGAATCATATTTTTAAACAAAGTATATATATATATATATATATATATATATATACACAAGTATATATATTTATTTTACATTCAACATCATCACTTGATAAGACACCGGAGGTGTTGAAACAAAATGGCTATTTTTGTAGTGATTTTATAACATATTTATGTTATAATTTTTTTAAATAAATAATTATATATAACATCATATATTAGGAAATAGAGTAAGTCCGACAATTATTTTAATATATTTATTGTTTATAGTTTATTTTTATAGATACAAATATTTAAGTACATGCTCTGCTAATAATTAACAGTATTAACAACATTTACCGACCTGAATGTCCAAGAAATATATATGTTTACTCCAACAGGAATCGAAACTGTATCCTACACGGAACCGTCATATAGCCTGTCGTGCTATACCATTTTGCTACATAGGAATCGTCTGATTAAAAAGAGTGATTTGACCTTGCTAACCGCACTCTTCCTCTGTAGCTAAATAGTATTGCACGTCAGGCTATATGATGGTTCCGAATAGGATACAGGTTCGATTCCTGTCGGAGGAGACATATTTTCTTTGAAATTTCTCGGATATTCAGGCTGATAAACGTTGTTAATACTGTTCAATATATATATGAGCAATTAAACAATAAAAGACTTTCTTGTATCTTTCTTATTTTATGTTTTCGATTCTTGTTACAGAAGATGGCAGCTGGCCCAGGATGCCAAACTACTTGTCAGAAGACCCCGTGGGTATGTAATTCTGACGTTGATGGATTGCCTTTGTCTAAGTTTGGGATATAAGACCAAAATGTCCCGAAGACAGTAGACAGCCTCAAAACAACATTTTTAACACTGCTTCTTCAGTCAGGTTCCTTAGTGAGTCTAGTCATATGTGGCGCAATGCTAAACCAAGGAATTGCATGCATTCATCGTCCTTCCACTTTCTTCTCGAATCGATGCTACCACGTCTCTCCTTCTTTCGTATAATAAAGTGAATAATATAAAGAAACCGACTTTCGTTGATACAGTCTATGATATGTGGCGTTTGGGGGTCTGCAAAACTGGAGACAGTGGCGACACAGAATTACGGAACGTTCAACAAATAAAATCTCAGTTCTTTTAATTCTTGTTCAAAGATCGTTGATTAATATTCTTCGAAATTTTTGGAATCGATTTTCTAAAGACTGAGCTGATAGTTTTGGAAAAAAAAACTGTTATCTACTGCATATTTCATTTTTTTTTCGAATAATTTTGATTCGCAGATTTTGAACCCTAAATTTATATACACATTAAAGATAAAATAGTGCTTTGCAAAATTTACTAAAAAGTTAATATAAACTGACTTTAATTTTTCCTTATATTGAAATATTTCTGTCGCATGATTCTTTTTCTACTTTCCGTCTTGGGTATGACGATATACTACATCAGGCAGCAGGATCGGAAGATTGGAGGTTTTCAGGGGCGCAAACGACCTCTTAACTGCTGTTTTTTTCAAGTTCACACTAACCCGGAGTGGTAGCATATGGTAGGGTTGAGGGCAAATAGTGAAGCCTCAAACAAAAATCAACAGTACATTTTTATAATAAAATTATAATCAATACAAACACTAAAATAGTATAGCAATCCATTTTCATAGTCAAATTACCAGAAATGCATTTTTGTAGAAAAAAATATCGGCAAAATAAGTGAAGACATACAATTGCGTTCAAAATATTTCGATTTCAGCATTAAATGACCCACAGAAGTGTTGACATACCGCTAAACAAAATGAACCAACCAATAATGAGAAGCCTTTAATTTTCCAGTATTTAACTTGAAGTTCGTGGTGCAACCTTAAATTAAATGAAACCTTTGGTTAAATGCATACAGTAAAAAATAAATAAATAAATAAAATAAATCGGCTGTCACGTGACGGGCTAAAAAAGGTGCAAACTCTTCTAAAACTGATCTTCAGATTTTGTGTTAAAATAAAAAAATAAAAAAATCATACTGTTGTTGAGAGTAAAAGGTGGACTAAAAAATTTTCCAAAGCAGGAAATATTTGGTTGATGGAATTCTATAAACTAAACTTAAGTTAGAATCTCATTTAGGGAGAAATTCTTCTTCTTTTTTACAGGTCTTTAAAATACCTAATTGTATATCAGTTAGAAACATCAATGGCTGCACTTTGTTTTACCGGGTCAACATAATGACCTTCCTAAAACAAATAGGTTTATACCTGTTACGGTTTTTTGGATATATATATATATATGACTAGATGATTTATTTTGTCTAGATACAAAATTGTGGCACGAGGCGGAAAAGGGGAGGGGTAGAGGCTGGTCAACACTAACTATCTTATACCTAGCTAATCTGACTCACGACCCATTCATACATTACAATTTACCCATTCACCACAAGAACTCGTCCATCACCAAACAATCCTTCAATCACCATAATACCACATCCTCTCAAGGGGAACCTAGCAAAACGCGCCCCACACCATAAAAATTTGATGATAATACATAAAATACCTAAAATTTTAATAATGATAGAATGAGAGGGGAGGGAGATGAACCCACAAATAACTAAAAAGTAACACAAATGCAAACTAAACATAATATATGTTAGTAGGGGACCGTCCAACCCTCAAAATAGAGAGGCCACTGTATTCTGCCCAGGGGACAAAATCAAGAGGCAACTCTCGCTAAGGGAGTGGGAAAACGGATAAAATATTATGCGGGAATGGGAAAATATAAAGCTGACCCAGTCGAGATAAAATGGGGGCCGAAACAAACTGGGGAGGTTGGGAATCTCGACTTGGACCATAACCAAAGAGTAGCCGGGTTACAGGCCAGGAACAACACTTACTCACATTAACTAGGTACACTGAATCTTGTCTAACCTAACCAAGGGGAGGGTTCCACAGGAAGCCACCCCGATGTGCAATAGGTTGACCTAGAAGAGAAAATCAAGGCTAGCCCCGGTCACACGAACCAAGCTCGCCTCTTTCACCCACCTTTCGCTAAAGACTGTCGAATGCAACCGTTTTCTATCAGATCTAATCTTCATCTTGAGCTGATGCTCAAAGAATTGGATTAGATGCTGATGAGAAAGACGGTTGCCCCGCAAAACTTCTTCCTTTCGCGACGTCCAAATCACCATTCGAGCCGTGGCCAGCAGCGTCAGAAACACCATTCGTTTCACCCCGGAATACGGGGGCGACACATTGTCACACGCATATGCGCGATCAATGGACACAAGCTGTTCGTGAGCGAGACGAGCCGTCAGCTAGCCGACATGGTCCCATAAGGGGCGGACCCGGGGGCAATGGTAGAAGGCGTGCGAAGCCGTTTCTTCTAAGCCAAGACCACACCGTTCACAGTCTGGCAAATCCGCCAAACCCCATATGAAAGCCTTGTCATTGAGAGGCAGCCGATTCCGAGCCAATCGCCAGGTAACTCAGGGTTACTGAGGTAATCCGCCGCTGGCGCCCAAGACCAGTAGGAGCGATACTCCTCCTCCGACAAGCCGAGCGTATCTCGTAGGGAATCCTTCGCGGGCCCCTCCACTAAACCACGATAGAAGACCTTCCTAGGCCGTGAAAGGTCACTGGACCGGGGAATGGCCTTCAAGGCCGACCGACACTCGCGGATGAAATCCGACTCGTCCCGGGGTTTACAACGGCGCTCAACCCTCGAGATGGGGGGACTGATGGTAAGGCTAGGGAAGGCGTCCCTAACAATCCCCTCCAGAATCGTATCTCTCCCAGTCAATGCGCGGCGTAGGAAAGCCAACCTAGATGCACGGATGTGACTCAAGAGGTGCGGCATTCCCAGCCCCCCATGACACGGACGTTTAGTGCAGACTCGTCTGTCGACCCTGTTCACGCGTCCCCTCCATAAAATGGAGGATAGCGATCGCTCGAGCGCCTTCCAATGGGTCTCACAGAGAGGAAGTACAGACAATCGATAAAGAATCAGGGGGAAAATGTATGTAGCACACACCTCCGCCCTGCCCTTCACGGACAACCGCCGTCGATTCCAAGTCTTGCCAGCAGAATCGACCTTTGCAAGTACTTCAGACCAATTCTTCTCCAGCTGGAGGTCCGGTCCAAACCACACTCCAAGAATGCGGACAGGTCCATCCGTCCAACCGAAGCGGCCCGGAAGAGCAACCCCCTTCCAGGCACCTAACCGCAAGCCGGAAGACTTGTCGCGGTTTATCTTGGCCCCCGTCACCTTCTCGTACCGATCAAGCGCCTTCTGTATCGCCTCGATGTCGTCCCGGGACGACACGAAAGCAGATACGCCATCGGCGTACGCAGAAACCCTGGCTCGAGCCCCTCCAGGAACGGCGATTCAGGGCCTCCTTAGCTAAGGCTATCTCTAGGGGATCCTCCCCCAGCCACCGCCCGGGAATAACTAGACTTGAGTGTCTTCACCTTATCAGCTCTATCTAGAGCGAGCCGTTTGCTGAAATCAGTGGTGAAGGACCTAATCCTACATTTAAGGCGTTCCCACCACTTATTCCCGATAACCGCCCCCACTAGCTCCCGCTGCACTAGTCTAATTAGCAGTTCCCGAAAGTCCTCCCTGTCCAGTAAGGACAGGTTGAACTTCCAGTACCCAGCCATTCTAGGCCTACAGTCTAACGCCACCCGGGCACAAACGAGTTTGTGGTCCGAATAGCCTACCCAGTGGAACGTAGGGCAATCTAACAGATCTATGTCGGCTCTTCTAACTAACATTCTGTCAAGGTAGCTAACTACCTTGTCAAAAGGCCAATTAAGAGCCCACGTCCACATTTTCCCCGGGATGATCGACCCGGTATCTATCGACGAGACCATAATCGTCGATCAGATCAACCAGGCTACGATCGCCCCTTCTCCCGCTAGCTCCTCGCCCCCTGTCTAACTTGGGGTCCAGGATGGCATTCCAGTCCCCCATTAAAACTAGGCGCGTTGAATCCAATAGGAACGGCCCCAACCGCCGAAAAAACGAGACCCGCTCTTCCCGGTCGTTGGGCGCATAAACCGCAACGACTTGGAACGAACCACTTTTCACGGCAATATCGGCCACGATCAACCGGCCCTCGGCATCGGTATGCACAAGGTCCACCTTCGCATCAAGAGTACGCCTAACAAGCAAAGAAACTCCTCTGGCAGAACGGTCCCATATGCTGAATATATATATATGACTAGATGATTTATTATGTTTTTATACATAATTGTGGCACGTGGCCGATGAAGGGGAGGGGTAAAGGCTGGTCCAAACTAACTATCCTATACCTAGCTAATCAGATTCACGACCCATTCGTACATTACAATTTACCCATTCACCACAAGAACTCGTCCGTCACCAAACAATCCTCCAACCACCATAATACCGCATCCTCTCAAGGGGAACCTAGCAAAAACGCGCCCCACACCATAAAAATTTGATGATAATACATAAAATACATAAAATTTGAATAATGATTGAATGAGAGGGGAGGGAGATGAACCCAATAATCAAATAAATATAAACACAAAATACAAACTAAACATAACAGATGTTAGTAGGGGACCGTCCAACCCTCAAAATAGAGAGGCCGCTGTATTCTGCCCAGGGGACAGAATCAAGAAGCTCACTCACTAAGGGAGTGGGTAAAAAGGATAAAATATTATGGGGGAATGGGAAAATATAAAGCTGACCCAGTCGAGATAAAAGGGGGCCGAAACAAACTGGGGAGGTTGGGAATCTCGACTTGGACCATAACCAAAGAGTAGCCGGGTTACAGGCCAGGAACAACACTTACTCACATTAACTAGGTACACTTAAGCTTGTCTAACCTAACCAAGGGGAGGGTTCCGCAGGAAGCCACCCCGATGTGCAATAGGTTGACCTAGAAGAGAAAATCAAGGCTAGCCCCGGTCACACGAACCAAGCTCGCCTCTTTTACCCACCTTTCGCCAAAGACTGTCGAATGCAATCGTTTTCTATCAGATCTAATCTTCATCTTGAGCTGATGCTCAAAGAATTGGATTAGATGCTGATGAGAAAGACGGTTGCCCCGCAAGACTTCCTCCTTTCGCGTCGATGAACGTGTTGTGAGTCATTGTATCTAATATATTAAAAATCGCCCTCCCCACCCCCGACGAAATTAGTCACTTTAACATTCCCACGCCACCAAAACTATTTTAATGTGTAAGATGTTAACACAATCATCATACAAATAACCTGCTTTTTTATGAAACATATAGAAAGTTCTTCCATGCATTTTAATTCACGTGTTAACATCGGATACGAATGTTGGATTCTTGTATAAAAAGGACATGTCTCTCTCCCTCTCTCTGTCTGTAACTTTCAACCAACATATAGGAATATTAAGACCTGTTGAAGCTCTTGCTGATGCAATTTTCTTGTAGAGAAATTCTTGAAAGCATCTCCTAGTATTTTGCCCAACTTACGTTCCTCGTGATTCTAGTTTTTTTTTTTATTGGCTTGTCAGGTTGGTAAATATGCAAGAAAATGGCATCTTTGCAAAACACCAACAAAAAAATGTCATTATACGCTCGTCTTTGTGTTAATGAGGCGATTTCCTACGCGTAGCTTCGATGTAGCAGGAGGCCGAAGGGTATCCAGTGAGATTCAAACTCTCTACTCAGTCGTAATTGTTCTAGCTCGACAAGCTTTCTAACCATTACACCACGTCAAGATGCCCACCTTTGTTTTGCTAAGTGTCCAGGCGGATTGCTACTCTAAATAACTTAACAAATACTTTCTTTGTGACCGACTTTTTAAAGGAGCTTTTCTTCTCGAATCGAATAATTAATTATATTTATTGTTTAAATCAAATCGCTTTCCTCGCCTACTTATTTCTGAAATACATATTATGCAGACGACTAAAATGAACATCTTAAATTTATATAATTGTGCAATTAACTGTTTCTAAGAGTGAATTTCTCGCATTTTTCTGGGTTTATTTCTGCTTTTTGATGCTTTTTAAAGATCGAATACTTGAATCGAAAGATTGAATTAAATATGTCTTTTTGATTATGAATTGTAAGATAAACATCATAAAAGTTTGTTGTCAAAACAAGTGTCGATCCTTATCAAACAGTGCACATTGATTGATAATGATAGAAACAAGAAAGGTGAGAAGGATATTGTCTGAATAAAGGACAATACTTCATCTGAGAATTTCATAAAACACTAAGAAATCCAAAGAACCAACTGGCCAAAATATAATGATTGAAATAACAAAGATAAAGAAAATATTTTGAATAATTCATGAAATACAATAAAACATGTTCATTTTCGAGGGAATGGGTCGTTCCGATATTGCCCATTTGTCGTCACTGATTCGGCGTCACTGATTCGGCGTCACTGATTCGACATAGGAATTTTTCGGCAGAGGGACGATTGGGCGTCAGATTACTACTTCGTCGTTATAGTTAAATTTGCTCTCTTTCTCTCTCTCTCTCTTTCTCTCTCTCTCTCTCTCTCTCTCTCTCGTGTAGCATTCAAATTAGTACTTCGTCGTTATATGCTCGAATAGTCCAGTTTAAGAAAAAGAGTAGTTGGAGGTATTTTTATATTATATTTCCTTCAGTGCAGCTTCTTATTTTTCAGTCCTCAAAGCCCTTTTATTCCAAATGGAAGCAAATATTTTATCAAAGCATGACAGAAAGAAAATGATACACGATGGATACCTTTTTTTATTTTTGACGCAACAGGCAAGAGGAATCTTGAAATGAAGAAGTAACTTCTAAGATTAAATAGCTTTACTAAGTTTATTTTTAAAATACAATATTTTTAATAAAAGTTTTTAATTTACATTATTCGTTAGTATTTTAATAAGATCCTTAATTCCCTAAATGAATAAAAAGTCATATTGAAAGTTGGGTGTTTTCAATTTTTTTTTTTTTTTTCCTTTTGTTTTTTTTTTTTGTTTTTTTTTAGGGTGGGGGTTGCCGTCGGTTAAAGACAATGACGTTGAAACGGTCTGAGGTCTAAACGGCTGTGAAGAATAATCCAATTATTTTTCTGACGCCGAATCACCCACGCCAAATGAGCTACGCTGAAACGTACCAAACCCCATTCTCGAGTTTGGGGCAAAAATTTGTTAGAATCCTGGAAATGGAATGCGGGTTCGAGTCTAATAAGAAAAATACCTTTATTTGAACTTGTCTGAGTTTAATTACATTATTTCATGGCGTATAAAATTTCCCCTTTAAGGTATATAAAATTACCATTTTACAAAACATGCTGAGGTATTTGATAGGCTAATACTTACCCAGACACCATATATAACCGTAATGTATAATACTATAAAATTAAATGTAACTGAGAGGCGTGTAGGGTTTGTATTAAGCAATCAATTACGAAATATCAAATTTGTTGAAATATTCTGATTTATTTCACGCAAGGGAAAAGACAGCGAGTGCGATCCTGCTAAGGATTTTCTTTTTATATATTTTATATGCCAGCATCTTCTTCCCTACTAAAAATGAGATCGTCAGCAAAAAATTCAAATTCTGTATCATTTTTAATTAAAAAAAAATCTATTTCTTTCTCTCTTTCTTTTTCTCTTTTCTTCTATTTTCCTTTTTCTCTTTCTTTTTTCCTTTAATTTCTCTCTAATCCTTGTCTTCTTAATCAACTCTTTCATTATCTCCATCATTTTTGCTTCTTCTCACTCTTGCTTTTTCTCTTCCTCTTTCATTCCTCATTTTACTTTTTCTTTGTTTTTTCTTTCTTTTACTCTCTTCCCCGACTATTTATGCTTTTCTCATTCCCGTCGCCACTTCTCTTTCTGCACTAAATTTATTTCTTTTCACTTAATTTATTATTTTGGTAAATTAAGAAATCAGTAACGCCCACTTTTGACCGGAACTCATTACTTCGACCCTCTTCCCGTAAAGCAGCTTAGCGTCAGCCATCATTATTCCAAATGGTGACGTCAACACCAAAGGTGCCAACACTAATGGCCTACTAAGAGCAGTGACGTGAAAATGATGGAAAAAGAAGCCCGACATTTACAAACGGACGGACAATGCTGTGTTTCTCCTTTGAAACAGACAAACACTCAACCTTTTACGAGAGACATTTTCCACTGGACGATTCAAATTTCTCATTTGGGCAAGTTCTACCGGAAAAGTGTTAAGATGGCGGACATAAAATGTCGAGCAATTACGTAACACGCTCAGTTAGTTTTCTGCGGAAAGCGCTTTCTTATTTTTGCGCTTGTAAATATTTGTTCGTTGGGTTCAACCCCCAATTACGAAAATCTCTCTTTTCTTTTCAATTATGTAAATAATTACCGTATTTGAAGGTGCACTTTTTTCTTTTTTTTTTACTAAAAATTTCTTTAAAAATTTCCCTGCGACTTGTATTGATATTCTAAGCGTAGCTTGGAGGTGGCACAAGGCCGAATGTATGGGGTACCCAGTGATGTTCAAACTCACTATTTTGCCGTAACTATTTTAGCGAGACAAGCTTGCTAACCATTACACCACGCCAAGGTGCCCTTCCCCTGCGTCTTATATGCCATATGTAGGTCTAAAATTCGCGATAGTCGGCCAAATTTATCTACCTGGCAACTCCTATTAACTTAGACTTTAGAGTACCTTTCATATACCTATTGTCATTATTTAAAAGGCTATTATGCAGATTAAAAGTGTTATCATTGATTATATTCATAATTTCATCACATTTAATATTAGTACTTTGTTTCACTAAAATTATATGCAATAAATTCAAATTATATATTTGTAAAATATATTTGTTTCATTAACATTTTTGTAGCGATAACTTCCGGTTGCATTGGTATAAATACAATCAAAATTTTTATATCCTAATTATTCCACTAAGACGTTTACAAAACGCAGGTTGTACAGATCATATAAAGGATATAATAAAGTTTTTATAGGCTCGTGTTATTTTTCTCCTATTATTTTTCGTTTAATTGTAATAATCATGACTTGTTTAACCAAAATAATACCTCATAAATATAGCCTAGGCTGTAACATTTACTAATGATTTTACTAATTACTAATTTTTTCTTGATTTGCCCTGCTGAAATTGCGGTGCGTCTTATACAACCGTGCCTCTTATATGCCGTCAAATACGGTAATCCTTGAACATGAAAAAGGAATGTTATCTTTTAATTATAATCGCAATTTTGAGTCGAGTTCGAATTCCAGTCGAATCCATTATATTCACTTACATTCTAATACTCTTGGAAAAGATATGAATCCTCTTCTTCTCCCTCCAGTTATGGGTAATTACCAGGACAGACCGTGTTCTATAGCCTTGGATGGCAACTGGTTTACCGCAGAAAGAAATGGAAACCGACAATGAGAAAAATCTGCCTCGTCAAGTCATGTATCGAAAGATACATGATCGCCTAAGCGTGTATCACTCATGGCACATAACTAAATTGCTGACAACATAATAAGACACCAGGAACATGATGGAAAAATTGCTTTTCTTCTTAATTTTAAAGACTGGAGATGTTCTCTAACTCTCGCTGTCATACATTCACTGCAGGGTTCGGGAATTGAAACAGTGATAAGAAATAGTCACTGGTCGAAGTAGAAAGATATTCGTTAAAATCCACTTAAATTTCTTTAAAATTTTCCTTAAAAAGACTAATGATAAGAAATTAAATTTATTTCATAAAAAAAGTTTCTATTTCCAGGTGATTACGAACCGTTTCTCCTTTGGCCTCCATTGCATAAGTTACATTCATATGTCAATAGCAGTATTTCTAAAATATTTTCGTGTTCATTTCAAAATATTAGGAATATATTTTTTCAACACTGAGAATATCAAAATATTTCTATGCCACTTATCCTTTTTCTTAAATAAGGTTTCTCAAATATTCAAGCCGATAGATGAAAACAGATATACTGTTTAAAATAAACGTGGGGGTCTATTTACATAACCTGGATGTAACAGCAAAATTGTCCGAATCGTGTAGCATCAAAATTGTCCAATTGTTAGATTAAGCTCTGAACAGTTGTATCTTAGAAATGAATGAAGATATCTTACTGGAAATCTCCGTGGTTTATATAACACTACTGGTCTGTACTTTGAGCAAAAAGAATGTATAATTACTCTCTAAACTTAATTAGGAGTATCATGAAATCGACCATAGACGAAAATTAATTAATCATAGCTAAACACCGGAAGCTCATGAAGCAATAATTATGAAAGAAAATTAAAATGTGTATTTGTTATTCCAGATCATTTTCCAACATTTAAGATGATCTTCGCCCACTCTAACCTTCTAACTTTCTGTTCTGAAGTAATAAGGTGCATCCCAGGTTTTGTACGATTGCATTTTCAAGTCTTTTTCCACTGATCTTTGGACTATCATAGGGGAAACTCCTCTATCACGTGCCAAATGTCTTATGAATTGATTTGGATCTTTTCTAATTGATCGCTTTGACTCTAAGTGGAAATGATGATCACTCTTCTTGTGACTTCCTAATTCAGTTTTTCTCTCTACTATCTCATCTATTTAAAACTTATTCACCATTCTCCTGAAGGCTCTTGAATGGACTTTGAACATGAAAGCTAGAGTATGGATGTTGGTACCGTTACTGAAGGCCTGAATGATCTTTTTCTTTTCACCATTGCTCAATTCAGAAGACAGTGTGTCAGACACAAAACAATTTTAACCAACTCTCTTTCTAGCTGAATAACTCAAACGGATTTTCAGTGATTCTTACGACAACTGGTATCAAGATAGCTAAATGTCTTATCTGAAAACTTTGAAAAAAAGAAACTCAATTAGTTTAGTGCTTTTTTTTTAAAATATTAAACATTTTGTGGGATGCTGTTACACGATTTGGACAATTTTACTGTTACACTCGGTATATATATATATATATATATATATATATATATATATATATATATATATAAAAGGCAGGATGTGTGTGTGTGTAACGAATGCACGACCGCAATTTTCGACGGATTTGCACCAA
This sequence comes from Acanthosepion lycidas, assembly GCA_963932145.1. Lineage (NCBI taxonomy): Eukaryota > Metazoa > Mollusca > Cephalopoda > Sepiida > Sepiidae > Acanthosepion > Acanthosepion lycidas. Next base: position 103,622,993 of record OZ010591.1, read on the forward strand.
AAATTTCATGCACATGCTCCAAGTTAGCGGGAATGCCAAGACCGACCTTGCATTTCCCAACTTCCATCGATAGTGGAAATAATAGATTTTGTCATGCTCCTACGGCAGTTTGCATGTAGCTTGCAGTCATTTTCTACTGGCCAGAGTGAGAGCCTATAGCTGGCTGCCACGAATAGACAGGAAGATTCTGTTGGCCAGCATGAGAGCCAACAGCTGACTGACATGAATGTTAACTAGCATGTTAGCATGCAAAAAAAAATCGATAGCTGCATTCGTCACAAGTGAGAAAAATTTAAATCTGCATGGCACTTTACTCCAATTGGCTCATTCGCTTGCTTAAACTCAACGTTGATTCTGATTCCGAAGAACTGGGTTCGGTGTGAAAAAGTATTTGTTAACATTCTTTTTTCATTCGGTTTTTCCAGTTACGAGTCCTTTTTTTTTTAAAGCTGATCGTTTTGTGTCCATTTTGTTTAGTTCTTTTTTCGTAACAGATTTAATGTTTAGCATAGAGCTTAGAAAAAATTCGCAGTGTGAGATAGGCAAGAAGTAAGCCATGCTGCTAGTATATATATATATTAATGAGAGAGAGATATCTAATTTTGTACATACCAGAACAATGTTAAATAAATAAATTTAAAATTTTTTTAAACCACTTTTTATACCTCTTTTAATATTAAATTAATATATATTCTTCATATAACCCCAATTTAATCTCATATAGTTAATAACCGAGTTTAATTTTATAAAACTTCTTCCCTTTAAGATAAATACCGTCCACCTTGCCCAGAATCCTTGTCTCATGCCTTTCGTCTGACTGAAACATTGAAATGGATAAATTCTGTATTATTTTTTCGAGTGTGTGTGTGTTTCTATTTTTTTTTTTTTTTTTTAGCTTTCACGGTTAAATTTCTATTTCTGACACGAACTCAACAGACAATCGATATCTTCGTGTTTCGAAATAGCCTATTCCCTATATGTGATGATTTTGAATTTTATTGTTTATTAATTTTATATATATATGTATATATATATATATATAAAACACACACACACACACATATATATATATATATATATATATATATATATAAAGATATTAGTGTGTGATATCTGCCCGGAAATTTGTAATTCAATTAATATTGAAGTACAAATTTCCTAAATGTTTTTCTTCAAAATATTCCACTCGGTACTCATTCATTCAAGCGTTACTTTCACTTTTCAGAACAATCTGCCAACTCCTCCTTCGGGATCACTATCAGCTGTTTCGTCGCACTCTCCTTAATCTCGCTAGAGCGTGTAAACAGCAATTTTAACTTCGAGAAAGACGAGAGATTGTATATATGTACGCATATGTGTAGAAAATAGAAAGAATGAAAGAAAAAATGAAAGAAAGTTGTCAAAAGACAGAGTGAGACAGAAGATATTTAAAGACAAAGAAAGAAAGCCAGAACGACAAAAAGAAAGATGTTAAAAGAAAGAATACGACAGAGCAAATAGCTTTAGAAAGAAAGAAAGAAAGAAAGAAAGAAAAAAAAAGAAAGTGGAAAATCAATTAAAAGAAAGAAATTGAAATGTTGAAAAATGTCACAAGAAGGTATGGAAAATAAAAATGACAGTCCTATGGTAAAGTCTTAAGAAATCAAAATTTAGTATAGGCAGCGGTTGGTCAGCCATTAGCAATCATTTGACCAAAATATCCAATTCCTCCGGTCGTTTTGTGATATGATATTCCGTATTTATCATCAGAGAATGTCAGCTGGGGTCAAAGAATGGCGTTATCTTAATGCCAAGTTGAAATGGCGACCATCTTGACACAGGCAAATATTGCGAATTGTGTACAACTGTCCTTTAAGGGGAGTCTACTTGACCGGCCTTTGCTGACTTAAGAAATCAACAGATCGATGCTAGCGAAAATATCACCTTGTTTCATTCAGAAATGACACGTACAATATCCGTATCTATCTATTTATCTATCTATTCTGTTACTCTCTCTCTATATATATTCAGATCTATCTATCTATCTATCTATCTATCTATCTATCTATCTATCTATCTATCTATTCTGTTACTCTCTCTATATATATATTCAGATCTATCTATCTATCTATCTATTCTGTTACTCTGTCTATATATATATTCAGATCTATCTATCTATCTATTCTGTTACTCTGTCTATATATATATTCAGATCTATCTATCTATCTATCTATCTATCTATTCTGTTACTTTCTCTATATATATATATTCAGATCTATCTATTCTGTTACTCTCTCTCTATATATATATTCAGATCTATCTATCTATCTATCTATCTATCTATCCATCTATATTCAATTGCTCTCTCTCTCTCTCTCTCTATATATATATATATATATATATATATATAATCAAATCTATCTATCTATCTATCTATCTATCTATCTATCTATCTAATACAGTTTGACTGTTATGTCTACATAAATTTAGTCTATTAACCGAATCTTTAATATTTATGTGCGTAGCTATAAAACAACCAAAACGCAAAGACATTAAACAAAAAGTTTATATTATAAGAGCTTCGTTATTTTCGTATTAACTCATAGTTATGTCTAGTCGCTCGAGTGTGCCTATCTTTTAGAGTGACTCGCCGGCTCAGACACATTTTGTATTTGTTCAACATCCACAGGGCCAAACAATAATTAATATTGCACCTATATGCTGAGCGGACCGTAACATTTTCCGAGAGGGAGTGCTTCGTATGGTTTCATCAACAGTTTCCACAACGCCAGTACGCCCAAAACTTTGGTCTCGATTACTGGTGACTTTGTAAACTATAGCAGAGTCATCGACAGGCCCCAAATATTTCCGACTATCCCAATTTGACTCACACTTCTTGGATCAACCCTTAGGCATGATTTATTTTTCTTGCACTTCTCAACGTGGTGCCATCAACTGGAATTGTCGCACCAGACCGACAACATCAAGATATCATGTTCATAACAAACCAACGTTTATTTTCATGTCGGATTCAAATCTCACCAGGGTTGATTTGTCAGGAGGTAGGTGGTTTCTCTCTCTCTATTTACTCAATTTATGCCTCTGTCTCTTCGTCTCTCTGTATATATATATATATAGCCTGACGTACTTTTACCGTTTTAGCCACAGTCAGAGGACGCATATTTACTATGAAAACTTCTCGGACATTCAGGCCGGTAAATGTCGTTAATACTGTTTATTATAAACAGTGCATTTACTAAAACATTTGTATCTATAAAAAGAAAGTATAAACATAAAAAATATCTTAAAATAATTGTCAGACTTTGTCTATTTCATAATGTGTGATGTCATTTGTTTACACTTGGATACGCAGCGACCTGATATGAATGTACGAGAGAAAATCATGGAGAATTGTAGTTTAAAAACACACACGCACACACACACACACACACACATATATATATTAGGATTTTGTTACCCAATACTCGGACATAACAGAAGAAGAGAAGACCGTTATTATAAATGCGAAAATATCGGTACTAATCCATAAGGGTGAGCAATGGATAAAAACTAAAATGATCACTTTGACATTACAATGGGATCACTAGACTCTGCAATATCTTCTGAGCTTATAGGTCTTTTTATATTATACAATCTCACAGCATATCGCGAAATTAATATAACTGACATTGGATTGTATAGGGACGATGGACTTATGTTTATAAAGAATTCTACAAACTTTAAAATTTATAAAATTAGAAAACTATTATACAGAGAATTTAAATGTCTGAACTTAAAAATTACTGTAAGTACTAAATTGAAAAATGTGAACTTCCTTGATATAACATTAGATTTAATGAATAATGTATACATACCTTATACTAATCCTTTGTATATACGCCCTAAATCTAATCATCCTCCATCTATAATTAAACATATACTTTATCTATCGAAAAGAGAATTAGTACAAATTCAGCAAATAAGAAAATTTCCAATGAACGTAAGAATTTCTATAATAAAGCTCTAAAGAATAGTGGTTACAAAAGTCCAAAACTAAATTATATAAAAAATGAAAATGGAAACCATAGAAAAAAAAAACAGAATAATGGTAAAAATCTATTTAGTACAAAAATTCCTTGCATTAATCGTTAAACATTTTCCTACATTTTTATTCAGTAAAGTTTTTAATAAAAATACCCTAAAATTAAGTTACAGTTGTACTGAAAACTTAGAAATGATTATTAAGAAACATAATGCTAATATCTTGAGTAAACACTTAGACCAAAAATAAAGAAATTTAGACGGCATAATAAAAAGAGATGAAGATAAACAAAAATGGTTTAACTGCAGAAATCCTCAAAACTGTCCACTTAATAATAAATGTGGTGCTGAATAATTAGTGTACCAATGTAATATCTCATCTATTGAGGATCCAAACAAGGTAAAAGTCTACATTGGATCTACAATACATGAATTCAAAAAACGTTTTAACCAACATCAAAGTCCTTTTAGAATAAATAAATACCGAAATCAGATGCCCCTATCTAAATATTTCTGGCACTTAAAAGAAACCAATAAAACACCTACTGTGAAATGAAAATTAATAAAAAAAAGCTAGAATATGTAGGTCACTAAATGGCCCATATCCTTTGTGCATACATGAGAAATTATACATTACTAGGTTTATTAAAAATAAAAATTTATTTAATCAAAGAAATGAAATAGCTATTCTTTGCTGACACTGTCAGAGACTTTCCTTAAATAATGTTTAAAAAAAAGAAACTGAAAAATGAAACATGTATCTTTATATTTGATATTTTAATAATAATTTTAAATAATAAAGTAATTCGAATATATTTATTAGTTTTAAAAGAAATATAGTCTATTAGAAATTAGAATTAGGAATAATATTTTAAAATTGTATTTTAATACAACGTACTCATATTCAAACATCCCTTTTGGAAAAACCTTTATGTATACAGTCACAAATTTAACTGCAAAACAAAAGTGCCGAAAAACTTTTTGTCATTGAAAAAAAAAAGGATGACATGCGAAAAACGGATGTCATTATTTGTTGAAAAGGCACCCCTACCCTAGCTTGGCTTAACCTCATTTCGAAAGTAACTCATATTTTGATACAATAGTTGTCAGTGAAAATGAATACCTTGCCACCCCTTGTCAAAATGATTGAATTTCCCCGTATCCTTAGAAACTAATATTAAGAATTTATGTGCTTATAAAACTCAGTAAATTTCAAAATAAGTTATCCTAAAATTCGCTTGAAAATGAAACAGTACTAGGAATTTTAATTTAATTCTATAATTAAATTTGAAGTTTTTAGTTTCTGTTTTTGAAACATGGTAATTCCTGTTGAGCGATGGAGCCATATTTTTTAATTTTTAAATTAGTAAATTTATAATATTCATACACTGCAGAATTGTATTGAGTACTGTTTTTTAAAAATAAAAATAATTAATAAGAACACTGGATTATAAATCTTACTCTTCTTTCTCTTTATTTTAATATATATATATATATATATATATATATATATATATATATATATATATATATATATATGCCAACAGAATTATATACCGATATATAAGTTTAATGGAGAGAAAAAGAATACAGATGAATTTTGCTAGAGTGAAACAAAAAAATATTCTTTCAAAAGTATTCTTTCAAGAAAAATTGAAACTACCTGCGTCTCTCGTTTCGTGCGCATGTGTAGACGTGACAACATCAACAAAGCCCAGTCCGATAAAATCCTAACGGATGAGATGCGTCACAAAAAATTTACCAAGTTATGACATACTTATCGGTTAAAGTGCTCAATATCAGGGATATAGTGTATATAAATGTAAAAGTGGACAATTAAGTCAACACTCAGAGGCTCCAGTCTGTTTCAGACTAAACATGAAACAGACTTATATATATATATATATATATATATATATATATATATATATATATATATATATATATATGTATGTATGTATGTATGTATGTATACATATTCATGGATATCGATGTTTACGCGGATACTTATTCAGTGGTAGTGAGACTGATTACAAATCATATTTATCTCGAGAACTATGACGACAACATTTTGGCTCTTGCCAGGGTCGATCGAATAGCAGCTCTAAAATCCGAAACCAGCCGGTGAAGTAATGCGAGCTGGTTTCACAAACACCGTCAATTAACTGAGTCACCGGTCTTTTCAGCTGTAAGAAATTATCAGAGATTTAGTGTGCGAATCAGGGCGGGGGTGAATTGTTAAAACACATTAAACAAACCAAGCCTTTCAAGATGTTTTGGCGTTTTCAATATTTCCAAGTCAATCGGCGATGATCACCTAAGGGTTGGAGTCAAGATTAGATGAACCGGAATGTTCTAGCTTGTGGGCCACAGAAAATGAGATGAGCGTTTCTCCATAACTCGGCCTCTATGTGATAACTCGAGAGGTACTTTTTATATGTTTACGTAGGATCGCTTCTGTTCGCACCAAGGAAAGAGAATTGCCGGAGAGAAATTAGGCTCAAACTTTACTTATCATGTTGGCTAGCTTACTGAAACTTTTTAAGTGAGCGAGATACAAATAAATATGAATATCTGAGAATATTCCTATTTATTTGTATCTCGCTCACTTAAACCGTCTTTGACTCTCTTCTTTAAAACTTCTCTCTTTTAAATACTAATCCCCACCTTCAACTTCACACCTTCCTGTTACTACTAATCAAGACAATGCGTAAGCATTGTGCTTTTATCTAATACTTGAGACAATTATCATCTAATACTTGAAACAGTGAATGCATTTGTCTCCCTTGTGTAATCCAGTATTTGTTCGAATGAGCTACACTCCTTCTTTCCACCATTTCAGTCATTTACAGCTTAGAACCACGATGTCGAAATGCGTTCGTTCCCTTCCTATTCCACTGGTAAGCAAAAAATGTTCCACTCCGATCGCTTCTTACCGAGAACAGCAACTTTCTGAATCAGGCTCTCGATGCTTACTCCAATCGCTAAAATCGTAACCTCTTCAAGTCCATGGTCAACCCTCATCTATACTATATATTCTCATAATTTCCATTTACTTCTCACTCATCCATACAACAATTTCATTCAATAAATCTCTACCTTGAGTCGCTCTTTGGAGAGATAGACAGAGATGAGGGGGGTGGAAGATAGGGACGGAGAGTACTAACGTTCAGAATAGTAAAATAAATATATCTACAACAAATTCATTTGTAGAAAGTCACTCTTAGGAACTCTAACCAGGTCACCTGGGCGTGGTGTAATGGTTAACGAGCTTGTCTCGCTAGAAATACAACTGTGTAGTGAGTTTGAATCTCACTGGATGACCCATACTTTCGGCCTTGTGCCACATCTAAGCTACGCTTAGAAAATCACATGAAAAACTTCACTCGGCTTCGCAATTTATCGCAGACTGGGCCTTTCTTCTGCAAACATTCATCGTAGACCAATTCGACCGTAGAGTATATGCAGTTCTCTTATAAAATGCATAATTTTGTAGCCAGCTGAGATAATTTCGTATTTCATAGCGGCACCCGTGGCCGGTTTTCGAACTCCATTAAATGTCAGAAGTTGGAATTCAGATTTTCCAAAACAGTACACTTTCTCTCTTAGCTTTCTGTCAGATTAACTATATGTGCATTAAATACAGGATGCGTTAATTTTTTTCAGGACGCTTCTTTCAAAATCTCTGTTTAGAGCTGTTTTCTAAATTATTTTTACTACCACTTCTTTTAATAAATATCATACATCAAGTTAGTTCAGCAAATGAAAAGTCACGTTGTAATCGCTGTCTGGAAAGGGCAACACAGTGCTAGCTCGGAAAGATGTTTAGTCTTTTGTTATCAAAGTTTGAAAGGAGCTGGGTGCAGCAGCTGAGGATCCAATAGCAGCAACTAAATCCAAAACAATTGCCGAGGGGCCTAAATAATATAGCACCTAACTCACGAAAGATCCAGGAAATAATTGATAAGACCCCGGAAAGTCAATCAGAACCAATGGAAGTTCCTTAGCGGGTTAGAGAGTACCAACAAAAAGCTGTGGAACAAAGCACCCAGTACAAATTGTATGTGATGCGGAGGTGTTTGTTCATGTCGGAAGAGACAAGCGGCTGAAATACTTTGGCATTTTCTCCGATCAGAATCAAAAGGTAAACTGAACAAGAACATCTGTCTCGGACATATTAACGCTTCAAACCCCGCTTATGGAAGTCGCCATCGATGCTAACGGTCGATTCAGTGAATGGGGTTGATAATCGATTCTCAAGATTTTTAGTGCCAATTTGTTTTCAAATAAAGTTTTTCTTTCGTGATTTCGACGTATTTTTCTAAGTCTATGCAAATACTCTCCAAAAATGGACGCGCCCTATACATATAAGTGATACTGAATAATAATGACTCCAACGGTGAAAAGGTTTCACATTTTTAATGGATGACTTTTAGTAAACATACAACAATTATCGATCTTTAATAAACATTTAACAATTATAATTAAATATTCGTCTGAAGCAAACACTCACTCAAATCACTCAAGTCTTAAATTTCGATGAAAGCCGAATTACTTTTCAATCTGCGCACTTTGCGTGACCTAGATTAAAATGTCGCCATTTTCTAGTCTGAGAAGAAACAGATGCAATATTTCGGCCAGTCATATCAGAATCTTAATCTTCGATCAGTTACAAAAAGAAGATAAGTTAAAACCCCTTATCATCACCGAGCGTGGGAAATTGGCAGCAAGGCTAATCGTTTTAGTCTACGAAAAAAAAAAAATGGAGCAAAGAAAAGAAATCATCGCTTAACGCAAATGAAAAAAAAAAACCCCAAAAACTTTCATTTCCTTGTTTAAAAAATAATTTTGTAATGGATTTAATCTCATGAAATTTACTTCGATATTATTCCAATGGTTACATCTTTTAAAAGAGTATAAAAATCCGTTAAAATGTAAGAAACGTGAAATTAATCTATCGACAGCATCATCATGATCATAATTATCATCATCATTTATCCACAGAATCATCATCATCAAAATCATCATCATCATCATTTATCCACAGAATCATCATCATCATCATCATTTATCCACAGAATCATCATCATCATCATTTATCCACAACATCATTATCATTATTAGCAATGAGAAAAATCCACTATAAAATCTCGTTTTATTTATCTATAAAAGCTGGAGTTATAAACAATTAATTCTGATCACTGCTTACTTCTTATGATTAATTCAATTATGTGTGACCGAGGATAATTTTGACTTTCATATCCAGAAGCATTGTACTCGATATAACGAGTAAAAACAAAAACGAAGCAAAAACAATGTGGTAGGAAAGAAAGAAATATGCAATTTTCTATTTTCTAAATATGCAATTTTAATAAACAAAGCAATGCAGCATTTTTATTATTATTTCTTTCTTTCCACAGTTCTTACCTGAATATGATTTTAAATACTGGGAATTGTAAATAAAATTGTCTCAATAAAATGATTTTGAGAGAAACTAGAAAAATAAAAACATAATTCTTTACAAAAATCCACTTTTGTGTGGCAGATTTCAAAGCATCGTATAATGCATAATCCCAAATTGTCCTTTCGCTTACACAGTATAATTTATCTGGGCATTTTTTGTTGCCCAATTAAACACGATATCAAGATATTTTGCTACATAAAGGGTTGAA
>OZ010591.1:103640184-103712684 GCA_963932145.1 Acanthosepion lycidas
TCTATACCCGGTCTTTTCCCTTACTTACACTCTATGTAGCTTCTTGCGTACTAGTGGTATTCCCACGTTGCTTGGGTTGAAATGCTTAAAAATAAAAATAAATCCTTATACTAAGTTAAAACTTTATTGCTGTTTCACACTCCCTGTCCACAACCCTCCATACGATACATAAGGCTTCTCCTTTGTAAGCATGATTATGTTTTTGTTGACCATGTTTGCCGCAGTCTCTGAATATGGAATCCAGTAAGTCAGTAATCTGTTCAATATCAGAGGTCGGCAGTGAAGATTCAGAGAAAGTAGCGGTTGTTAAGTAATTCTTTAAATCTTCGATATCAGGTTGGCAGTGCACACAATTTCAGTCCAACAACAAACATGACAATTAGAATTTTGATGCAAATGGCCGCACATTATGGTCTGGATATACACCATATTGATGTTAAAGCTGCTTACCTTAATGCTGTGATTGACTATGAAATATACATAGAACCGCCAGAAGGTTTTGAAAAAGGTGATAATTATGTATGGAAACTCAAAAAGTCACTATATGGACTCAAACAGAGCGGAAGAACGTGGAATAAATTAATCCATTCCTATTTAATTGAACAACAATTTGAACCCTCCCAAGTTGACCCATGCCTGTACACAAGAACATTTAATAATGAAATATTAGTAATTCTGATTATTTGGGTCGACGATATGTTAATTGCATCAAAATGTGAAGCCGCTCTATTAAAAATCAAAAAAATCCCTAAATATAAGGTTTAAAATGACCGACTTGGGTCGACTATCATGGTTTCTTGGTATACAGTTCGAATTTAAGGGCAACACTATTACAATGAATCAATCTAGGTACATCGAAAGGCTCTTATCTAAATTCAGCATGCAAAATTGTAAAACACGAACTACTCCATGTGAAATGGATTTAAACACAATTATGAATAATGAACATGGTATAGCGGCGTGTGGGAAAGAATACAGAACATTGGTTGGAAGTCTTATTTACGTCATGACATCAACCAGGCCAGATATCTGCTATACGGTTACTAAGTTGTCCCAAAACTTAAATAAACCGGGGACTATGAATTTAAGAAGAGCTAAGCAAGTATTACGTTATCTAAAGGGAACTAAGAATCGGTGCCTAGTATTTCGACAATCAGAAAAACCATTACAACTGGAAGGATTTTGTGATGCTGATTGGGCAAACTCACCAGATCGTAAAAGTATAACAGGCTATTGCTTTAGATTGGCAAACGATAATCCAATGATTAGCTGGAAATCTAAGAAACAGTGAATGATTTCACTTTCTACTTGTGAGGCGGAATATATTGCATTGTCGCAAGCAACACAAGAGGCTATTTTTCTTAAATTACTAATAAAAACAATTATAACACTGATAATAAGTGAGCCAATAATTATTTACTGCGACAATCAGGCCAGTATTGCTTTGGCTAGAAATCCAATAATACATCAAAGATCAAAGCATATCGATATTAAATATCAATTTGTAAGGGATCTGGTACAAAAGAAAATAGTACAAATTGAATATGTTCAATCGGATAATAACGTGTCGGATTTATTTACAAAGCCAATTACAAAATTGAAATTAGGGGCTTTCATTGCTATCATATTTGGTACTGACCTATAAGGTCCTTATTAGTCCTGGGCAAGACGTAAAACTGCATTCATTAAGTCCCTCTTAGGTCCTTATTAGTCCTGGGTAGGACGTAAAACTGCATCCATTAGTTATTGTCTTAAGAAACGATTTTGGTATGAATGTGAGTCCTTAGTTTCGGGGTATAAATGTAAATAGTCCTACTTTTAGCCCAATCCTCCTTTTAATGACCCTCAGGATTACTCTGACCCGGAGTGGTATTTACTGTTTTAATGGGTCCCAGCTATGGGTAAAATAACATTTTTTTTCCACTTTTTTTGTTGTGATCACAACCCAAATTTATAATATTGTTATTAATGTTTATTAACCTGAAGTACTTAACTGTGGACAAAATGATATAACTAATTTTTGTGGATATTAATTTTCTTTAAAAAAAAATAATAAAAATAAAAAAATTTTAAAAAAAATTAATTATTTTATGGATGCTAAAAAAAATTCTGAATACTAAAGTATTTCTTCCATATGAATACTGACTTTACTAATATTTTGAAAGAAGATTCCATAATATAACTAAAAATGAGGGGGTGTTTCAGTTTTTTGGGTGTGTAAGTACTAGTGAGCTAGCCTAAATGAGCTGACTCACCAATAGAAGGGTTAACCAATCAGAAAGCTCAAAATATTCAATGCGACGTGTATAAAGGCAGCCATTTTTTCTCCCAAATTGTCTGCACTGCCAACCTGATTTCGAAGACTTAAAGAATTACTTAACAACCGCTACTTTCTCTGAATCTTCACTGCCGACCTCTGATATTGAACAGTTTACGGACTTCACTAGATTCCATATTCAGAGACTGCGGCAAATATGGTCAACAATGGTTACGAGCCCAGGTTACGACTGTATTTTAACGGAGACGAAACCAAGTTTGTATTATGGGAGACCAAATTCTTAGGCTACAAAAACTTCATGACATCATTCTTTGCCGTAGGGGGTAGGGGATGCACATGCACCCCTAGTTACCCTCCTTACCATCTTCTCTCAATGGGTCTTTTAGTTCTCACAAGATTGTCTTGGTGATTTTAGGTCTTGGACTGGTATGCTGTTTCTGACCTAATGAGGAATTCTGTTGCCATGACTTTTGGGCAAACGCAACATGTCCACTCGGAGCATCATGCATGTATTTTCTTTCCTGGGCTGATTGTCCCTTCATTAAGGGTGATGGAGGTAGACGTTTTCTGGATTTTGGGGTTATCCGACTGATAGTCAGGGATTCGAACCTTCGAGTAACTCCGAGGATGCTATCCCATCAGCAGATGTAATATATCGAGGCTATTGTACTGACATTTTGTGTATGATTTTTGGACCGTGCAGTAGTCTCCCGTGGGGCCTCTCGATACCATGATGAAGGGTACTGCTATGGCTGTATTTCTGGATGATTCTCTCCAAGTTATTAATACATGCAAATCCTGCGGGTGTGTCTGTTTCTCTGTCTGCTAGTCTTCCACCGACCAATGCACACATGAAACCAGTCAAAATGAAAATGAACAACACTAGCAAACCCAACCTAAAAAAGTAGAGCCTACATCGACGAATTTCCCTGTGGATGGAGATTCCTCATCTCCTGTGTATGTGCTTCCGCGTGACATTTATCCATAGTACAACATTTGTCTTTGCTCTGTATCGCGCTCAGGATTAAAGGACGGTAATCTTCGGCCGAATATCTGAGAAGATTGATAATGTTCTCACTCAATTTTCCTCGGCCAGATTTCATATCTACGGTGACTTCAATATCCATTATAAAAAATGGCTAGTCCCCTCCAACACAACCGATGTTGAAGGCAGATAGACTTCTCCATCGCCTATAAACAAACCCAGATCATCAAAGTAGATACCCGCGACGTGACATCAAGCAAACCTCCTCGATCTCTTCCTAACCTCCTGACACTAGGAACGTCAGACCATTCCTTAATCAGTGTTCAGATTGATGTACCGTTTGAACAAAGTAAAATGGTCGGTTTTTTAACTCCTTCTGCTATTCTCTACCTTTACAAGATCCAGATAAGGCCCCAAAAGGAGTACTCTTATCATATTTGGGCGGGAGCTGCCCAGACTTCACTCCCCAGCCTTGATAGAGTCCAAAAGCTTCTCCGAGCCCTTGTGGGTGACGAATTATATTCCATCCTCCAACCTCTCTTTCACAGGTGGAACGTGGCAAACCTCTCACTGTTCTACCGCTACTTCCATGGAAAGCGCACGGAGAAACTACATTTCATGGCAAGAATACGGCATATCACTTATATAGTAGAAAACCACCGACATTCCCTTCCATCGGTGAGAAGTAAATTCCACTCGAACAGCTTCTTCCCGCAAGCCACTGTTCTGTGGAACCGACTCCTAACAGGTTGTTTCACCGATCACTACAATCTTAATCAGTTCAAGGCTAAGGTTAAACGTTATCTTCCACTCCTATACACACAAATGACCTCCTAACGTAACCAGCAAATTATTTTGTCTGTCTGTCATCGCATAACACAAAGATGTCTAGCGAGAGGTAGGAACACCAAGCATGTTTATAGATTATTAGATTTTGAAAACTCCAAGACATTTTAACGTTTTATCGAAGGATTTTTATTTACAATGAAAGTGTAATGGAGGCGCGGTGAATAGCGGCTCAAATTGAGGAATCTGGCATACTTGAATAAATATGCAAAGATGTGAGTAATTAAGTGTGAAAATTTCAGTTTCGTATTTGCAAAAAATGATTAAACAAGCACAAAGATTCATTGAAAGAATAGTAAATAAAAATTGATCATATTTGTAGTGAAATAGTAAACTCTGGATGAATCTAAAACTTAGTTTTATTAATGGTGGAGTAATGGATAGCGGCTCGGATTAAGCAAACGGAGAGCCGTGTTCGAATTCCAGTTAAATTCATTACATTAACTTGCATGCTAAAGCCCTTGGGAAAGGTTGGAATCCTTTTTTCTCCCCCCAGCTATGGGTAAATAGCAGGGAAGACCGGTTTCTGTATCCTTGGATGGCAACTGTTCTACTGCAGAAAGAAATGGCAACCTACTGCAGGATAAATCTGCCTCATCAGTCATGTATCGAAAGATACATGATCGCCTAAGCGTGTATCCCGCATGGCACATAACTGACTGACTGAAGCATAATGCTAAACTGGAGCCATACTTTATGTTTGTCAGGGTAACTAAATCGAAGCATTATCTTTTTATGAAACTTTCCTAGCAAGTAATCAAAGAAATGACCTTTTTGCATTAGTTTCTTTCTGTTTACAGTCACCGGAAATGAATATTTGTAGTTTGAGCAATTGTCACTAAAAAGCTAAACAACATCAAGCACACGAGGACATTATCTGTCTATATTTCTAAGATGAGGTATTGTAATTATTTACATTATTTACAGTGTTCGAACTGTTGTCCTCATCTTTATTGTCATATTCCTAACATGACAATAAAAATAAAGACAACAGTCTGAACAATTTAAATAATGAGGACGTTAATTAATAAGTTATATAGTTTGGTGTTATGCATGCTTTTTTTTATTGCCGGACAAGAATAAAAAAAGTGTGGTGGATAAATTTATGGCCAGCTGTATATTTGAAATCTTTTGAGAAATCAGTTCTTCCAGAAACTTAAATTAAAATTAAATAGTTAACGATAGTGATAATTTTCATATAATTCAATAGATTTAAAAAAAAAAAAAAAATACCATGTTCTTTAAACCGTAGGTGACCACATTTCTCTAGTTTCCGCCTTTTTATTATCTCTGAATTATCATGACTTCCAATTCCCTTCTCCAAATAAATGCAACAGACTAGGTGAAGATTTGAACTCGGCTCCTCGATTTCACTTTCAGCGCTGGTGACTGATTCTTCTTGTTTTATGTGTCGTATGCCTTCTCATGGACACCCCCCCACCCAATATCTTTCTGTCCGTTGTAGTTCTTTTTTGCTATATCTCCCAAACCCTGCTCTACTATCTATTTGCTTAAGTCCATCAAATATTTTACGCGCTGTTTTCCTCTGTTCCTCTTTCCATTAATCTGTCCTGTGACTGCTTGGTTTTCCAAACCCTCTTTCCCCATTACGTGACCTAGAAATTTCAACTGCCTCTTGCTGAGGTTAAGTATGTCTTATGGGGTCCACCCCTTTTCCATATAAGTGGACTCGACCAGTGTTACTTGGACTGCTGCCGTTAAATATTCAGAGTCAGTGAGAGTAGAGAAGAAACAGAGATTGTGATTGAGTTGGTGGTAGAGTAATAGTGTGAGGTAACCGCTTGTAGAAGTCACAGTTACAAGCGCGTAGACGCTAAGGAAGTCCTACTCCGAGACTGTATACATATACATATTATTATTGCTACTAACGGCGTTCCTGGATTTACTAACAGTATTACCCATTGTATTATTGTGTAAATACATTTATTTGTTATATTTCATTCCTGCGTTTGTCATTCATTGGAGACCGGATTTCATCTTGGAATCCACAACAGTATGTAACAAAAAAAAACTTTTACAAAAAGTAAAATCAAATAAGAATATTGAGTTTTTGTCAATTATTCACTTATTATTTGCTAAATGATTCAATACGTCCTACAACCGTGAATGCCATTGAGTTACCTTGAAGACATTTCTTCAAGCAATGGATTTTCTTTTCCCAAATAACGGGATATGTGTGTAGAAGCGAAGAATTAACTTAATCTTCAAACACGGATCTACAAATTTCAATAATTTTTAATTATTTGGGAATTATTTTTCTTTCAAATTGAAAGAAATGAATTACAATGATTCTTTGCCGACAACTTCAAACAAAATATTTCGTGTATCTTTTCTTTACAGCCGAATGAATTGCGTTAGTATAGGATAAACGGAAAATGCGTCTATATGTGACACAGGCTTACAATGTTTTCATTATGTGTATGAAATTGTAGTTGTCAGAAAAACAAATGAAAGAAATGCAAGAAATTAGTTGCTACTGTCGCCGCATGTAAACAAGATAGCATGCACATTGTCGCTAAACTTAAGTTTGCATACTTGAATAAATTTGCAAAGATGTGAGTAATTAAGTCTGAAAATTTCAGTTTTGTATTTGCAATAAACGATTGAAGAAACACAAAGATTCATTGAAAGAATAGTTAGCAAATAAAAAATTGATCATACTTATAGTGAAATAGCTCCGGATGAATCTAAAATTTAGTTTATTAATGGTGGAGTAATGGATAGCGGCTCGGATTGAGCAAACGGAGAGCCTAGTTCGAATTCCGGTCGAATCCGTTACATTCACTTACGTGCTAATAAACTTAGGAAAGGTATTAACCCTCTTCTTCTCCCTCCTACTATGGGTAAATAGCAGGACAAACCGGGTTCTACAGCCTTGGATGGAAACTCATCTATTGCGGTAAAAAAATCTGCCTCGTCAGTCATGTATCGAAAGATACAAGATCGCCTAAGCGTGTATCACGCATGGCACATAAATGATTGACTGAATTATAAGCTTATTGGCTAATATATATATTTCCCAAATTTTAAATATTCCTTTTGAGAAAAATATTGTTGATCATATTCTGAAGTTAGCCTCCAAAATTTCATTTTTAAGAGATATTTTGTCGTCTGCCAATTCAAAGAACACCGCGCGTTTCGTACGACGTCGCTGGTTGGTTAATATGTATGATTACAAAGATTCTAATAATTGGAGCCAGTCTTGCACAAAAATTAAGTTTACTTTCTGTGAGCCGGTGAATGTAAAAAGAAAAGATTTTTCAGTTACATTAGTTAAATCTGTAAACATCTTCTGAAATGGAGCTCCAAAAATCTATATAATTGTTCGGATAAGCTCTTCGCTATTTTACCCAAACTTTTTGAATTTAAGCGTAGTACAAGACTGTCGTCGAGATCAATTTACAGTTGAGCTATTTAGGGTAGCTGTAAATTATATGCTAACACCTTCTTTTCTGGCACTTCTCATTTGTTAAACTCTCTTCCAGCTCCATGCTTTCCAGTCAATTTTAATCTGTAAAGAATTAAATGCAATGTCAATCTCTACTGATTACGCTAATAATCCCCTCCAGAATCGGATCTCCTCCAGTCAATGCACGGCGTAGGAAAGCCAACCTAGAGGCACGGATGTGACTCGGCAGGTGCGGCATTCCCAGCCCCCCATGACACGGACGTTTAGTGCAGACTCGTCTGTCGACCCGATTCCTGCGTCCCCTCCATAAAATGGAGGATAGCGATCGCTCGAGCGCCTTCTTGTGAGTGTTACAGAGAGGAAGTACGGACAATCGATAAAGAATCAGGGGGAAAATGTATGTAGCACACACCTCCGCCCTGCCCTTCACGGACAACCTCCGTCGATTCCAAGTCTGACCGGCGGAATCGACCTTTGCTCGTACTTCCGACCAATTCTTCTCCAGCTGGAGGTCAGGCCCAAACCACACTCCGAGAATGCGGACAGGACCGTCTGTCCAACCGAAGCGGCCCGGAAGAGCGACCCCTTCCAGGCACCTAACCTCAAGCCGGATGACTTGTCGCGGTTTATTTTGGCCCCTGTCACCTTCTCGTACCGATCAAGCGCCTTCTGTACCACCTCAATGTCGTTGCGGGACGACACGAAAGCAGATACGTCATCGGCGTACGCGGAAACCCTGGCTCGAGACCCTCCAGGAACGGCAATTCCACGTAGGGCCGGATGCCGGGCTCGTCCTTCAGCTGACGAAGGAGAGGCTCCAACGCCAAAGCATAAAGGAGAGGCGACAGCGGACAACCCTGACGAACCGACCTAGACAGCACGAACGAAGTCCGACAACCTTCCGTTCACCTGTACCACCGCACTGGGGGAGCGATACAGGAGGCTAATCCAGCGACAGAAGTTGGGTGCGAATCCAGCGGCCTGCAGGACAGCAGCAAGGTAGCGATGGTCGACCCTATCAAATGCCTTGGACTGATCCAAATTGATCAGCGCGGCTTCTTCGCCGTCTTTTACACCCTCTATGATCGTGCGGATCAGATGCAGGTTGCTCTGAATTGTTCGACCCCTCACAGAACAAGTCTGCTCAGGTCCCAACAGAGACTCGGCAACTGACTGCAAACGCTCCTGCAGGATCTTGTCCATAATCTTTAACTCTGTGTTTAGCAGACATGAATGTACGTGAGAGATTCATGAAATATTGAAGTTTAAATACAGTAAATTCAACCGTGCTAACCGAACGCTCCTTCGTAGCCAAATCGGTAAAGGCACGTCAAGCTAAATGACGGTTCCGTGAAAGTTTCTCGGACAATCAGGCCGGAAAATGTTTAATACTGTTTATTATAAACAGAGCATTTACTTAAAATATTTGTATCTATAAAAAGAATGTTAAACATAAAAATGTCTTAAAATAATTGTCGGACTTTGTCCATTTCATATATATATAGTCCCCTTCAAATGTATTGGAACGACAAGGCCGATTCCTTTGTTTTTGTTGTTCACTGAAGACATTTGGTTTTAAGATCAAAAATGAAACTAGTTCAGCTTTGATTTCCTGCTATTTACATTTAGATGTGTTATACAACTTAGGACATACCACCTTTTGTATCATATCACCCTATTTTTAAGTGAGCAAAAGTTAAGGAACAGATAATCTTAAAGTAAATAACATATAATATTTGGTTGCATAACCCTTTCTTACAAAAACAGCGTCAAGCCTGCGATCTATTGGCACCACCAAACAGTTGCATTCTTCATTTGTGATGCTTTTAATGAAGGCTCTTTCAGTACTTGTTTTATCTTCAATGAGCAACAAAAAACAAAGAAATTGGCCTTGCCGTTCCAATACTTTTAGAAGGGACTATATATATATATATATATATATATATATATATATATATATATATATATATATATATATATATATATATATATATATATATGTATATATATATATCCGAATGTAATGAGAACGAAAATAATATATAAATTCTAACATTCACAGCATGCATTCAAAAGAGGGCTCAATAGCGATCGTAGAGCAATAATTATTTATCATAATTTTTTCATATAGACAGAAACAATTTACTCACTACAAAGATACAACTTCGTTTCAGCGCATTTTAATTGCACTTCGACTGGTGAAAACCAAAATGGTTATCATTTTGGTTCTCACTTTAAATGCACTGAAACGAAATTGCATCTTTTTTGTTTTTATCTATTTGAAAAAATTATAATATATATATATATATATATATATATATATATATATATATATTAATTAAGTTATAAGGAACTTGGTAAACCGAATTGGTAAATCCAAAGAGGATGAAATCCTGAGAGCTCAATGTGAGGACAGAGCTAATATGTAATGAAAAACAAACCACTTTAAGGTACCATTACGATAGGTGAAATAAATTATCGTAATGGTACCTTAAAGTGGTTTGTTTTTCATTACATATTTATATATATATATATATATATATATATATATATATATAATTTTTCTCACGATATAATTCAAACAAGTAGAACCAACTATATCTAATTTAAATAATGCATACGAAGACAGTATTTATTATAAATGTATGCTCTTTTTTATCATTGCATATATTCAAATTGATGACCATTATGATCCAGGCATTGCTGACAACGCGACAGAATGGAACCACCATGTTTCGATGGGTATTTGGCTGCGTTTTTGCTCCGTGGAAACTTTAATTGTTGGTGGCTTTGTACAGTAGACTATCTTTTAAATATACCCATAAGAAAAAAATCTCATGGGTTCGGTTTATATATTACTAATAGAACTTTGCTTGACCTATTGTAAATGGCGTGATTTTTGCTATTGTAAACGGTACATAAGTTGTTGAAAGGCAGATATATTCTTAATTTCCTAATACGATCAGTAAATTATGACAGTGTAGACATTTTTACATTTAGAGGTGCGTATCGCATGCAAAGTCTTAAGAAGCAGATAAAATATTGTCAGAAACAAAGACACGCGTATTGAATTGTTATGTAATATCTGTCCTCCGATATGGTAGTAAATGTTGGACAATCTCTTCATAAATTAAGAGATTTGAAGCAAAAGAAATATGGCTCTACAGAAGGCTGCTGAGGATACCATGGAGCGAACCTGTGAGTAACGATGAAATTTCCGAGAAAAGACACTGATACTTAACATTAGGAAGTGATAATTGAAATTTATAGGGCATATAATGAAGAAAGAGGGCTTGAAAAATTTGATACTCACAGGACAGATTGAAAGCAAAAAGGTAAAAAAAAGACGAAACAAAAAAACGCATAACCTACCTAGAGAGCTTAAGTAAATAGATGGCGGAACGGGGTTTAGGAGAGATAAGAAAAGCTATAATTTATTAAGAGCTACAAAAGACAGGAAATTGTGAAGAGCCATGATCACTTACCTCATGGAGGGACACGGGACAGAAGAAGAAGAAGAAGAAGAAGAAGAAGAAGAAGAAGAAGAAGAAGAATATATGTGTTGGGTGAAAAAGTAAATTGAAAAAATTGAAAAAAAGACAATTGATTTAGCAATAATCATTTTTAATGATAGAGAACTACATTAGACGAACCTGATTGACGGGCTTGAGATTGAGTCCCTCACAGAAATAATGAACCAACCCAATTTAGAAGAGAACTGGACTAATATTTGGGGCTGGTATATCGGCAGCAAAATTGTAGAATGTCAACAAAATTCTATTAATATGTAAAAGAAGAAAATAATATGTAATTAGGTTTTAAGCGATATCGCACTAAATGTCTGCTTCTGTGGTCTGTGTCTTTTGTATTCGTTTATAATGAAAATTTATGTTGCATTTTGTTTGCCTAATAAAAGCTGACAAGATAATTTTCAGTCAGCAACAAATAGAGAAACCTTTTTGAAATGACAACAACCAACACTGCGTTCTTTCAGTAATGGGTGGACGGTTATTCAACTGCAAAAGAACGCTTCCAATTCCTCTTGGTTCAAAATAATGTAGGAGGGTCGAAGATGAATTGAAAATTTCAAATTACCTGGGGAAACAGGAAAAGTATCTTCTTAGCTGCTAATTGGATATTTCCTGCAATTAAGCCAAAAACAACGAATTCATTCTGTCGGAAATTTAAATATTTACGTTATTTTTATGAGAGATCCACGCAGCGATTTGTATGATGTAAACATGTCCGGCATTTAATAACGTCTGGGTGTTTCTTTATTAGACATTCGGAAGGCACGACCACCTCCTCCCAACCAGGCGAGAGACAGAGAGAAAACAAGAAGGGACTTTATACAAACGTATGACGACCCATAAATACCCAGGTTACATAGATACTGACACATGCATCCATACAAAGGAAAACACACAAATCAATATCTAGAAACGGTGTCAGCCTTGGCAACAGCCGGCGAGAACCATTTGTCCTTAGGCTGCTGATGGCCCCTACTGGGCCCAGCGTGACATTATAATTCTTTGCTTGCAAGTTCTCGTTTCGCATAGAATTTACCGCCCACACACTTGCGGTTTGGCCGATTGTTTGGGCCGTTGTTCAGAATGTAAGCACCTCTCTGGTGATTAACACACGGCTACACAATCTCACGTTAGATTAAAGTTACACGTATATTTATACATTTCCTGAATTGATTTTATATGAATAGATATGTCAGCGCATTTGAAATACCTTCAAATAAAGTTGGAATGATAATTAATAATTAACATATCTTTTACGTTAAGTATATTCATCGTACAGGTATTTGAAGTTAATTTTAAGTTTGTAATTATGGAAAATCTGACCAGTTAGAAAAGAAGTTAGGATATGAATACTTCGTCAATAACTGATTCAAATTTTATTTTGTATTTCCGGCATAAATATTAAACATTCGTCTTTTCAGTAGAATCGTTTTTTCTACATTGCATAAAATTATTGCGAGGAAAAGAAATAAGCACACCACATGTCAAGCAAAATATATACATACAATGAGATTGATAGGCTGGTGCAAACTCAGAAAAAGGTGTTAATATTTATTAATACTGTTAGTAATAATAGTTTAGTATTATTATATTATTTATCATTGGAAACTCCTAATATATATTGCGCATATAATTATTATGTTAACACTGCTGAGAATACCTCCAAATAGAGCCAACCTTGATAATCAGCGTTCAAAATACTTTTTAATGTTTAAGCTCGAAGGCCGATCTTCAAGATCTGTAGGAAATAGGCAATTACTTGATCTATTAAGTAAATTTGTAGCTATTAAATCTGTTTATACGGGCTTCTCTTGAATATATAGATGAGGCTAAATAACTTTACGCAGGTTTTGCATATATTAGAGAATCTTTTCTTTTTCATGAAATATTTGACAATTTCATCTCATAATATTTTTCATATATAATCTAAGCAGTTTACTTTATATCGGAAATTTTGAGATGAAGAATTCTTATTATCTTCTTTTTCTTTTATGATCAGCGTTAACATCATACAACTCTCCAGTTCATTTAAGGTGACACAGTCGGTAACTTTTTTGCCAGTTTTAAACCTAGCCCTTTAGTTAATCCACGAGAATGTGATCGATCTACCCATTTGCATCAAAAGACAGGCTTGGTTTGAAATTTCGTGATGTGTGTAGACGTATGAAAGAAAATTATAGCTAGATGGTTGTGTGTTTTGATGAGCAAAGGATCAGAATTTTTGAGTTCATAGAATCACGAAGAGAATCAGAGAGAAGTGAATGACATGATTCAAGAAAAAATGGGGCAAATTAAACAAACAGAAGTTATACAGATGCGAAACATTGACGCAGACAAAAATGGTATCATGATCTATTCCAGTGAAGGCATCACTGTGTCAGGAGGATTGAGAAGAAAAGTGGGAAAATGTTTATCAACAATTAATTTCATCGTGATGAGAGGGGGTGGGGTTATTTCCGCACGAAAATTGCCATGAATCTGGGATTAATCATTACAATTCTAAGAAGGGGTCATCTATAGAATATTGTCACCGCCAAGTTCTCCGAAAGTTACGAGATTCAAATTTGTTCTTCCAGTGTATAAAGTTTTTTTTCAGAATTTTGGGGTCGCAAAAATTTCACATGAAATTTCTCTAAAACGAAATTCTGATTAGTCAATAAAGTTTTGCCAAACTTTGTGAGCTGTCAAACAATTGAAAATTATGAAATTATAGATGTTTTCTTGGCATTCATTGAACGCGCAACTAGTATTACTTTCGGTGGAAATTTACAAAATATTTTTATTAAAACAATTTTTCAGCAAAATAGGTCCACTAACTGTTAACTCTCTTTCCAGTATTGATGGGGGTTTTCTTCCTAACTTTTTGTTCAAAGTATTGTGGAACGTCAACATTTTGTCAATATTAATTTAACTGTTGTAGAAAAGATGTTGAGTAATGTGATTTGTGTTATTTGCTACATTTCTTATTTTGTGATTCTGTAGCGCCAGTACACAAGGTTTGGAGAAGGATGGTCCTCTCTAAGATGTACCGGTTTCATTAGTTCGAAACCATTTTTAACCATTGATCAGTGAAAGCGGTTGTATACAGCTGACATTTTAGATATTTCTGTACGATTTTGGCGTCAGACATGACATCCAAGTCTCGATCTGACGAGGATATTTAAGAAAAGGACACGAGCTTTTAGGTTAATGTTTTGATTTTGTAACAACTTGTGGTATTGGGAGACCCTATCCCTATTTCAGCCTATTCTATATTCCAGGTTCAATTTCATTATACTGAATTTATTCTAATATGTGATCTGCCATAGAATACCGCATGAAAGGAAAACTGTTTTTATCTTGACAATGCATAGCCGCGTTTTAGTCAACAAACAAAATCCAAACGATGAGAAACATAAAACCAGAGTTGTACACGCAATATAAAACTCTAATTTGATGGCATCAAATTTTGAGTTGTTTTCTAAATTCAAGGAAAGCGTTAATAGGTCGATATTTTCAGAGAAAATACGTAAACATTTAGAAAATCAATGTGATTGGGGTGGGGGCATTTAATATTAATGATTCACATTTCAAATAATTCATTGCAAATGTCAATCAGGATCTAATCAGATTCTTCGAGCATCAGCTCAAGATGAAGATTAGAACTGATAGAAAGTGATTTGTTTCGACAGATTTTAACGAAAGGTGGGTGACTGCAATGAGCTTGGTTCGCTTGAACGGGCTACGCTTGACTTTCTTTTTTTAGGTCTTCCTAAGTCACATCAGCATGGTTTCTCGTTAGGATTGACCCTTTTTGTGTACCTTGTTAATGTGAGTAGGTGTCGTTCCTAACCTGTTCCCGGCTTCTGCTTTGGTTATGGTCCAAGCCGAGATTCCCAACCACCCCAGTTTGCTTTTTGCCCCTTTTTTCACCGCGACTGGGTCAGCTTTTTTCTTGCCCCATGACCGTATTTATATTATCCTTTCCCTCTCTCTTGGTGAAAGAACCTCTTGATTTTGTCTAAAGGCAGAATACGGAGGCCTCTCTTAATTCTTTTAAGGGTTTGACGGGACCAACTAACATCAGTTATCCTTTTATTTTGTGTATTTGTTTTGATATTTTAGTTTGTTTTTGAGTTCATTTTGTACCCATTACGCATCATCGACAGATTTTTGTATATAGAATTTTATAATCGTTAATTTTTATGTCATGGGGTGTTTTTGTAAGTCTCCTGAGAATATGCGGTATTGTTGTATATGGAGGATTGAATGATGATTGATAAGTTCTTTTGGTGGATGTGTAAATTGTAATGAGTGGATGGGTCGTGAATCTGATTAGCTAGGTATAAGCCTCAGCCCATATCCCCCCACCCCACAATAAATCTTGAAGTCTTGTCAATCAGTATCTTCTTTTATGACGGGGAATGACGTCATTTTTATGACGGTGAAATGACGTCATTTGGCGTAGAAACACGTCCATCTTGTCATCATTTCATTGCCAAAACTCTTGTTTGTTAAATTCTGTTTCTTCACATTGTAGTCACATTTTTCTGTATTCTTTCTTTGTCTTCATTTTTTTTCTCTCCTCTCATTCTCTTTCTTTTCCTTCCTTTTTATCGCCTCCTCTCTTTCTTTGCTCGATATTTTTCTTTCAAAAACTAGTGTTGGGTAAAGTTGGATGAAAATAAAAGTTTTTTTCGAACGGAATAAAAAAAAAATGATTAAAAGGCTTTGGGAAATCTGTAGTCCTACATAGTGACCATTGCTGAAAAATAAACTTGTAATTTTGAATAGATATAAATTTACTTCGTTTTTAATACTAGTTTTTTAAAACATTCTAGCTTTAAACATATTATAAAGATTCGGAAATCTTCTTTATCAATCTATATTTATTTATCAATTTAATATTTATTAATCAATATTTATACACATTGAGTTATATATATATATATATATAACGTAACCTGATTTTCGACATAATTACACACGAGTCTGGCATAGGCTTGGAAGCCATAATGAAGGGCAAAAAGTTCCCTCAAAATTGACACAAACGAGAGATAGCAAATGAAGCACAATCTAATATGGCGTACAGACGGTGAAAAAACGTTATGGGAGATGGTACCGTAAGTACGAAATGCCGTACGTCGAGTCCGACGTAACCCAAGGACCTTCTGTATTAATCATATATATATATATATATATATATATATATATATATATATATGATTTGACGCTCTGTATATTTATTAAAGAGTATATTATTTATTTCTCTCTATAGGTCGGAATATTCAAGATCTTATCACAGAAAAATATGCGCCAACCGGCTCAAATATGGGGAGCCACTAAAAGTAACGTTTAAGCAATAATAATAATAATAATAATAATAATATATAAATATATATATATATATATATATATATGTGTGTGTGTGTGTGCGTGTGTATGTATATATAACATACCAAATAATTAAAATATTAATTAAAAATATTAAGTAATAATACAAATACATATAGAATATTATAATTTAATTAATAATACAAATTAACAAAGGTTACAATTTAATTAAAAAAATGTCATAACATAACAATTTCTATGTAGACCATGAAGAAAATAAATTTAATTTCGATGAAAGAAATTACAGATGTAAGAAAAATCTGCAGCTGAAAAAAATGACGTAAACAAAAGTTAATTTTCATGAATGCGCGCGTGTAAAACAAAAAAGGTTAAATTCATTAATACGCACGCACCTGTACAAAACAGAGAAAAAGGGGATGGAAAAAGATACGGAACAAATTGAAAAAAAATGAAAAAAAAAAAAGGAAATGCTGCTTAAAACCAGGACTCCCTGAAGAATGGAAATTTTATCACGAAACTTGGAAGTGTAGTTAATTATATATTCAACAAACTTTGGCAGTGATCGTTTTTGTAAACATTTCTTCTTAAAAGGAATAGTTATTTTATGTTCATTACATTTTTGTGGATGTCTTTTACCAGGATGCGACTAACGTTTCGATATTGTTGATGTATAAAATCGCTAAAATTTATATTGAATCCAGTTTTTCGATTCGCATCTGTTCTCGTGATGGGTTTGAGTAAGAAAAGAGAAGAAAAGAAAACCAAATATATTTCAATCATTATTTATAAACTGGGATTGGATTTTTGTTTGAAAGTTAAATTCAATATATTAGAACGCAGTAAGTTATGCCAGCAACATCGAATGATGTGAGATGTTTTTTTAGATGTACTTAAGGGCTCTTAGACTAAAGTTATTTTTGATTAATAGATGGTTCTCTTTATTTTAGTGTAAATTCTTCGATGAACTTTCGTCTTCTTTTGCAGTTAGATTTATGGAATATTTCGGCATCGTTAGGATCTGTCTGCTATTTTGGTTCTGGTTCTCGTAATGTTTATCAAAGAGAGGTCTCATTGCAAAGAGTTGTTGTTAGTTCCTCTTTATAACATTTTGCTTAATGTTTACAGATGCAATCATCGATTTGACAAATAATTACATAAGCAACAGTAAGGGATTAGTAGGCTGAGGCATATTATTTTTGATAATTAGGTTAATAGTATTAAATATTTTATAATAAACGATAAATAATCTGAAATGTCTACGTTTATTCACAGGTTTGGTGGGATATTTTATTGTAGTTCTGTGCTATTTGGAGTCAGTGCATTTCAATGGAATATATTGTTGAAAATATTTCTCGTCTTACTTTGAAAACTCGGGTTTATATTCAAATTATTATTCTTTCAGTGAAGCCTAATTTGATTATTAATATCTAATTAAGAAAGTCGTTCTTAATAACGGTTCGTTTTTATATTACTCGTTCCTTAAGAACAATTATTTCAGCTCCTTTATTACAATATGCTCACATACGCCATGAATCCAACTGAAATAAAAAACCAAAAAAGAAAAAAAAAAAAAAGAAAAGTATATTGAGGTTATTTATATTTCACAAATGTAACCATTCATTAATAAATATAAACTTTAGTCTATGAGGCCGTCTTCTTGAATGTATAAAAAATGTTCCCCATCATTACACGTTGATGACATGATTTACTGCGTTCTAATGTATTGGATTTAACTTTCAAATAAAATGTAACGCCACTTTATAAACAATGCGCTGCTTGAAATATATTTGGATTTCTTTTCTTACTAACACTCCTGACGGTGACTCATGTGAGTAGACAGTTGGTTACAATATGAATTTGTGATATTTTAGGCATAAACAACAGTCACATTTGCAATAATTTATTCATAAAAATCAAAAATTAATTAACAAATTTAATAGGCATAACATGTATATTCTTATATATATATATATATATATATATATATATATATATATATATATATATATATATATATATCCAAGTATACGATTGGTGTATACGGAATAAATTCTAATAGTCAAAGAAATACTATTCTTAAAAGAGTGCTCAATACAGACTAGAGCAAATATAATTTATTCGAAAATTATAACATCAATATGTTATAAAATCACTACAAAAATAGCCACTTTGTTTCAACACTTCTGATATCTTATCAAGTGATCTTGATAAGACACCAGACGTGTTGAAACAAAATGGGTATTTTTGTAGTGATTTTATAACATATTTATGTTATAATTATCGAATAAATTATATATATATATATATATATATATATATATATATATATATATATATATATATATATATATATCAATAAAAAGTGAATATTGAAGTTAACACTCAGAGACGACAGACTATTTCATGCTAAACGCAATCATCAGGCCTGATGATTTCATTTAGCATGAAACAGTCTTGACATCAATGTTCATTTTTATATTTACATACGCTCTATCTCTGATATTGAGCACTTTATCCCATCAATATAGCATAACTTAAAACTATATATATATATATATATATATATATATATATATATATAGGATGTGGCAGAAATACCTCCCACATAATGGTAAGACATTAGTACCAATAATATCTTCATCTCGCTAATATCTTGGCATTATGTGGGAGGTATTTCTGGGACGTATACGTGGGATATATTTCTGCCGCACCAAGTATGTATATCTATCTATCTATCTATCTATCTATCTATCTATCTATATATATATATATATATATATATATATATATATATATATATATATATATATTCGCTATTTTGCTTGTCTCGCTCCACGCTGTAACCATTAAGCAATGACCGGCAATATTTAACCTTTGTCAACGCAGAAAAAAAAAATTCCCGTGTGTCAAAAGGACACACATTAATGTATGCACTATTGACTCCCTCGCTTATGCTTATTCTTTCAAACGCGACGATTAGAATTTTAATAAAACTGAAACATATTAAAGTGGATTTATAATTTTCTTTATTCGGGAGAATTGACAACAAAAATATGAAGCACTATTTATTTATTAGATTGTTTATTTACAAGAATAAATTTATATTTAGAAGATTATAAAAATATCTAGCGAGAGAAAATAAAAGAAATGTCAGGAAAAGGCATTTTTTCAAAATGCAATTTAATATTAACATTATTTCATATAATTCATTGCAAATGTCAACCAGTATCTTCTTTTATGACGAGGTAATGACGTCATTTTTATGACGGTGAAATGACGTCATTTGGCGTACGAAACACGTTCATCTTTTCTTATCTTCATTTCATTGTCCAATCTCTTGTTTGTTAAATTCTGCGTTTTTACATTTTAGTCACATTTTTTTGTTTAATGTGAGTCTAATGGTAATTACGAAGGTACGGCAGCTTGGAAAACTCACTGTGATTATTATGATAAGAAAAGAACTCTCGAATTTTTTGGTGAGGGCCTCAAACTCAACACGGAGGCCCACGT
This sequence comes from Acanthosepion lycidas, assembly GCA_963932145.1. Lineage (NCBI taxonomy): Eukaryota > Metazoa > Mollusca > Cephalopoda > Sepiida > Sepiidae > Acanthosepion > Acanthosepion lycidas. The sequence continues at coordinate 103,660,098 of OZ010591.1, forward strand.
CAATCCTCTGAGGAGGCAGTGCTGCCCTGTGTCAAGAGGGTGGGGGCTGGAATACCCTATGTCTAGTAACAGGACTCCGGATCATGTTACACAAGCAGAAGAACCCAGTCATGGCTGTCAACCAATTTCTGCAAGCACATCACCCTTATATCTGGCCACCTAACTGTCCAGACTGCAACCACCTTGATTGTTATGTGAGGAACGCAGTTGAAGGAGAGACCAACAAAACTCCTTGTAACACAAAAGATGAACTGACAGTAAGGATTCTGGCAGAATTCACCAAATTAAACAAGGACACCGTCCAGAAGAGTTGCAAGAGATTCCGAAGTAGTGTGGAGGCCCTGCTTGAAGGCAATAGCGATTTTATTAAATTAATTTATTCAAGATATTTTTGTGTAATTTTGGTAAATATATCTGTTATATGTCAGTGTTATTTTCATTTTTGCCTAATTTAGACAACAATTTATCCACAAAAACCAAACCAAAACAAAACAAAAAACAAAACTAAATTACATTGAGGTATTTCACAAATGTAACCATTCATTAATAAATATTAACTTTAGTCTATGACGCTATATTTTTCGTTCCACTTTTTGAAAGTGAAGTCTGAAGATCCAGAGAAAAATAAAATTATCTGGTGAAATAAATTATTATCAATACGGATTACCAAGATTTTCGTCAATTATAATATATTCGCTTGAGGATGAAATGGAACTAATGTCTTTAATTTAATTACAAAATTAAATTCGGACCTTCCATTTTTGAAACATGGTTAGAACTGTGTAGCGGAAAAAAACATATTTTAAATCAATTAATTTATAATATTAATGCTCTGTAAATTTACATTGAGCACTATTTTGTAAAAAAAAAAATATCGATAAGAACACCGGATTATATATCTTACTGTTCTTTCTATATATATATATAGTATAAGAGATTATAATAAAAACATTTTGAAATCGCTACACAAAAGCTTTCATGTTGCTATATGGGTGTACTTCTTCAGACGATGGTAATATTAGGTTGGTGAAAAAATAATATCGTTTTTTGACGTTTAAAATACGTCAAAAAATGATATTATTTTTGCACAGACCTAATAATAATACATTGCTCTACTTTGTGTAGAGCACTTTTAAAAAGTTAACAGTGTGTTTTTATTACATCTGTTCTTTCTCTCATTTTGATATATATGTATATATATATATATATATATATATATATATATATATATATATATATATATATATATATGGATATGTGTACGTATATATATATATATATATATGGACATGTATACGTATATATATATATATATATATATATATATATATATATATATATATATATATATAGTAGGGAAATTGAAAGGCGAAATTGAGAAAGTTTCTATATAACCGGTTTCGTCTACTAGAAGGACTTCATCAGACTAAAAGAATTGTCTATCTTTACACTTACTCATTCATTTGAATAACATCCTTCTGGTATATAGAAATTTATATAACATCTTGTCTCTCTCTCTGTCTCTCTCTCACACACACACACTGTTATGTAGTGGTTTCACAGTGGAGGCTTGTATTTGTACTATGTAGGTCCTAAAATAGGTTCGACGTACAAAATGTTAGGAACTTGATATAATAGGTAATGACGCAGTAATCTAGTTGCGGTGGCTGATACTTTAATATCCGACTAACGGTCGTCCGGCATCGACTAACTGGCCGACTCTCTAAGCGACTCTCTCCGCGACTGCTACTACTAATCCTACTTATTATAGGTGGGAGAGTCTATTAACTATAGAATAGGTGTGTTCCATTATAACATCCCCCCTAAAACTTTACTCCGTAGGAGTAAACAGTTTTCTTTCTTTATTTTTCATTTTTTACAGAAAATATGAAGAAAAAACAACAAAATTTTTTTTTTTTTTTTTTTTTTAGCAACATCGTAGCGTATTTCCTACGTTTTTTGATCTACTTTTAAATGATCAGTTGCCTTTCCTTTTTCTTCTGGATCGGCGTACCTCAGGTAAAATTGTTGCAGGCGTTGTTAGATCAAATATATTAAAAATCACCTCCATCGGCGTTTTTTCCGCGGGACAGCTGTCAACCACGTTTGAAAAATGTCGTCTGATCTGGTTACTGCACGTGAATTTTTCGTTTTTCACCAAGTACATCATATAGCCAATCTGCTTTTCCTTTTTTTTTTTTATACCTCCATAGTGTTACCAGAAACAACCTTCCGCTTTGAGCTTCTTAAGGATGGAGTCACAGTTTCTGTAGTTTCTTGGGGTTATATTTGTTCAGCCTCTAGCTTCCCTTTTGTTGATCTTGTGCTTCTTAACGTTTACTGTAGTGACTTCAGTTGACTTAAATCATTTAATAATACTGCATGTCCTTGGCTACGGGTAACTCGCTCCCCAGTTTTTTCGGTGTCGATTTCATCTTTATTTTCTGAAGCTCGTTTTTCACATATATCGTCGGTGTTACCCATTCAACTTTTTTTTAAATACGTTAGTTTTCTCTAATCTGTCCAATTCTTTATCTATCTGTTCAATTGAAGCAAACAGCACATTGATTTTATTTTTGAATACCGCTTGAGCGTTTTCTTTTGGCTGTAATTTTGCCTCCATCTTGGTACACGTTCCCAAACCTGGAGAAAAACAGTAGGAAAAGTTCCCTTAAGTTTCTCTACTAATTTTTGGGCTTCATAGTTTAAAAAAATCTACCTTGTAACAGAAAAAAAATTATCGGTAGATCCCATAATTGGAATTCTGTTATCCAATTCGTACCAAATAAGTTCGCGGTATTTTCTATTACAAATAGTTTAGTTTTTCGCGTTTTTTTTATTTAACGTGACGTTTGTAACAAATTCTCCAATAAATTGTATTTTTTCTCCCGTCACTGACTTCGCGATTTTATTTGTTTTCATTAAAGTTGTTTTACCCAACTTCTTCCACGTATGCAAATTTATGATAGATAGGTCGGAACCAGTGTCGAGTTGCATTTTTATTTTTTTATTACTTATTTCGACGGTAACAAATTTTCTGGTTATTCCATCGTTCACCTCGTCGGACTTTAATTTTCTTATTTTATTGTCTTTATTTTTTGACCTGCAGTGCGAGCTTTTATGACCCACTCTTTTACAGTTGAAATATTTTTTATTCCTAAAATCGCAATATCTGTACCAGTGAAGTTCACCGCAAGCAAAACATGGCTTCGGGAGTTTTTGTTTATTTTTGTCTGGTATTTCACTTTTTGTTTGATAATCCGCAATTTTAGAATTCTTTTTGGTAGACTGACTTTTTTTTTTGTAGCGTTTTTTACTTACATGTGAAACGCCAGACTGTTCTATCTTTTTCGAATCTTCCTTTACGCTAACATATCTTGAGCAGTCTTCTGCCAAACTCTGTATCGCAATCCTTGGTTGGTTTTCCAATTTTGTCAGTACTAATTTCCTCAACTCTGCGTCTCTTTCCGATACCAGCCCTTGAATAAACACTAAGCACTTAAAATTGTCAGCGCTTAACTCTGCTAGCTTGAATTCTTCACAATGCTTATTCACATTGGCTGCGTACGTTATATAGTCTTGTTCTTCATCTTTCATCAGATTCAAACATTTCCACCTCTTGTGAATCAAAGAGGTCTTTTTACTAAATAATTCACTTAGTACATTTACCGCCTCGGTAAATGTCAACTCGCTAGTTTTTTTTTGGTAAAATCTAGTTTACCAATTTATGCTCAGCAGTTCCTAACTTGGTTAAAAGAAGCCTAACTTTCTTTCCTTCAGACCACGAGTGGCAGTCCTCGTTATACACGTCCGTGTATTTTTTATAATACTCCTCAAAAGTTATCTCTTCATCCGGACTGTACGTGAATATTTCAATTGAATTCCATATTGTATTCTCTGGGAAAGAATCATTTTGTAGATTTTTCTCTTCCCTCTTCTCAGCTATTCGATTTCTCGTTGAAACTGCATCTGTCTATTAAAAGTTTCCTCCTGCAGTTGCATCTGGAATGTTTTCTGTTGCTCTAATATTGTCATCTATTGTTCCGTCTGAAACTTTAAAAATTCCTGGAATATATTTTTGCATTCTTTCATCTTCGCAAAAAGTTTACACAGTGCTTAAATATTGTAGAGGGGGGTCCTAAACGAATTTGTAATTCGTGGCCTATTTGAGCAAACTGTCTTATCGAGAAAAAATTCTTTTCTCAGTTGAGAATACGACTGATTTATATATATATATATATATATATATATATATATATATATATAATCTAATTATATCTATTTAATTATATATATATATATATATATATATATATATATATATATATATATATATATATACATATATATATAATTAAGATACTGTAATTAACAAGAGTGAAAAATCTGTTATTTTTGTTATTTTGAATACAATTTTCTACATTAAAAATATTATTTTACTATAATACAAATATTCTCTCCCCAACGATACATACAAAAGTGGATAGAAATACAACCAACCTTCTTGAAACACAAATAAAAGAGTTCTGATTTGTTATGTAATATCGGTTCTCCTATATGACAGTTACCTTTGGAAAATCTCCTCGCAGATGAAGAGACTTGAAGTAATATGGTTCTACAGAAGGATGCCGAGAATACCATGGACTGAAAATATAAGCAACAACGAAGTTTTGGAGAAAATGGAAATAAAATGGACACAGGACCTTTATCTTTCGAGTCAGAGTGACAGTAAAAATATCTAGAGCACTTGATAAGAAAGACGTCTTAAAGAATTTTACTCTCTCAGTACATATTATAAGTAAATGAGACAGAAAAAAGCGAATAACCCACCTTTGTGAAAATGCTTGGCAGAACATTGATTAGGTAGAGAGCAAAAAAAATACAAGTCTTACTTAGAGCTAGGAGGGTCAAGAAGTTGTGGAGAGTCATGATCATCGACGCCCTGAAAAAGGCACTACACATAGAAGAAGAAGAGAGAAAAAGAAAGAAGCAGAAAGTAGAAAAAGAAGACAAAAAAGAATTACCACTAATAACATGGAAGTCATAAAACTTAACACAATTGTAGGGGACTATCATCCCAGCGATTTACACGGAAATGCTAGAAAATAAATCTAAACTTCCCACTACGTGCTATCATTTTTCAAATTCCTACTCCTGTATATAGCTTAAATAAAACAATAAATAAACTGATCCGCCATTCTTACTACACACACACACACACACACACACACACACACATATATATATATATATATATATATATATATATATATATAAAAATAAAAGGAAAGAACAGTAAGATTTATAATCCGGTGTTTTAGCAATTATTTTATTTAAAAAAACTGTGCTCAATACAAACAGTAGGGAATAATATTATAATTAAAAAAATTATGAATCCATCGCGAGACAGAAAATTTCTACCTTTCAAAACTGAAACTAAAGTTCTAAATTTAATTATAAAAATTAAACTTAAAATCCAAAGTCTCATTTCATTGTTAAGTGATCTTAGGGATAACTTTCTAAGAAATTTACTTAATTTATAAGCATAGACAATCTTGGGTATCAAAATATGAATTAAACGTATAAATAAAAATGCCAAATTTTTTGTCATTGAAAACCCCTGACGACACGGTGAATAACGGAAGTCTTTGTTTGTGAGCAGGTACCCCCACTCAACCTCAACCTAAACTGACTTTTTAAGTAACATATATTTGATACATAAGTTGTATAAGGAAATTAAAACCCAATCATCCCTAATCAAAATAGATTGATTTTCCCTTAACCTGAGAAACTCAAAATATTAAGATATATATATATATATATATATATATATATATATATATATATATATATATATAGTTTATGAAAAACTAGGTAATCCGTATGGGTAAACCTAAGGAGGATAAAATCCAGAGAGCTCAATGTAAATCCAGAGTAAATAATTTAAATAAAAACAGACCACTTTAAGTTTCCATGTTATACATTATTTCACCACAGCCCTTTTAAAAGGGCTGCAGATCATCAGACTTTACTTCCAAACAAAAAAATGAAAAGAAAATTTACACATTTTTGACAGGCCTTATTAAACATATGTAAATTAACGAAGTGAGGAAGTGAGGGGAGATAGAAAAGACATGAGTGAATTAGCAGATATTGACACATTTAAACGGTTAACTTAACGGAAGGGCTGTGGTGAAATAATATAAATAATATAATATATATATATATATATATATATATATATATATATATATATATATATATATATATATGTATATGTATGTATGTATATATGTATGCATGTATGTATGTATGTATATATATATATATATATATATATATATATATATATATATCCCAACAAAGTTTTTAAATTTGACAACTGGAAAGGTTTCATGAAATAGATTTGATGATGTATTTCGTCATTCAATGCCTTATCAGATCCCCAAAACAAAGAATGAAAATGTGTATATATGTATTTGCATGTATGCTTAACTAATAAAACTTTTTCCCTCAGCTGGCGTTTCTCGTGATTGAAGAAGAAAGAAAATGAGTGGCTTAAAAAATAAAAAGTCGTTAATATTTATTCTGGTATCTTTTCTTTACAATTCTTAGTTCGAGTCGAAAGTTGTTAATGTATTTTTCAAGCTTTTTTATATCGAAAAAACTCTCTTCTCGTTATCAGCAAACACTCTTCCTGTTATCAAAATGGCTCAAAAGTAAGAAATTCATTTAGTCTTTTATCAAATAAATCGATGCCAAGTCCTCATACAGTTCTTCAGAATGGGTTGAAAGTGAAAGATTTAACTTTTTGCTCTATTCATGCGTTTTCCATATAGACAGTATATGGTTTTAAGCATACACACAAATACACATTCACACATTTTCATTCTTTCCTTTTCGGATCGGACGAAGACTTGAATGGCGAAATGCATAATCCAATCTATTTTCATGACACGTTTATACATACATACATACATATATATATATATATATATATATATATATATATATATATATATATATATATATATATATATATATTAGGTATATATAGACAGCAAGTATTCATATAACTCAGTTTGATGAAAAAAAAACGAGTACATGTTTTGATAAAACTCAACACATTATCTGAAGATTGGAAAAAATAATAATAAAAAGTTAATTTGAAAGATATTATGTGTTTTCTTTAATCTTATATATATATATATATATATATATATATATATATATATATATATATATAGTTAAATTCCCAGATCAATTCTGTGGACAAGACAGATTGGTATAAAATGACAATTGATAAAATCTCTGATTTTGCCGACGCGTTTCGTCTTCCGACTTTTTCAAGGCAAAAATGAAATCGAAATGTTTTTGTTGTTATAGTTACATTAAAAAAATACGAGTTTAAAAAGACAGACGCTTCTATCTAAGCCTTTTTTTTTGGGGGGGTAATGTAAATTACCTTTATAGTAAGGGATTTTTTTCCCTGTCGACAATATAGTTAAATTCCCAGATCAATTCTGTGGACAAGACAGATTGGTATAAAATGACAATTGGAAAAATAGTTTTAAGCTGTGCTATATTTATGGGATAAAGTGCTCAATATCAGAGATAGACCGTATGTAATCATAAAAGTGAACATTGAAGTCAACACTCAGAGGCAATAGGCTGTTTCATGCTAGACGCAATCATCAGACGACCTGACGATTATATATATATATATATATATATATATATATATATATATATATATATATATATATATATATATATAACTTGACCGATAAAATAAAACAACTCATTCGGGAAGATTTAATATAAAAATCGATGGACAGAACTTCATATTATTTAGCAACAATATTTAATATATATATATATATATATATATATATATATATATATATATATATATGTGTGTGTGTGTGTGTGTGTGTGTGTGTGTATGTGTGTGTTTGTGTGTGTGAAATAGATTTCTAAAGTCATCTAATAATAATAATAATAAAATAAAAATAAGAAAAAATAAATTACAAAAATTAATAAATGACATAAAAATTAGAAGATAAATCAAATAAACTATTTATTCATGCTGTCAAATCGAGAACAATCTACAAAATGGAAAAACGCAGCAACGAAACTAAAATTAGAATAGAATTAAATAACTAATCTCTGTAGAATTATTCATTAAATTAAAAGACCATACGGTCACTTTTTTTTTATAAAGAAACATATAGACTATTAAACCTACAAAAACTAATATTGGAAAATTAAGCAAACAAATAGCAAGAATAATATGTACGAAACTAAGAAAAATATTCAATATAAATCAGTCGAAAAATATAAAAGAAATTAATAATTGGTTCAACAATATTAAAAAAACATTGCTCTTTTATTAAGTTAGATATAAAAGACTTTTAACCATCTCTTACTGAGTATATATTCAATAACACTTTATATTTAACAAAACAACACTTTAATATTCAAGATGAAGAATTAAACATAATTATCAATTACAGAACATTATTACTATACTACAACATTAAAATATGGATAAAAACGTACAGTAGTAGCAACAAAAACGAGAACTTTGACGTAACAATTGGCAATTATGATACAATGAAAGAAAAATAGAAACTATTAGAAAACAAATAATAGAAATATTTATTGAATTAAGATTTAAAATGGATATAAAACCTAACCTAAAAACAGGAAATTTTCAAGACATAACATGTAATTTAAATATTAATACATACAATCCATATAGGAAATCAAATAATAATCCCATATATATATATATATATATATATATATATATATATATATATATATATATATATATATATATATATATATGTATATTAATAAAAAGAAAGAACAGTAAGATATATAATCCGGTGTTCTTATAGATATTTTTATTTTTACAAAATAGTGCTCAATGTAAATTTACAGAGCATAAATATTATAAATTAATAGACTTAAAATATGGTTTTTCGCTACACAGTTCCAACCATGTTTCAAAAATGGAAGCTAAAAGCCCCGAATTTAATTTTGTACTTAAATTAAAGACATTAGTTCCATTTCATCCTCAAGCGAATTTTGGAGTAACTTTAAAAATTACAGGGTTTTAAAAATATATATATATATATATATATATATATATATATATATATATATATATTATAATTTTATCATATAGACAAAACCATTTTAACCACTACAATGATGCAACTTGGTTTCAGTGCATTTCATCTGCACTTCGACAGGTAAGAATCGAATATTATAATAAATAAATAATTATCGCTCTACTATCGGTATCGAGCCATCTTTTGTATTAATGTTCTGAACGTTGGAATTTATATATTACTTTCTTTCTCATCGCATCGGATATATATATATATATATATATATATATATATATATATATATATATATATAGAGAGAGAGAGAGAGAGAGAGAGAGAGAGAGGGAGAGAGAGAGACAAAATTTCAAATGAAACTCCTATTATATTTAAACATATACCAATATTTATTAATAAAAGAATTGCAACTAATTCTAGCAATATACAAATCCTTAATGAAAATAAAAAGATATATAAACCAGAATTAAGAAGTGGCTATTCGAATAAATAAGAATGCATAACTAAAAACAATACATAGAAAAGCAAAAGAAAAGGAAATATGATTTTGTTTAACTCATAATGATATAATAAAAGCAAAAATAAGAAATTGAAAAACACTTCCCTAAAAGTAGTAAACTATCAAAAATAATTAACAAAAATCCAATCAAAATCACTTATACCTGTATGAATAATATCGAGAAAAAAAAAATTAAACAAAAATAAATGAAAGTATAATAATAGAAACCCATAAATTTCAGCAATTGTAATTGTCGAAATAAAAACAACTGTCCATTTAATAATAAATGTTTAACTAATAATACAATATATAAAGCTACTTTATAAAATAATATTAACACAGAAGAACAAATTCATATAGGAGCCACTGAAAAAATTTTAAAGAGAGATTTAATAATCATAATGTAAATATGTATGGAGTCAAAAAGAAAATAATGTACTTATTAAAATTAAATTGGAAGTTATAAAAAAGTACTCTTTTATAATATTAACAATATGAATTGTAGACGGTGTAGAAGAAAAATTATCAATAATTAGTTTAATAACCAAATTAAATTATTAAATAAGAAGAATGAGAGAATGGGTCGATGCCAACATTTTAACAAACATTTGCTTTGTAACTTAAATACTAATGTTACATAACAACACAACAGAAAAATATTATAATCTAAATATCCAATATAACATTTAATACAAACCATAAAAATGAAAATTATTATTGGAAGAAAAATTTACACTTAGAAAATTATTACACTTATGAAAGAACACAAAAAAAATGTAAAAACATCCTGAAATGCAAAAAAAAAAAAAACATTCATTTAAACAGACCCCTGAAAAGTCGATGTTTGCACGAAACTTCGAAGTCGGGGACATAACAACAAGGACTGATATGCACAGTTACAATTAAGTAATTCTTTTGTATATATATATATATATATATATATATATATATATATATATATATAGTTTATAAATGTAATGATTTTTATAAAAAGTCTTAAATTGACGTCATGGACGTCTTCAACCACGCTTCATTGAACGTCAATTCAATGTTTTATATCGACATTTCACTGGATCTTGCATTATAGAATTCTTAAACAAACTTTCTCCGGGGGTAGTCGTCGAGTGTAACAAAAACTAATGATTTGACGATTGAGCAGACATTTTCTGAACGTTATTATTGAGGCGTCCAGGCGGAAATGGCTGGAAACATTTTCAATGTTTTACGGACTAAAATAGCGGCCATTTCGTCGGGAAAAATCTAGGATGGAGAAGGGGAGCGAGTGACGTTGGAGTTTGTTGGTTGTGGGGGTGGGGGTTGAAATATTTCAATTAGTTCAATCTAAATTGTTTACTGTTCCTCGAGCAGAAAGAAATGCTGCTCTCTTTGCAATGAAAGCAAATTAGTTTTGACTGTAAAACTATTTCTTATTTTTAATAAAAGTGATTCTGAATACAATGATGGACTTAATATAAAATATTAATCAATTATTAATATAATTAAAATAATTGAAATATATTTTAAATATAAAATATTTAACAGCTATTTTTATCAGCAATAGAAAATTTAATAATAATAATAATAACAGCAATAATAATAATAATAATAATAATAATAATAATAATAATAATAATAATAATAAGCCTTAGGACTGGTTGGAAAAGATTGCAGTAGACTAATTGAAGGGATTCCTGGAAGTCCATGCCTCAAGGAGATACAAAAAATTGTTCTGACAAGTACAGCCCACACTTTACGAAGGGCTTTATCTATGTAATTTTTTTTTTTTTTTTTTTGTCAGTGGAAAGTGTCATGATGCCATTTCTAACCTTAGGTCCCTGGGCAGGACCCGGAAAGAAATGTGTAAACGCCAGAAATCAAAGAAAATAAATAATAATAATAATAATAATAATAATAATAATAATAATAATAATAATAATTGTTATTAAAGACCACAAACAAAAACGGTGCCTCCTTATTGATATGGCAGTTCCTGCTGACTGCAATGTATCTTTGAAGATATTCAAAAAGCTGTCAAAATACAAGGACCTTGAAATAGAGGTCTCGAAAATGTGGCATATGGGAACATCAACAATCCCTGTCGTAGTTGGAGCCCTAGGACTGGTTGGAAAAGATTCCAGTAGACTAATTGCAGGGATTCCTGGAAGCCCATGCCTCAAGGAGATACAAAAAATTGTTCTGACAAGTACAGCCCACACTTTACGAAGGGCTCTATCTATGTAATTATTTTATTTTATTTTATTTTTTTTTTTGTCAGTGAAAAGTGTCATGATGCCATTTCTAACCTTAGGTCCCTGGGTGGGACCCGGAAAGAAATGTGTAAACGCCAGAAAGCAAAGAAAATAAAAATAATAATAATAGAATTATTCAGAAATTCTCCAAATGTAAGGACCTGGAGATTGAGATTAACAGGATGTGGGGAATGAAGACTGAGACGGTACCAATAGTAATCAGAACTCTGGGCATCGTGAGAAAATGAATGGGGAATTTTACAATGTCCCGGTTAAAATCAATATATAAGTTGCCCAGAAGATCTCCCTATTAGAACCATCCTATATACTAAGAGAGATGCTATCAATTAAATGAGAATTCACCTATAGGACACAAGGACTGTAGTTTGGACCTGGCTCTAAGTTTTTTGACTGTAATGCTATTTCTCATTTTTAATAAAAGTATCTTGTATCAGTATTAATAAAAGTATCTTGTATTATTTTTAATAAAAGTAACTTGTATCAGTGCTGCACAGTGTTAGCACTCACTGAATATAAAACTCGGCATGGTAGAGTGGGCCAATATCTGCACTGGAAAATATGCACATTTTACAGGAAGGAAACTGTAAGAAATTGGTATGAACATCACCTAGACCCGGTTACAGAGATAAAACCTGGAACAAGACTACAAAAACAGAATGTGATTTCTTATTGACATGGAAGTCCCTGCAGATTGTAATGCATCTTTGAAAATCTCCCAAAAACTATCAAAATACAAGAATCTAGAAATGGAAATCTCAAGTAATATCAATAATTCGAGTTGTAGTTGGAACCTTCGGATTGATTGTAAAATGTTTCAATAGATTCATTGAAGGGATTCATTGTAGCCTTAAAGAAATACTTAAAATGCACTTAAAAGTACAGCTCACACATTAAGAACAGCTTTAGCTATGTAAAATGTGTGTGCTTTTAGGCATTTTTATTTATTTATAAAAATGTCATGAAGTCATTTCTAACCCTAGGTCTTTGGTTGGGACCCAGAAGGAAATGACTATACAAGAGAAATCAAGGGAAATAATAATAATAATAATCATAATAATAATAATAATAATAATAATAATAAATAAATAAATAAATAAATGCCCTGATGCTACACTCAGTGTGTCCCTTTCATAGTTTTTGATCTTAATTGATTAGAGATGATAATATGTAGCTTTGTTTTTAAATGAGCTTCAGTAAATATTCCGATCTGGTTTTTAGTTATCTGACTCTAGCAAGTTGGGTGTGTCTCCTTGCAGTTGTAATACTGTGCATCTCTGTTCATGAGCGAGAGGAGTAAGAGAGGACCATGACGTATGGCGATAGGGGTCTCGAAAGATGCGTCAGATAAGAGGATTTGGGAATCACATCTAGAAATTTGTGGACACTCATTCAGTGACCACACTGAATGGATTTGGTTACCCGACCCTGAGGGTATTTCTAACTGGGTCCTATCTTCATGCTTACGTGCTACTTTTACTAAAACCTTGTTATCATATCATGCACATTTCGATGCATTAGTCTGGTATATATTCTTCAGACTGGGTGTCATATTTTGATACATTGGTTTGCAGATATTGCTATCTCGGCGTCACTTTGTTGGCATGATGATCTATGATTCAATAATAATCATTGCGAAACTTAACCCGTAATAATGTTGACCAAAATAATTCTATAAGAATTAAAGATATTAAAGATAAAAATATACACAAATCGATTTGGGAACTATGGTATAGGAGGCCCATGGAGTAATAGATAGCGGCTCGGAGACGAATTCCAGGCGAATTGGTCTAGTTCGAATTCCATTCGAATCCTTTGCATTAATTTATGTGCTAATACCCTTGGGAAAGGTATGATTCCTCTTCTTCACCCTCCAGCTATGGGTAAATAGCAGGACAGACATGATTCTATAGCCTTGGATGGCAACTGGTCTACCACGAAAAGAAATGGCAACCTACTGCAGAAAAAAATCTGCCTCGTCAGTCATGTATTGAAAGATACATGATCGCCTAAGTGTGTATCATGCATGGCACATAAAAGTGATCGAATTTTAAGCTTATTGGCTAATATATATATTTTCAAAATTTTAAATATTCCTTTTAAGAAAAATATTGTTGATCATATTCTGAAGTTAGCCTCCAAGATTTCATTTTTAAGAGATATTTTGTCGTCTGCCAATTCAAAGAATACCACGCGTTTCGTACGACGTCGCTGGTTGGTTAATATATATGATTACAAAGATTCTAATAATCTGGAGCCGGTTTTGTACAAAAATTGAGTTTACTTTTTGTGATCCGGTGAATGTAAAAAGAAAAGATTTTTCATTTACATTTGTTAAATCTGTAATCATCTTCTGAAATGGAGCTCCACAAATCTATATAATTGTTTGGATGAGCTCTTCGCTATTTTACCCAAACATTTTGTCTTATAATGTGTTTCCAGCAGTATTATAGTGTTATATACACTTTCATATATTTTTTGTTTTTATTATGCAAAATGGCGTATATTGAGTTGACCCTTTTCAAATTTCTTCTTATTTATCACAAAAGTTGCAGTTAAATTCTTTTAGCATCAGACTGACAAAAAACATATTTTGAGGCTTTGGCATCCAGACTCGATGACCCGATACAAATGAGTAACATGGATCTCACAAAGCAGAACAAAAAAGAAAGCGAAAAATAGGAGCCTCCAAAAACTTCGGCGCGAAACTGAGAAAAATGTGCATTCTGGAGAGAAGATTCCTGCCAGTGATGATTGGAACCTTGTCAAAAGACTAAAATTCAGTTTGGCTGAATTAGAAATTGATATTTCTGTGAGTGTTGGGTTCTGCGAAGATAAGGAAGAAAGTGGTAAAGATCTGAGGCGTCTTGCCGCTACTCATTCCCGAGCAATAACCACCAAGCAACCAGCGTGAAGATACAAATAAATGAAAACTAAGCGCATAATACTCCCTACCAACTCCAAAACGACTACACTTCAAAAGAATTTATCCAATCTTGATATATAATTTGTCACAGTTACTTTAAAACGCTAAGAGATTTAATCAACTCAAAACACAAATAATATCAACATTAAACCTAAAGCGTCAGTACACAAAAATGCGAAAAGTGTCCCACTAAATACATTAGTGAAACACGCAGAGGTTTCATTGAAAGATGAAATGAATGTAGGAGAGAAGAATTTCCTTAGTTCATTGATTGTTCCTCATTATAGCGCTGAAAATAATTTAAAGAATGTGCTCGCGGTTAAGTGTGACATTTATTCAGTCAAAAATGTCTGGAAGTGCACTATTTTCAGTATTGTTTACTGTAAATTTATGTCCGGAATCATGCAAGATCTTTGCTTGGCTCGTGAATGCGGTATTAATACAATTAGGAATTAATGATTATCATAAAAGACTGAACGAAATATGCGAAGTTTAAAATTTAACTGTTGACTATTAGTTTATCTTAAAAATCGTCATGTAAACTGTAAACAGCGTTGATTGTACTTTTCTTCTTTTGTTTATATATATTCTTTTTGTATATATATATATATATATATATATATATATATATATATATATATATATTCTTTTTGTATGTATATATATATATATTCTTTTTGTATGTATATATATATATATTCTTTTTGTATATATATATATATATATATATATATATATATTCTTTATATATGTATATATTCTTTTTGTATATATATATATATATTCTTTATATATATATATTCTTTTTGTATATATATATATTCTTTTTGTGCATATATATATTCTTTTTGTACATATATATATATATTTATATATATATATATATACTTTTTGTATATATATATATATATATATATACATATATATTCTTTATACATATATATAATCTTTTTGTATATATATATGTATATATTCTTTATATATATATATATATATATATATATATATATATATATATATATATATACATATATATTCTTTATATATATATATATATACTCTTTTTTATATATATATTCTTTTTGTATATACATACATATATTATTTTTGTGTGTGTGTATATATATATATTCTTTTGTATCTCAATCTATTAGGTTGGTGCAAAAATAATGTCGGTTTTTGACGTTAAAAAATATGTCAAAAACCGACATTATTTTTGCACCGTCCTAATATAAAAGGCAGGATATGTGTGTGTGTGTGTGTGCGCCCGCGTGTAACGAATATACGGCCGCAATTTTCAACAGATTTTCACCAAAATTTGCATGCACATGCTCCAAGTTAGCGAAAAGGCCAAGACCGACTTTGCATTTCCCATTTCGATAGTAGAAATAATCGATTTTTTCATGCTTCTTTTCATGTAATTTGCATCCATTTTCTACTGGTCACGGTGTGAGCCTATAGCTGGCTTCCACTAATAGGCAGAAAGATTCTATTGGCCAGCGTGAGAGCCAACAGCTGATTGACACGAATGTTAACTAGCATGCTAGCATGCAAAAAAAATCGATATCTGCATTCGTCACAAGTGGGAAAAATTTAAATCTGCATGGCACTTTACTCCAATTGACTCATTCGCTTGCTCAAACTCAACGTTGCTTCTTATTCCGCAGAACTGCGTTGGGTGTGAAAAAGTATTTGCTGTTAACATTCATTTTTTCATTCGATTCTTCCAGTTACGAGTCCTTTTTTAAAGCTGATCGTTTTGTGTTTAGTTCTTTTTTCGTAACAGATTTAATGTTTAATATAGAGCTTAGAAAAAATTAGCAGTGTGAGATAGGCAAGAAGTAAGGCATGTAGCAACATCAGCATGGCAAAGGGCACTCCTTTAAAGGCAAGGAAGGGCAAAAATATTTTAAGTCAAGTGATAGCGATTGCTGTATGAGTCGTACAATTTTTGAATCAAGCACGGGCAACGCCGGGCCATGCTGCTAGTATATATATATATATATATATATATATATATATATATATATATATATATATATATATATATATATATATATATATATTCTCTTTGTATATATATATATATATATATATATATATATATAAAATCATTTCACCCCATGCAGTGACACAAAGTGGTTACTGAGTGCGAAAGAATAAGAAAAAAAAAGATAAACATAATTATGAGAAAGAACAATAAAAGAAGAACCAAGTAGACAGAAAATAACGATTGACATTGCATTTACTGTTTTGGGGGATTACAGTTGGTTAGAAAGTAAGAAGACTGAAAAGATTTCCGCAGGTGAGAAGTCTGAGAAAAGAAACTATTAGCAAAGTACTAACCGTTGTTGTTTTTTTCTATCATGAAAGAATAAGAAAAAAGAAACATTATTAAGGAACGAGAACAATAAAAGAGGAGGAATCAAGACGACAGCAGATAGATAAGGATAAACTTTGCATTTAAATTTTTGAAGATCACATTTGGTTGGAAAGAATTGATTCAGAAGAGAATTCCACAAACGAGAAGTGTGAGAAAAGAAACTGTTAGCACTGTTGTTCTTTCTTTGGATGTCATTTTTTTTATGTGGATGTCTGACTCTTTATTTCTTTCCAATTCATTGGTCTTCATTTTTTTGCACTATTGTCTTGTTCTTTATTTGGATACCTGGTTATTTACTTGGATGTCTTACACTTTCTTAGGATGTTTCGCTCTTTCTTTGGACGTCTTCCTCTTTATTTGGTGTCGGAAGAGTTTTCTACAAACGGGAAGTGATAAAAGAGACTGCTAGCATTCATTGGTCATCATTTGCTTGCTCTGTTGTCTTCTTCTTTATTTGGATGTCTTGTTCTTTCTTTGGATATCTTGTTCTTTCTTTGGGTGCCTAGATTTTACTTTGGATATCGTGCACTGACTTTCGATGCCTTGTTCTTTATGTGGATATCTTGATCTTTATTTGGATGTCTTCATCCTTCTTTGTATGTCTTGTTCTTTCTTCGAATATCTTGGTCTTTGGATGAATTCGTCTTTCTTTGGATGTCTTACTCTTTCTTTGAATGCTTTGTTGCTTATGTAGATGCCTCGCTCTTTTTTTAGATACCTTCCACTTCATTTGGATGCCTTGCACTTTGCTTGGATACCTTGTTCTTTATGTGTATATCTTGCTCTTTTTTTGGATGTTTTGTTCTCTCTTTGAATGTCTTGCACTTTCTTTGAATGCCTTGTTCCTTATGTGAATATCTTGCTCTTTCATTGAATGCTTAGTTCTTTCTTTGAATGCCTTGCTCTTTCTTTGGATGGCTTGCTATTTTTTTGATGCTTGCTTTTTTTGGATAGCTTTTTCTTTCTTTTGATGGCCTGCTCTTTCTTTGGATGTCTTGTCCTTTCTTTGGATGTCTTGTCCTTTCTTTGGATGTCTTGATCATTCTTTGGACGTATTAATCTGTCTTGGGATGTCTTGATTATACTTTAGATGCCTTGTTTTTTCTTTTGATGACTTGATCATTCTTAGGATTTATTGCTTTTTTACATACTTTGATCTTTCTTTGGATGTATTGCACTTTCTTTGGATGATTTGCTCTTTCTTTGAATGTCTTTGTCTTTCTTTTGATGTCTTGATCATTCTTTAGATGCCTTATTCTTTCTTTGAATTTCTTGATCCTTCTTTGGATGTCTTTCTTTTTCTATGGATACCTTATTCTTTTTTTGGATCCCTTGTTCTTTCTTCGGCTGGCTTGCTCTTTCATTGGATGTTTTGCTCTTCCTTTGCACATCGTTTGGATACCTTGTTCTTTATGCGTATATCTTGTTGTTTCTTTGAATCACTTGTTCTGTTTTGGATGTTGTGGATGTCTTGTTCTTTCATTCTCTCTCCGGATGTCTTGTACTTTATGAGAATGTCTTGCTTTTTCTTTGGATGTATTTGTCATTCTTTGAATGCTTCGTTCTTTATGTGGATGTCTTGTTCTTTCTTTGAATGCTTAGTTCTATCTTCGGATGACTTGCTCTTTCTTTGGATGCCTTATTTTTTTCTTTGGATGTACTTTCTTTGTCTCTCTCCGTCTTTCTTTGGATGCCTTGTTCTTTCTTTGGATATTTTGTCCTCTCTTTCGATGTCTTGCTCTTTCGTTGAATACCTTGTTCTTAATAAGAATGTCTTGCAATTTCTTTGGATGTCTTGCTGTTTCTGTGGATTTCATGCTCTTTCATTTAATGCTTTGGCCTTTATGAGAAAGTCTTGCTAATTCTTTGGATGCTTTGTTCTTAAGATGTATCCCTCTTCTTTTGGACGCTTTTCTCTTTGTGTGATTACATTGTTCTTTATGTGGATGTCTTGCTGTTTCTTTGAATGTTTTGTTCTTTATTCGAATGTTTTTCTCTTTCTTCAGATCTCTTGCTCTTTCTTCTGATCTCTTGCCATTTCTCTGGTCGTCTTGTTCTTTCTTCGGATCTCTAACCCTTTCTTTGGCTGTCTTGCCCTTTCTCCGTATCTCTTGCCCTTTCTTTGACTGTCTTGCTCTTTCTTCGGATCTCTTGTCCTTTCTTTGGCTGCCATGCCCTTTCTTCGGATCTCTTTCCCTTTCTTTGGCTGTCTTGCTCTTTCTTCGGATCTCTTGTCCTTTCTTTGGCTGCCTTGCCCTTTCTTCGGATCTCTTTCCCTTTCTTTGGCTGTCTTGCCCTTTCTTCGGATCTCTTTCCCTTTCTTTGGCTGCCATGCCCTTTCTTCGGATCTCTTTCCCTTTCTTTGGCTGTCTTGCCCTTTCTTCGGATCACTTGCCCTTCTTTGACTGTCTTGCCCTTTCTTTAGCTGTCTTGTTCCTTCTTCGGATCTCTTGCATTCCTCAGATCTCTTACCCTTACTTTGGGTATCTTGCAATTTCTTCTGATCTCTTACCCTTTCTTTGTCTGTCTTGTTCTTTCTTCGGATATTTTCCTCATTCTTTTCATGTCTTGCAATTTTTTCGGACCTCTTTTCCTTTCTTTGGCTGTCTTGCCCTTTCTTCGAATCTCTTGACCTTTCTTCTGATCTCTTGCCCTTTCTTTGGCTGTTTAGTTCTTTCTTCGGATCTCTTGCCTTTTCTTTGGCTGTCTTACCCTTTCTTCGGCTCTCTTGTCCTTTCTTTGGCTGTCTTGCCCTTTCTTCGGATCTCTTGCCCTTTCTTTGGCTGTCTTGCCCTTTTTTGGGATCTCTTTCCCTTTTTTTGGCTGTCTTGCCCTTTCTTCGGATCTCTTGCCCTTTCTTTGGTTCTCTTGCCCTTTCTTAGGATCTCTTGCCATTTCTTTGGCTATCTTGTTCTTTCTTCAGATCTCTTGCTCTTTCTTCGGATCTCTTTCCCTTTCTTTGGCTGTCTTGCCTTTCCTTTCGGATCTCTTGCCTTTTCTTTGACTGTCTTGCCCTTCCTTCGGATCTCTTCCCATTTCTTCGGATTTCTTTCCCTTTCTTTGGCTGTCTTGCCCTTCCTTTCGGATCTCATTCCTTTTTATTGACTGTCTTGCCCTTTCTGCGCATCTCTTGCCTTCTTTTTGACTGTCTTGACCTTCCTTCGGATCTCTTGCTTTTCTGTGGTTGCCTTGCTCTTTCTTCGGATCTCTTGCCCTTTCTTCTGATCTCTTGTCCTTTCTTCGGCTGTCTTGCTCATTCATCGGATCTCTTTTCTTTATCTTGCCCTCTCTTCGGATCTCTTGTTCTTTCTTCGGATCTCTTGCCCTTTCATCAGTTCTCTTGCCCTTTCTTTCGCTGTCTTGACCTTTCTTCGGATCTTTTGCCTTTTCTTTTTCTGTCTTGCCCGTTCTTCGCATCTCTTGCCTTTTCTTTGACTGTCTTGCCCTTCAGATTTCTTGTTCTTTCTTCGGATCTCTTGCGCTTTCATCGTATCTCTTGCCCTTTCTTTGGCTGCCTTGCACTTTCTTCGTATCTCTTGCCCTTTCTTTGACTGTCTTGCCCTTCAGATTTCTTGTTCTTTCTTCGGATCTCTTGCGCTTTCATCGTATCTCTTGCCCTTTCTTTGGCTGCCTTGCACTTTCTTCGTATCTCTTGCCCTTTCTTTGACTGTCTTGCCCTTCAGATTTCTTGTTCTTTCTTCGGATCTCTTGCGCTTTCATCGTATCTCTTGCCCTTTCTTTGGCTGCCTTGCACTTTCTTCGTATCTCTTGCCCTTTCTTTGGCTGTGTTGTTCTTTCTTCGGATCTCTTGCCCTTCCTTAGGATCTTTTGATCTTTCTTTGGATTTCTTGCCCTTTCTTTCGCTGTCTTGCCCTTTCTTCGGGTATCTTGCCTTTTCTCTGGCTGTCTTGCCCTTTCTTCAGATTTCTTGTTCTTTCTTCGGATCTCTTGCCCTTTCTATGGTTCTCTTGTCCTTTCTTTCGCTGTCTTGCCCTTTCTTCGGATTTCTTGCCCTTTCTTTCGCTGTTTTGTTCTTTCTTCTGATCTCTTGCCCTTTCTTTGGATGTCTTGCCCTTTCTTCGGATCACTTTTCCTTACTTTGGCTGTCTTGCACTTTTTTCGGCTGTCCCGTTCTTTCTTCTGATCCGATACTATTTCTTTGACTGTCTTGCCCTTTCTTCGGATCTATTTCCCTTTTGTTGACTGTCTTGCCCTTTCTTTGGTTCTCTTTCCCTTTCTTTGGCTGTTTTCTTCTTTCTTCGGATCTCTTTGCCTTTCTTTCGCTGTCTTGCCCTTTCTTCGGCTGCCTTGCCCTGTCTCCGCATCTCTTCCCCTTTCTTTGGCTGTCTTTCCATTTCTTCTGGTCGCTTGTCCTTTCTTTGGTTGTCTTTCTGTTTCTTCGGATCTCTTGCCCATTCTTCTGAACTTTTGCTCTTTCTTTGGCTGTCTTGTTCTTTCTTCGGATCTCTTGCCCTTTCTTCGAATCTCTTGCCCTTTCTTTCGCTGTTTTGCCCTTTCTTCGGATCTCTTGCCCTTTGTTCGGTTCTCTTGCCATTTCTTTCGCTGCCTTGCCCTTTCTTCGGATCTCTTGCCCTTTCTTCGGATCTCTTGCCCTTTCTTCGGATCTCTTTCCCTTCGGCTGTGTGCCCTTTCTTCGGGTCTCTTGCCCTTTCTTTGGCTGCTATTCGGATGCTATGCTATTTTTTGTCTGTATTGCCCTTTCTTCTGAATGCTTGACCTTTCTTTGGCTATTTAGTTTTTTCTTCGGATCTCTTGCCCTTTCTTTGGCTGTTTTGTTCTTTCTTCCGATCTCTTGCCCTTTCTTGGGATCTTTTGCTCTTTCTTCGGATCTCTTGCCCTTTTTTTGGCTATGCTATTTTTTTGGATCTCTTACCCTTTCTTCTGATAGTTTGCCCTTTCTTTGACTGTCTTGTTCTTTCTCCAGATCTCTTGCCCTTCGGATCTTTTGCTCTTTCTTTGTCTATCTTGTTCTTTGTTCGGGTCTCTTGCCCTTTCTTCGGATCTCTTGCACTTTCTTCGGATCTATTTTGCCCTTTCATTTGGTGCCTCTTCTGACACTAGCGCTGCTTCTACTCGCGATCCTTTGGAATCCCCCTGTATTTTTCGATTAAATTTGATAGGCAAAGTTTCCAAGCTGGAATTATTGGTTACCAAGATGGAATTATGAACTACTTAGTTTCAAGACATCAGGAATACAGGAAGTTCTATAAAAATATCAATGATGAGAATAATAATATGAAAAAGATTAATGACAATTTATGTTAGGCCAGACCGCAGATTTGTTGCTTTCTCTTCCGTCCAACCAGAAATCTTTTCATTTTTTAGATTTTTGTTTTTCTGTTTCTCCTCTTGTTTCTGTTCTAATATTTTCTTATTTTTCATGAATGTCTTTCTATAACTCGACAAAGATGTTGCCTTCTTTTCAAAAATGTGAAAAGGCATCGAAGCATTAACGCGTCCACTGCTTGTTAATCGATTATTGATTAGTTTAAAGCATACTTTTAGTGTTACGATCAGATTTTATAATATAAAAACCGTATTATGCGTCATACACTTGCGTAAAATCCACGAAATACGTTGGCCTATTTCAAGACATATTTTTCCTTTTATTCGCAATTAATTTACGGCTTTAAATATAACATTACAGCTTTCAGTTTTACACTTAATCTTTCATTTTAATGCTAAGAGTGGATTCAGCAGCCGTCATTACCATATACTCTGAATCGAATTCCCTTTATATTCTATTAGTAAGGAAGAAGTTTCATTCAGACAGCTTCTTCCCCAGAAATCTTGCAATGTGTCATGACTCCCGACACGTTGCTCCTTCGATCATTACCGTTATCTATCATCAGAATATAGATCCATTCTCCTTTCTCGATACGCCCTTATCATATATCCATTACATCATCTACCTTCAGTTATACTTTCTGTTACAGAAAGTGAAAGCCAGTGCCAGAACGGCCAAAAATTGGTCGGAATGCCTCGTGGGCGTGGAATTCTGACAATGATGGGTTGCCTTTCTTTGGGTTTTGAATATAAGTTCAAAAGACCGTGAATTCAACAGAGGGTTGCAAGAATTCGGAAGTGTCGATACGCCTCCCACGCCCAGGTTGAGAGAGCGGCCATGACCACTCGCGATGAACGACATGCGTTCTTGTGAAATCATTACTCCCGCTGCCTCTTAGAATCCAAGCTTCCACCACGCTCTCCTAAAAAACAAATAAAAAAAATATAATGGCCCTTTTCGTTGATAACATTTTATGTAGTAACATGAAATCCCAGAGACGCCACAGAACGCAACATTGTTTGAGGTGAACAATAGTAAAAGAAAATAGTAAAAAGTTTCAGGAAGGGACTCAAAACAATCTATAACTGTTTTAACTCAGTTGAACCTATCGAAACGTTTATTTAGATTCGAAGCAATCCCCCAAAATATAGAGAATTCTAGTACGAATTATTTGTAGACTAAAAAGGACCGCTCTTTCTTTTTAATTTTCTCTCAAAAATCTAGGTATTAAACCCCTAATTACATACAACTGTTACGCTGTGGAATAGACTCCGATAAGAGATGTGTTCCTGATCCTTAAAATAGTAACCTCTTCAAGCCTAAGTTCAACCCTTATCAGTCCTACAGTCTTGTTCAAATTAATTGAAACAAAACGAATAATTCCGTTGTTATTTACTTTTTTCGCATTTTTCCATTGAAGCATGACCCAGTGCATATGTTAGTATTATATATGTGCATTCCACGAAATTGTTCCTTGCAGATTTAACACAGATTCTTGATTGGATTTAAACCAGAAGAGTTTCCAGGCCAGTCTAGTTCTTTGATTTGCCCACTGGTAAGTCTTTCCAGTATCTCAGCGTTATAATTTTCGCACGCTTCCTTGGAGTAACGTCTATCGCAGACAATGGCCGTAGGACAACTAATCAACAGAAGAGACTGTCTGGGAATGATAAAAATCTGATGCAATCACGGATGACGCAATATTTTTCAAGGCCAAACAAATTTCATAATACACTCCGCAAATAGATTCATACTGCTGCACATCACTGCAAATGACTTAATTTGAGAAGAAAATCGAAATCTGAGAAGAAATCGATTACACACTGTCACTCCAGTGGGTCTAAAACTGACCGTATAGTGAACGAAAGGAAACTAAAGCCGTTGTTTCAATTAAGTTGCACAGGGGTGTATATGCATCTCTTACTTCCTTTTTCTACGCCCTTACACAACTTCATTAAGGAACACTCTACCTTCAGTGGCTCTCGAGTTTTGCATTAGGTGAAAAATAGCATAAAAATGAATGAAAATTTGTTCATTGCGTGAAAATGAATAATTAATTTTATTTTGAGAGAGACGTGGAGGGTCGACATAGATGGCGCGGATGGAGTGATGGCTTATTGAACACGTCTGGTTGATCGTCAGTTATGAGTAGTAAGTTCGATCTCTCAGTAGGTGCACATAATTCTGGACTTGGGAAGCTTAGTAAATAAGAACAATAATATACGTGGAAATCAGGCTTGTAGAGCCCCCAGACTTTTCCCCACAGAGCATTTGCTTAAATTGCTTCTACGTGATCGTTTCAGGCAAAACACGTTCAGCTTTGAATATTTCGTGCCATTGTTGTTACAACTTGTGGGGGTGTGAATAAGTTAGTCCCTATTCGACCCGCCTGATGCAAAAATGCCTACGAATTTACATATGGAAAGAATTGGTGCTAGCTGCTTCAAATGTAAATGGATTGTTATAAATAATCAGCACACATCTGCTTGACAATCATCTAACCAAAGTAACAGTTAAGAAGCCAAACGAAGAAGGAAGCTGATTTTTTTTGAGTAAATCCTTGATGCTGGCAATTGAGTGATGACCTCTTCAGTAAGATGTGAAGCTACTGGACAGAAGCATACCTATAGAAAAACCTGGTGATATTTACACCATGTCGATTAAAGAATTCACATTTGAAGAATTAAGTAATGCACTTCCGAGTTTGAATCGAGCTAAAAGAGACGAACCGTAGAATCGATTAGCCCAGTTGAAGTTTATGACACCTACATTCTTATAGAAATTAATCCAGTTTGAGTTAAAAAAAAGAAAAAAAAAGAAGTACCATGAAAATGACTCTCACACTTGGTACTGAGAATCTATTACCTCCCCAGTAGAGTAAATGAGGGATATCATGTCGTTTGGGGTTAATACTATTTATAGAGGCACATTAAAGGAAGCTGCATTAAATGTTCTTTTACGCACCAGCAAAAATATTAGCGTTCAGAGTATGTAAAGAATTTTCTGAAGATGATTGACAATCAAACATTCATTTGTTTTGTAATAAAAACAAAAGAAAATCATCTGTTTAATTCTTACTCTCATTCTGATGACAGATTCCAATCAAAGAAAGCCTTGGGAGGAATAAAAGGAAATTAACTTTCAATTTAATTATAGACCAACGGATTTTGTGCAAAATGCTCCGGCAAATATCATACGCATATTGAAAATGCTTAAGCCGTCGGAATCTCAAATCTTCAGTACCAGGGTCACTTTTAATATTGTTGAAAACAACAGCAAGAGACGTCCTCTGTATGACTAGAATCTACATCCAGCAGCAAAGCTTCTGATAGGGAGCTTTGAGGAGCGTGGAACCACCTCTTAATTGATGTTGCACCCGAGTACACTCTGACCAAGGGTGCTAGCACCTGTTAGGGTCCCAGCAATGAGCAAATAGTTAACACTCAAAATGGGGCCAAAACATGAAAATATAAAAGTACATTAGAAAAAATTACCAGCAATATACATTTTGTGGGGGAAAAAAATACCAAAGAAAAAAAAATTTACCACAAGAAAATAAAATTTTGACATTAAATGAAATATAAGGAGTTGATATGGCGTTAAACAAATCAAAAAGAAAAAGAAAGAAAAAGAAATCCGTTTTATTAATGAAGGCAAAAAATTTAAATGAACGAAGATATTTATTTGAATGTATTTAATCATTTTGATATAATTCAGAACAAAAGAGAAAATGGGACAATTAAAGAGACGAAAGCCTATGATGGCGAGAATGTCAAAACGAGGCTGTATTCAAGAGACCTCTGGCGGTAATGTCAATCATTAGTAATGATAATAGCAGTCGGCAATGGAAATATCCGAAACGTATGGTTTTATGATAGCATCAGTAAGAATCCAAGAGGAGAAGAATAGTTAAAAATTAAAGTATGTTGATAATAAACAAGACACGAATGTTATTACTGTCGATCCCACACCAAGTGAAGGACATTAATTCTAGAATATCAGCGATCGGGAAAGAAGACGAGTTTTATTATTGCCAGTTAGGTGTTTAATGTTGTAGTGTGGTTAGCGTCAATAAAATATCATTTTTAGAAACTTTTGAATGCCTATGAACATGTGTCCGATAAAGTTAAATTTAAAAGTAGCGCAACTCCCATGACTTGAGATTTTCAATTATCGTGAATCTTTACTTGCCAACACATCCCCACGAGTGACCAAACGGATGGGTTTTCTTTTTTTTATCGAGTCAGCATCTTTAAACTTGTTGCTAACCAAGGATAAAGAATCTAGTTTTATATGCTATTTAACTCATAGCTAGGAGGAGAAAGATAGATTAATACCTTTCACAACAATATTTGTACGGAAGTAAGGAAAATAAAGAAATCGACTAGAATTCGAACTGGGAACGCTGATTTCTCATCGATTCGCACACCGTTACACTGTGTGCACATCAATTAAACAGATATCAATCAATTAAAGTTAAGAAATCGATAATACTTCCAATGATGCCATATATTCGATTACAGAATCTAACATGAAGAAAAAAATGAATTATTTCTAAGTGATCAGCATTCTCTCAGTTGTATTGCGCAGATGTTGCTTTCTATCTGAATTTCTGGGATGAGGAGTTATCATTATTTACATTATATTCGGACTATTGTCCTCATCTTTGTTGTTTTTTATCACAATGTTTTGACCGTTCTTTTCCCAGGCTTTCATGAGGTGTATTCAGGTAACCTACAGGGAATTCTGAATTGAACACTTTATTTAATCTACGAGGGTATACTGTTCTCGTACCACTGCTCATGTCTAAAGATATAGTCTCCTTCTTATTTTACAGTACTAAATAAAATAAAAACTAGACGATATCCCTGAGGAAGGCTGGAGGGCACAGCGGTCGAAAGGTTGTGATAAAAACAACAAAGATGCGGACGATAATCCAAATATATTGTCCTTCAATACTGATGCAAAATGTTATTAAGTTTAGCCGAGATGAAGAATAAATCAAATTTGGACGACACAGTGGGTGAAACGGTAGCGAGATACTATCTTTACTGGATATTAGTATTCGAGACTAGCTGTAGGTTAAATTTCAAATATTGAGATCTACAAAAACAGACCAGTATCCCTTCAAATGATTTTGGTCCTACACAATCAACAATCACCAAGCAATTAAATGTTTCTTGTATTAGTAAAACGTTGGCTACAAAAAATCCATATAAACTAATTAATTAAGCGAATGATATTTAATTTTGTTTACACTATTTATATTCGGACTGTTGTCCTCATCTTTGTTGTTGTTGTCATAACGCATCGGCCGTTATGCTTTCCGGCCTTCATCAGGTGTATCGATCTGGGTAACCTACACGAAATTCCTAACTGAACCCTTTATTTAATCTATGGGAATAGACTGTTCTCGTTCCACTGCTTATGTCTAGGCAAAACGTCTAGTTCTTATTTTAAGTATTAAATAAAATTAAGAAATAGACGATATTCTTAGAAATGAGCAGTGAAACGAGAACAGACTATCCCTGTAGATTAAATAAAGTGTTTAATTCAGAATTATCTGTAGGTCACCCAGATCTTATATTACAACCGACGAAGGCCGGAAAGAAGAGCGACCGAAACGTTGTGATAACAACAACAAAGAAGAGGATAATAGTCCTAATATAAATACTGTAGATATTGCTTTATTAGTTTGATGTAAATTGTCTTGACTGTGGAATTAACAAAGGAATATAAAAAGTTCATGCCTTTCTTGTGAGTGTAAAAAAGACATCAGTAATTTCAAACAAATTCACAAACATGCGCTGACGTGTAAACTAAGTTGGTCAGTTTATTGCGTGTGTGTTTTGTAAAAAGGAATTCTCGAAACATGTTTATTCCCGTTCCTGTTAACGAATAAAGAAGTCTTTTGTGATGTACATTGTTTACGCTAGCCACCAGCAGATATTTACTATCATTAATTAACTGAGACGTTTCATTTAGAAGACGTCAAAAAAGATTTTGATAAAAACTCATTTACAAACTAGGCACAAATCCAACGAGAAGCAGTTTTGTGACTCTTTGGTAATGGAAGATTTCTGTGGAAATCCGACAAGAATGACAGTGAGATGCCAAAAGAATAACTTGTATTAAAACTGAATAAATAATCAAAGATTTACGACTTTTCTATTAAGGGTTTACAAACAAAAGATCAAAAATATTTGTAAGGTGCAACGAAATTGCCAATTGACTTTAGATGTGTTCGAATTGCTTACGTCTTCAGCATTAAATGTCTAAGAAACAGAAGACGAACATATTTTTTATCTTTTCTAAAGCCTTTTCTGTCATTCATTTACTCAAGCTCGCTAGGAAGTTTACGCATTGTTTTCCTCTGTCCCTCTTGCTTTTAATCCGTCCTGTGAGTATTAATGTTTCCAAACCCTCTTTATTCGTGACGTGCCTTAGACGTTTCAACAGTCTCTTTCTGATGTTAAGTATATTTCTCAAAACACTTCGTCTTTGCTCATATGTTCGGTCAATGGTATTCTCAGCATCCTTCTGTAGAATCACATTTCTCTTGCTTCAAGTCTCTTCTTCTGTAAAGCCATTGTCTAGCATTCACCGCCATATATTCCGTACTCTTTTCTATCCAAATGCGCTTTCGGATTCGGATTTCAGTGTCGCATTTTGCGTCCTTTGTTAAAACACTTCCAAGATATTTAAATTGTTGTACTTTTTTGATTTTGGTATCCCCGATTAGTCATTTATATGAGTTTTTCCTTTTACTAACAACCAATCTACTTAACATTGATTATTTAGGCCTTTCTTCTCGCTTTTCTTTGCGGCCTTCTGTAGGAGTTTTTGTAGTTTCCTTTCTATGTCTGCTGTTAACATTGTGTCATTTGCATATCGTATGTTGTTAAGATGGTGGCCGAAAATAAGGACTCTCACAATCGCTTGACTGTGTAAGTTGAATAAGTCAGTGGGAAGACATACCATTGTCTCACACATCCTTTTTATTTTTCTATATTGACTGAACTCATTTTCTATCCGTATGTAGGCGATTTGCTGCCAAGATAGGTTGTGGATTATTTTAATATCCTTCCTAAATATGTCAAGGTTACCTTCTTTTGTGAGGTTACAATCCCTAAATTTAAAGAAAAAAAAATATACGAACATAAAACTAACTTGAAATTAAACACTTGCATTCGACTGGAAACCTGGCAAATTAATTACTTTTGTTAATCTTTATATATAAATTGAGAGCGATTAGCAGTATGCTTTTCTAAGTCTATTTTATGATCTTTGAGGGGCAGACAACCATTTACTGCATTGTAGTTAATGCTATATGATAGATGATAGAGCATCTTAATCACAGTGATACTGAAAAAAGGACAGTGCAAAAATATTGATTCACCATCGAAGATTTTAGCTTTCTTAAATTTCTTAAATTGAAAAGGATGTTCTTCTTACAAAAAGAAAGTTATTTTTATTTTAACAGAAAGTACAAAATGTCAAAGAGCCCCCTTTGGCTCGAGTAATTGCCTTAATTTGATGTGACCATTAAATGGAACAAAGTCCGGATTTTCTCATTGAGAATTCTTCCGATTCTTCTTGGTAATAATCCAAAATCTCTTGGAGACTGCGTAGTTTTTTTTATTTTGTTGGAGCACTTGTTTCTTCATTTCCCATCACAACGGCTCAATTATATTGAAATCAGAACGTTGTTCTGGCCAGTTTTCTGAAGTTTGAAAAATCTTACAAACTCCGTAATGATGATTGAAAAATAGAAAGATTTATGAGTAGATCGATGACTGAAATAAGATTAAATATCTGTCTATATTTCTGAGATGAGGTATTATATACATTATTTACATTATTCGGACTATTATCCTCATCTTTGTCGCCATATTTATTACAACGTTTCGGCCTTTGTACGCTCCGGCCTTCTTCAGGTGTTTGGAATATCGAACTGAACCCTTTATTTCGCTCACTGGGGTAGACTGTTCTAGTTCCACGTGCCATGTTTAATGGATATCAGTTATCAGTTATCTCCTGTTAATTTCCCTCTGAAGGTTCTCCACTGCCTTAACCGGGTATTGAGGACACATGACACAGTAGATAAAGATAGGTTAGATCTAGTGACAAGACCCAAAGAGTGTGAGTTCAATACCCAGTTAAGGTATCTTGCGTTCTTTCTTTCACTGGTCTCCTTACATATTCTCTTGCATTAGAATGTAACATTATTTTGCATTCATCACCAAAACTTACTTTTTGCCACTATCCAGCATCCCAGTTTCGATACTCGTTTGACTATTTCAATCTTCTTCTGCTGCTACACAAACGTTGAAGTTAATTTTTGTAATAATTTGCGTTCTGTACGAAGAAGAACCCTCACCATTAACATAGGGTTCACTTCTCATGTGTTTGCCTGTTAATTTTGCATTGCCCACTGAGGATCTCAAAAATACTTTTTAATCGATCTTCTAACCTTTTGTAGTCTTTAAGGAGTTTTTGTACTTTAAAAACTTCCAGTAGCAGTAAACGTCTTTTGGATGGTTTGAACTGGATTTCTGGAAATTCCCAGCCACCTGGCTATCACTTGTTGAGTCGTCTTCCCCTTCAAAGTCACAACCACCATCTTTGTTTCAGTAGAAATTTCAGCCATGATTTTAATGTAAAAAAAAGCATGTTAATGTTTAACTACAATGACTTGTCAAGGAACCTTACTCTCATGTTAATAAGATGGAATAATTCCTATGTAGAAATTATCATGACTTTAACATCTCAGATCTTTCAGTGACTCAATAGTTTTTCATGGCCGTTTTTCAACTTCAAAATACTTAAAGTGGTGCATCTTCTATTAAAGAGCACATACCAAAATATAACAACTTATTTTTCCGAATAATTATCCCTTAACTCTGAGGAAGGCTGGAGGGAACAGCGGTCGAAAGATTGTGATAAAAGCAACAAAGATGACAATAATCAAAATATATTGTCCTTCAATACTGATGTAAAATGTTATTAAGTTTAATCAAAGTTAAATGAAACCTGGATAGCACAGTGGGTGAAACGGTAGCGAGATACTATCTTTACTGGATATCAGTGTTCGAGACTAGCTGTAGGTTAAATTTCAAATATTGAAAAACAAAAACAGACCAGTATCTCTATATTTCTGAGATGAGGTATTATGTAAACTATTTACATTATTCGGACAATTGTCCCCAGGTTTCGGCCTTTCAGTATCTGTCTATATTTCTGAGATGAGGTATTATGTACACTATTTACATTATTCGGACTATTGTCCTCATCTTTGCCGCCATATTTATTACAACGTATCGGCGCTTCAGTATCTGTCTATATTTCTGAGATAAGGTATTATGTACACTATTTACTATATTTGGACTATTGTCCTCATCTTTGTCGCCATATTTATTACAACGTTTCGGCCATGGCACAGTAGATAAAGGAGTTGGTTAGATCCAGTGACAGGACCCAAAGAATGAGAGTTCAATACTCGGTTAAGGCAGTGGAGAACTTGGAGAGGGGAATTAACAGGAGGTAAAGTCCTCAGCTACTACCGATAAAAACCTGCCGCTACACAATCTTAAATTCTTAATCAAATAAAGTCGAATAATCATTTTATGTAGTTAACCTTGTAAATGTGTATAGTGTGTGTGTGCGCGTGAGAGTAAGAGGGAGAGAGAGAGAGAGAGAGAGAGAGAGAATGTGTGTGTGAAATGTGTATAAGCATGTCGAGTGTATATAAAATATATATGTGCGCATCTAGGGAGTATATGTACGTTGAATGTCTAGATTATATGTGTGTACGTTGAATATGCGCATGTACAGTCTATGTATAAAATCTGTATGTGTATGGAGATGTATGTGAAAAGTGGGTATATGAGTGAGCGTTTTTCTTGTTATTTGATCACATCAAAGCTTCTTTAAAAAAAAAAAAACATTTTAACGACTTCGTTGATCAGATTCCAACCGAAATGAAATCTCTAAACACCGGACAAGCAAGAAGTTCGGACATCTTGGATCGTCAATCAACGTATAATTGGTCCAGAGAGAGACAACTGGAGAAATGATGCTGTCAGTTTATATGCGAAATTCTGGAGGCAAAAGAATATTTTTTTCTCAAAAGGTTGGCACATGGGTAGTGCACTGGCTTAGAGAATTGGCAACGCTCGATAGCACGTCTTATTGACCAAGAAACTGGTTGAATTTAAAGTCTGTCTCTAATTACGAATCCGATTAACTCGTATTTTGTGCAAAAACCTAAGATCTGTTTGAAATAAATATTTTTATAACGAATTTCATTTCAAGAACTTCACGAAAGGTAATGATAGTGCTCACAATCGCTAGAGTCCTCAGAACCTCACAAAGAACATTGGAGAGAGTGAGATTGGAAGAAGTACGGCTCGGTGCCAAAAAGAGCACTAGTGAGGTCAGCAATAATACTGAGGAGAGTTCTGGAGATTCGAGGACACTTCTTGCCATTTTTTCTTCACCGATTGTCACAGAAAATCCACGATACGAACATAAAAAAAAACTAAAAAAAAACTTAGACACATTTTCTTTATTAAAGACTCTAGAAAAAACTCAGGCTGGTAGACGCTAATTATTCTACTAAAAGAAAAAGAGATGTCTACTCAAACACGTTTATCCTCTAATATATTTATGCGCAAGAGAAATAATGTCGGATTAAAAATCGATTAATTCCTTAGGAATTACTTTGTTTACGTTTCGGATACAAATATAAAGCTAGCAGATGTGCGATTTGACAGATGTGCTTTTCTTCATTAGGATAATTGAGGCTTGATTCGCTGTAAAGTCCCCTGTGGCTGAGCTGTTTAAAACCAAACTGGATTATACGGAGGACAGAGGTTAGAATCTTGGCGAATAGCACATTCACTTTAATAAAGACCCTGCAAGAAAACTAGCTCAGTAGATCTCAATTCTTTTCTGCTATATTTCTGAGATGATGGATTGTAAGTATTTACACTATTTACATTGTTCGGGCTGTTTTCCTCATCTTTACTGTCACATTCACGACGTTTCGGCCGTTGTACGCTCCAGCCATCTTCAGTTTATGTCTATATTTCTAAGATGAAGTATTATAGCTATTTACACTATTTACATTTTTCGGACTGTTTTCCTCATCTTTACCGTCACATTCACGACGTTTCGGCCGTTGTACGCTCCGGACATCTTCAGTTTCTGTCTATATTTCTAAGATGAAATATTATAACTATTTATACTATTTACATTGTTCAGACTGTTGTCCTCATCTTTACGGTCATATTCAAGACGTTTCGGCCGTTGTACACCTCGACCTTCTTCGGGTGACGAAATAAAGGGTTCGGTCGAAATTCGAACGTATATCTCCTGTAGAAGGCCTGAGCGTCCTTTTCTATATCCTTTCCTTAAACCCCCCTCTTTACTCTTGCTCTCACTCTCTGTAACTCATTACGTGCCCTCCCGCCTTGCTTGGGGTGAAATGCTTAAAAAAATCGACTAGAATAGCTAGCAGGATGCAAATATAATAATAATAATAATAATAATAATAATAATAATAATAATTTACCCATAACATGTTAAATAAATTACGCTCCACGCGGGTGACGGTATTGATGGCAGATTCAGAAAGAAAACTAAAAGTTTGCATAAGTTAATGTGGGAGAGCACTAAGAAAGCAAGAAAAACCTTAACTGTAAGAAGACAGAATGAATGGTTGTCAGTAAAAGGGACATATCCCAAATCACCAATTACGCATCGGGGACGTCAAAATGAAACAAGTGGGTGAAGTGAAAAATCCGAAGGGATGACGATACAGCGAAACATGTAATTTTCGGACAATGTGCAGTGACTTAAGGAGTAATATATTTATTAAAATAACCCGAGAAATGTGTGCGAGACTGATATTTTATATCTAATCTTCTATATGGAAGTGCATGTTGGAAAATTTACTTATAGATGAAGATGAGACTTGAAACGTCAGAGACGTTGTTCTACTGATAAATGCTGAAAATACCATGGACAGAAATTTAAAAAATAAGAATTGCAAATAATTTGTTGTTAAAAATAAAAAAGAGACAAATATTTTTGGAGCCATAGTGAGGAAAGAAGGTTTCGAGTATTGAACAATCACATGGCATATTAAAGACAGGAACAGTAGATGGAGAACGAGGAATGATCTACTTAACATGTCTGATAACATAACAAGGGCCACAAAAATGTGGGATAAATGGACAAGAGTTACTTCGTGCAAGAAAAGACGAGAAGTCGTAGAGGGACATAAACGTCCACCCCTTGAAAAGCTATGACAAATCTAAAATGAATTATTTTTCTTATATATGGTAATGGAGATGATCTTGATAGTAATGGTAATGATAATTTTACAAAAAATGTTGTTTGAATGCCATTGGCCTGGTAAGATTGAGAACCAATGATTACATATGGACAGTGGAGGTGGTAGTGAGTAGCGAAATTGTGTGTTGGTTTCAGTGATAAATATCTATCTGATAAGAGAAAGAAGGAGAGAGTGAAAGGTGGGGAGAGAGAGAGAGAAAGAGAGAGAGAGAGGGGTGGGGAGAGAGAGAGAAAGAGATAGAAAGAAGTGTGGGAGAGAGAGAGAGAGAGAGAGAAAGGTGTTAAGAGAGAAAGAGGTAATGTCAGCAACATGCCGTAGGGGTTCGCAACAGAACCACAACACATTGAGCGAATGATGCCTCATGGCGAGCAAGGATGAATGATTGTAGAGAAAGAAATGGAAAGAAATAAATGAAAGAAGCTGAGGAACAGTGGGGAGGGGGGTGGAGACACGAAGGAAAACAAGAACGACAACAACAACAAAAGTATGAATTAAATAAAAGAAAGGAAGAAGAAAATCTAAAAGTGAACTGGAAAATGGAAAGGATTTAATGATCAAAGAAAGAAAGAAAGAAAAAAAGAAACAAAGAAAAAAAGAAAAAAAAAGAAAGGAATGAAGAAAGAGAGAAAAAGTAAATGTATAAATAAAGAGTAAGTAAAAGAAAGAAGGAACGAGTAAGTAAAAGAAATAAAGTGTAAGTAAAATAAAGGAAGAAAGAAAGAAAGAAGGAAAGAGTAAGTAAAAGAAAGAAAGAACAAGTAAAGAAAGAAAGAAGGAAAGAGCAAGAAAAGTAGGAAAGAGAGAAGGAAAGAGTAAGTAAAAGAAACAAATAAAAGGAAAAAAGTAGTAAAGAATAAGTAAAACATAGAAAGTAAGAAAGAAAGAAAGAAAGAGCAAGTATAAGAAAGAAAGAAAGAAAGAGAGCAGTAAAAGAAAGAATAAAGAAAATACGAAGGAAAGAGTAAGTAAAAGAAAGAAACGGACAGTAAAAGACAGAAAAAAGGAAAGTGCAATTAAAGAAAGAAAGAAGGAAAGAATAAGTTAAACGAAGAAAGAAGGAAAGAGTAAATAAAAGAAGAAGAAAATCGTAAGTAAAAGAAGGAAAGAGTAAGTAAAAGAAAGAAAGAAAGAAGGAAAGAGTAAATAAAAGAAAGAAAGAAAGAAAGAGTAAGTAAAAGAAAAAGGAAGAAAGAAGAAAAGAGTAATCAAAAGAAAGACAGAAAGAAAGAAAGAAAGAAAGAAAGAAGGAAAGATTAAGTAAAAGAAAGGAGGAAAGCGTACGTAAACGAAAGAAAGAAAAAAGAAAGGAGGAAAGAGTAAGCAAAAGAAAGAAGGAAAGAACCAGTAAAAGAAAGAAAGAAGGAAAAAGTAAAAGAAAGCTCGAAAAAAAGAAGGAAAGAGTAAATAAAAGAAAGAAAGCAGGAAAGAGTAAGTAAAAGAAAGAAAGAAAGAATTAATGAAAATAAAAAATTAGGAAAAGAATAAATAAAAGAAAGAAAGAGGGAAAGTGTAAGTAAAAAAAGAAAGACGGAAAGAGTAAGTAAAAGAAAGAATGGAGGGAGGAGTAAGTAAAAGAAAGAAAGAAAGAAAGAGTAACTAAAAGAAAGAAAGAAAAAAAGAAACAAAAAAGAAAGAAAGAAGAACTAAGTAAACGAAAGAAACAAGGAAAGAATAAGTAAAAAAATGAGAAGGAAAGTGTAAGTAAAAGAAAGAAGGAAAGAGCACGTACGAGAAAGAAAGAAGTAAATTGTAAGTAATAGAAAGAATGAAGTAAAGAGTAATTGAAAGAAAGAAAAAAGGAAAGTATAAGTAAAAGAAAGAAAGAGAGAATGAAAGAAGGAAAGAGTAAGTAAAAAAAAGAACGTAAGAAGAAAAAGTAAGTAAAAGAATGAAAGAAAGAAAGAGAAAGTAAAAAAGAAAGAAAGAGTAAGTAATAGAAAGGAAGAAAGAAGGAAAGAATAAGTAAAAAAAAGAAAGCAGGAAAGAAGGGAAGAGTAAGTAAAGACATCAGTTAAAAAAGATGGCACGTGAGAGAAGGTGTTTCAGCTATGACAGTGCAAAGATCAATGAAGAAGGACTTGAAAATGAAATCTTACGTGAAATGTGTGAGGCAACTTGTTACTCCAGGAAAGAAAGTTAAAAGATTAGAGAGGGTGAAGACCATCTTGAACAAGTCGGAAAATGATCCTTGAATATATATTTGATCTTAATTTCAATCCTTTATGAGCTTCCGTTCCTTAACTGTGATTAATTCATGAGGAACATGTCATTTTCGTTTATGATCGATTTCATCACGATTCTTCTGTTAAGCTTAGAGAGTAATTATACATTCTTGTTGCTCAATGTAGAATTCGACAGTTTTATAAAAACCTCGGAAAATTTCAAAATGATATCTTTAATCATTTCTAAGATAAACCTGGATCAGAGATTAATCTAACAATTGGACAATTTTGCTGTTATATATATATATATATATATATATATATATATATATATATATATATATATATATATATATATATGGCAGCAATTTTATAGACGAGGATCACTTCACTCTATGGATTAACAGTATTTTAATGC
Source organism: Acanthosepion lycidas (assembly GCA_963932145.1). NCBI lineage: Eukaryota > Metazoa > Mollusca > Cephalopoda > Sepiida > Sepiidae > Acanthosepion > Acanthosepion lycidas. The sequence continues at coordinate 103,697,559 of OZ010591.1, forward strand.
ATACATTATACTACTAGCGATGGATGTCGCCAATAATCGCATTAATATTTCTGATTGATTCTATGTGTGATTATTTCTGTGTATATATATATATTATAATTATAATTTTTTTTAATATGATTCCTTCGCTACATAAGAGTTCTCATGTTTCAAAAACAAGAGCCAAAAACTCTGTTTCATTCTCAAGCAAAATTTTTTGAATAACTGATCTTGAAGTTTACGCATCTTTATAAGCATATTCACTTGTAGAATTTATTACTATGGAAACGGCTGAATCGACCAGTCCAATAGGAGCGTAAGGGTTAACAATTTGTATCAACATATCAGTCACCCTTGGAAAGAGGCCAAGCCAAGGCAGGGCCGGGATGTCCATTTCAATGCGAATGTTGACATTCCTATACGCACATCGTCTAGTCCGTCTTAGCGACAGATAGTTATTGGCAGCACCATTGTGTGCCGTTAAGTGTCTAAAGATTTTTTTTTCCTTAAAAGGGCTATTCGTACATAAACGCGTTGCACTGAACATAAAAACTTCTTATGATTGGGTTAAGCTTTTAAACCTTTTATTAGACCATGAAATTAAAAAAAAATATGCTAATTCTTTAATGCGAAAATTTGTTAATGTCGGCAAAAAACCGTTAACTCATGTCTATGGTTTAATAAATTTTCATTATTTAGAAACTTAATGTGTAGTTTTTCATGTAGGCATAAAGGGCATTGATCATTCCAGGTTTTACAAGTTTTTGTTCTATTATATTATTTATTCTATTTATTATTTTCCATTTTACTTTTGGTGTTTTATTCATTACTTTTAAATGCCAAAAATATTTGGATAGGGATGTCTGATTTCTATTTCTAATATTATTGAAGAAGCTCTTGTGTTGTCTCCATCTAATTTTAAATTCATTTTTCGTGGAACCTATGTATATCATTTCAGTGTTAGGACTCTCACTGGATGAGATAGTGCATTGGTATACCACAGATTTTATGCGGCATTTATTTTCCAACGAGCAGTCTTTAGGGTTTCTACAATCACATAATTTTTCATTATTTTTGTCTAATTTTAGTTTAGGGTTTTTATTAATGCTATTTTGGCAGGCGTGTTTTTCCAGGATTTTATTATTATGTTTTTTCATGTTTTTTCTAAATTTTCAGTGCAACTGTAATTTAATTTTAAGGTGTTTTTATTAACGATCTTGCTAAGTCTGTTATTAGTAGGAAAGTGTTTTTCAATTAAAGCTAGGAATTTATGTCCTAGCTTAATACTAACCATTTGGTTGAATGGAGGGGTATACCAGGTGATTTTTCTTTTCCTGTTTTTCTTCTGATTAGTACTATTGTTTCTATAATTGATGTTAGCGTTTTTGTATCCGCTATTTTATAGAGTGTGTTATAAAAATTACTGTGTTGTTGGAATATTTCTTTATTAGCGGAGTTTATGCTGATTCTTTTCTCTATTGATGAGGGTATATGCTTAATTATAGATGGAGGGTCGTTTGACTTAGGGTGTACATACAAAGGATTAGTGTTAGGTTTTCTGTAAGGTAGGTAAAGGTTGTTCATTAAGTCCAGAGTTACGTCTAGGAAGTTTACCTTTTTCAATTTAGTATTGACTGTAGTTTTTAAATTCAGTTTTCTGAATTCACTATATATTATCTTTCTAATTTTATCTATTTTAAAATTTGTGGAACTCTTCACTACTATGAGCCCGTCATCCCTGTATAGCCCGATGTCCTTAATGTCTAATTCACGGTGTGCGGTTAGGTTGTATGGTATAAATAGAGTGACAAGGTCAGAAGACTCTGCAGAGTCTAAGGATCCATGGTGATGTCAAAATATAATATAATATATATATATATATATATATATATATATATATATATATATATATATATATATATATATATTGCGTCTATACTGTTTTGATAGCCATGTAATTAGTTATCACATGTCAAAAACATTTTGGTCAAATTTCTCTAAAACATCCAAGTGATTCAGATTCGGCTGATATGTCAGTTCCAATTACTTGGAAAATATAAATGATTTTTCTTAATTTCTTCATCGTGATAAAAGTAACGCCTACGGCTGGAACTTATCTTTCAGCCCTGAGAAACTTTCACACGAAGCTGCGGTAAACAATCTGTTATTGATTTTTTGAATTAATTTTAATCAATCAATATTATCAGTCACTGACCTTGTAGAGAAAATGCTGAATTTTAACCTATCGATAAAATTCTGGATAATGTTTATAAAAAATATCAGCGATTCAAAATGCAGAAGGAGAGAAAATGATTGAGAAAAAGACTGCAAATTTGGGGGATAAAAAAAAATTATTTTAGAAAAAGAGAAAAGACATTTTCAAGATTTGCATTTTTTGAAGGAATTCAATTTGGTTTGTTATGAGATAACAGTATTGAGGCATTTGAATTGCTGAGAAAAATTAATGAATTCGTTATTTTTTTCTTTTACGGCTTTATTTTTTGCATCCTCTATTTTTCTTTTTTTCTTTCTTTCTTTCTTTCTTTCTTTCTTTCTTTCTTTCTTTCTTTCTTTCTTTCTTTCTCATCCTCTATTTTAGTTCTTTCTTTTTTATTTCTTTGTTTTGAATCCTTATTTCACTTTCTTTCTTTCTTTTGGAACCTCCATTTCTCTTTCTTTACCTATATTTTCTCTCATTCATTCTTTCTTTTTTGCAGCCTCTAATTCTCTTTCTTTCTTTCTTCATCCTCTATTTTTTTTCATTCTATCTCTCCCTTTCCTTTTTTCTTTTTTTGCAGCCCAAATTTCTTTCTTTCTTTTTTCTTTTCTTTCTTTATTTTGCGTCCTCAATTTTTTTCTTTCTATTTTTCTTTCTTTCTTTCTTTCTTCCTTTTCTCTGTTTCTCTTTCTGTCTTTTATTCTTTCCTTTTTGCCTCCTCTATTTTTTATTTCATTTTTTTCTTTCGCTTCCTCAATTTTTCATTCTTTCTTTTGCATGCTCTATTTTCTTTGTTTCTTTCTTTTTTTGAATCCTCTATATTCTTTCCTTCCTTCCTTCTTTTTTCTTTCCTTGGCATCCTCTATTTTGTTTGTTTTTTCTTTCTTTCATTCTTTCCTTCTTTCATTTATTCTTTCTTTTGCGTCCTCTATTTTCTATCTTTCATTCTTTCTTTTTTTCTTTTTTTGCAGCCTCTATTTCTTTTTGTTTCTTTTTTGCATCCTCTATTTTCTTTCTTTCTTTCTTTCTTTCTTTCTTTCTTTTGCATCTTCTATTTCTCTTTTTAACTTTCATTCTTTCTTTTTTTTGCATCCTCTTTCTTTCTTTCTTTCTTTCTTTCTTAACCGTCTTTTAAATCTGCTCTTTATTTCCACTAATTACCTATTTGTTTTCTCTCCTCTTTTTACCTTTTTTTTTTTTTTAACTTTCTGTCTTTCCCATCGTCATTCTTTTTTTTATTTCCGCTGCAGATGACGTGAAAGAAAAATTAACTCTCCTCTGACTACAGCAAAGGTGGATCTGCAGCAAACTGGCAGAAGCACTCGTGAATCTTCCTTCTAAAAATAATAAAGCAACACACGCACACACACACACATACACACACACATATATATATGCTTGGCCAATTAAACTTGAAGAGTGTTTAATATATTTACAAAAGTATTTTTTCAAGAGTCTGATTTCTTGTGAATTTAAGTTTGATTCAAAATAATATTTTTGAAAGAATCAAGAAAAGAAAAAAAGGTATTTTGATGTTAAAAGCAAATGGCCAAAATACTTCATCTGAATTCAATAAATTATGATTGGTGGCTCAGTTTTAATTCTTCTGAAATTATTTTTTAATTCTTTTTTATTTTTATTTTATTTTCTTTCTGTGAAAAAGCCATTGTTACCTTTAAAGTATAAGTCACTTGTGTGAATTCTGCATAAAGTGCTGTTAAGTTGAGGATTTCTTTCGGTGTATTTTTGTCTGAGTGCATTTTAGGATTGGTTCCTTTCAAGAAATTCATACGACACTGACCAGACGCCAGATTGTCCGCTTTTAACTATCTGTTCATTATTAACATTGTATGGTTCTTTTGTTGTATGAACACAACATTGTACATCTTTGTGCATATGTGTATAGCTGTGTATATATGTTTGCGTATGTACGAGAGAGACAGACAGACGATAAACTTGCCTTAAGATGTCAGATTGATACCACAAGTAAGATTTGAACACAATCTACAATAATTTGGCAATTGTTTGTTAACAACCGCCCTTAAGTGAGAAGCAATTAGGATAGCTAAGTATAACTGGAATAAATTCTAACGTAAAAATTTCTTTCCTTTAAACCTGAGAATAAGACAAAACTTGAGTGTTTATAATGGTCAGAATATTCTTTTCAATACATTATTATTATGAGGTGTGGGGAAAAATTCACAGCGCTCTAATGTTGATAACCGGAAACGGAAGATACAATTGAAAACCGGTTTTCACTGAAAACATTTGGCCAAATTAAATATTCATCTTTTGCCAGTGTGGGTGAATTTGATGGAATCATTTTAATTGTGATTTCCTTCAGTTTATTATATAGTCTTTTTCTCATATAACCAACCTTAGATAATATAAATTTACCAGGTGGGACATATACAGAGTGAGACTTATACATTTACCCATGATTCATTTTGGCATAAAATGAAATGTCTTACGTTTTAGTTAATGAAAGTTTACAAACTGATTGTTTTATTTATTTACAATATTTTAGATATATTTACAATTTGTTGTATCCTTTAAGTGGTTACAAACAGATAAATATGGTACTCGAGTGAAGGAAAAACAGCACACGTATATATAAAAGAGAGATTTATTGTAAAAGAGAATACACTACTGAAAAACAGGGAATCAGGTAGCAGGCTAGTGATTCCCGATGCAAAGCCCACAGGTATATCCTATGCTCACATATATATATATCAAATATTTGGTGCAGTTCAATTTATATTACATGAATCATTCATACAAAAAGTAGATTAGTAAAGTTAATGATATAAAATGGCGAAAACTCTTCGCAAACAAAATTTTAAAGTTGCATTAACCTACGAATTACTCGATGAATGTTATGATCTTTGTTTTTAATAACTACAAGCTGTATAAGGTCTTTTTTTAATCTGTTAGTACTTTCAACTGTACATACAGTCATCCTCAGGCATGGAAATTATTTTGTTTTTAGTAAATCCAGGTAGTAGCGGAGACGAAAGATTAAATGCGAATCGAAATATCTTTTTTTAGAAATGTGTTATTGTTAACGGATAAAAAATTCAACCTTAGCGTTGCAACTGCACGTAATCAGCATTAAACTCACCCAACTCTTTCCGAATTCTCTACACTGTCCTCAGGTCGACACCCAAACACTCTGAAATGTTTGTATTGGAGCTTCTGGTGGGAATGCCAAGCAGAGCTGAATGCCTTTTCCAAATTTCTGGTGGAGGGTATTGCGTCATGATTCTCTTTTTCTCACAGACGGTGCCCAACTGACCCTATTATAATGTGCAGTCGAAAAAATTAAAAATATAAAATGGAACTCATTATATATGTGTGTGTGTGTGTTTAGGCATTCATCAATAAGAGTACCAACAATAATTAATTATTATAAGAAATACTAAGTTATTACTGGTATGAACCATGAACTAAAGACTACTACAACTGCTACTACGACTAATAACACTATTACCACTACTACTACCACCACCACCACTACTACTACTACTACCACTACTACTGCTACTACTACTACTAATATTAATAAGTGAAGAAGAAAAAGAACAAGTATAAAAAATGAATATTCTAATAAAAAGCAAAAAAAAGGTGTATATAAAAAAGTGAAAATTGCTTCTGAAACAGCAATTTTTGATTCATAGGGAAGGAATTGGGGTGTAGGGATAACAGGGGACAAGGAAGGGATCACGTGTGGGTTAGACAGAAGAAGAAGAAGAAGAAGAAGAAGAAGAAGAAGAAGAAGAAGAAGAAGTGATAGAGAGAAATAGAAAAGAAAGGCTGGATGAAGATAATGAATAAATAAGAAGTGGAAGTAGTAAAGAGAGAAGAAACGAAAAGAAAGAAAAAAACCTCAAAGACTTATCCACAGGAAATCAACGCCCTCCCTCCTGCCCCGTTGTTTCTGTACACTTCACTTCCTTTGACGTCATAGCCTCGTTTCAGCTCATCACAGACTGACTCTTTCTCTCTTCCTCCTCTCATCTCGTCATCTGAAATAAAATTTAATCCATCAGGCATCCCTTAAAATGTGCTCAACTGACCTGACCGAGGGTCGAGCTTGCTGTCGGCCATTAAACACAGCGAGTTGAGTCTTGAAAACTAGTAGCCTGGAATGAACAAAGTGTTTTCAATATGTTGGGAATTAAAACACCGTTATCATCATCAGCATCATGGTCATAATTATCATTATTATTGTTGCTAATTTTGTGTTTGATGTTCCCAGACGTACAAATTTGCTCGGCTTCATTTCTTTTCTTTTTTTTTTTTTTCTTTTTTACTTGGCCTGATTTTCTGTTGTTACGATTGTGGTTTCTTCTCTTCTCTTCCTTTTTTTTTTTTTACTTGTAATCGGAAGTTAAAGGAAAACTTTGTTCTCAATTTCAGAACTCATCTCAAGATGTTTCTCGTTGCTGTTAGTGTTGTTGTATGCTTATTCATTTGAAGGAATATGGCACAAGGCCAGTTTTAAACTCGCGCATACATGAGATTAAATATTTCATCTCCCTCGGCATTTTCCTATTAAGACGCGTCTCTGGCACCGGGAATTGAACGTTTTAATAAAATCGGCTGAGATCCAACATGGCAGGACGCTCTCCCCACCGTCTTATAAACCCTGATTCGCTTTCGGAGTTTATTGCATGTACATCGGATCCTGAGAAACATTATCGTGTTCAATCGTGTCACTATTGTCATGTTTATTTTGAAAAAGATGCAACGAAAACTATTCGGTAATTTATAAATATGGATATTACCAGCTCCGCCCCCAAAGATGTCTCTGATGTGCACTGATTTTAGAAGAATCACTAAGAACGATAAGCAAAAGAATACTTTATATTTATCTCCCAGAATTTATCTCCCAGAATTTAATTTTAATATCTATCCTTTGCAGTCAGTTTCAAACACGATTGTCATAATATCCATCCTGAATTCTTTTCTCAAATTCAAACATGACATATTTTGTAACAAAAATTAACTGAATACAAGGCTTGGGTGTCACTAAAACTTGAGGATTACTGTTAAAATGGTTATGATGAATGTGGTGTGTGAAATAAATGAAAATGGTGGGAGAAAATAAAGTTTATGAAGTTTATGGCAACTGCTCTAACAAGATTTTTCCTCTGGCGCCCCGACTATATGAATTTAAGCGTGGTACTAGATTGGCATTTAGGTCCCACCCGTTTACTGTTGAAATACGTTAATGTAACCGACATTTCTACTCCAACAGTTTTCTCGAAATTCTCGACAGCTGAACTCCCTTCCGCTTACTTGCTTCCCTAATAATTACAATCTTGAGCCCCGTTCATCTTTTATCCTTTCCTCAACCACCCCCCATACCCATTTTAATTTTCTGTAAACCCTTGCGTACTGGTGGCACTCCCAGCTGGATTGTGGTGAAATGATTAAAAATAATTTAATAAATACATATTTACTGACCCTTGATTTGAAGAGGGGTTAAGATTTTAGTGCTCAGGGAAGAATTCACATGGTACACCGTTCCAAAAAGTAGCAGTTTTGAGGGGGAAAAAGAACAGAATTCTTTTCTTACATTTGGAACACGGGGAAAATCGACTTCGTTAACGTGGCATGTCGTATCCTAGTTGTAAAGGAACTAATGAATGAAGCGCTCTTTTGAACATTTGCCATGGAAATAACGATTTGTCAAGGCTGTAAAGGGAGGAACGAAAGTGAAATTTATTATCAACGATCGTTATTTTTTTATGTTCAGCTACATCGAGGGTAGTACAGAAATACCTCCCACATATATCACCCAGAAATACCTCCTACATAATGGTAATGCATTAGCTAGATGAAGACACCATTGCCACTTACCTAAGTTTATTGGCACCACACAGGTGGGAGTTTAAAATGTGTGTGTGGGGGTATTTCTGCTGCATCTTCTAGCTAATGTCTTAACATTACTCGGTGGGTATTTCTGGGTGTTATATGTGGGAGGTATTTCTGCCGCACCCTGTATGCATTTGAGATCCCAACAGTTTAATACAATGAGGTGATGTTGTTTGGCATTGATCTCAGATGACATCAACACAGTAATATAAATCACAAATTTAAGGTCTGAAAATATTTAGGGCACAAACAATTATCAGAAAGAAAAAAAAAAACTTAGAGAAAATATTTCTATTGTAGAGAATGAGTAAAAAATCATTTCTATTGACAACTGTAAGATTTTTTAAACGTTTCTTTAATATTACTTGCAGCAGTTGCTATTGCTTCACAGGCATTTAATGCTTCAATACTGTTTTGCTTTCTTATATAAATTTCTTTTAATGATAGACTATGTTTTCTATTGGATTAATATTTGAAAAGGCCAATTCATTAATTTGAAATCTTTTCGACAAAGCGAACAATAGTCAGCTTTGCAAAACTGGAAGGAATATTATCTTTCATAAAGATAATCTTTAACATTGTTATGACCTGTATCATTCAAAGAATTTCCTGTCCAAGCATTTACAATAATTTTCGGTAGTTTTGTAACATTCAAGGCTTTAGCCAATGTTCTTAATAATCTTCATTTTCTTTTTTGATTTGTATGCATTCACAAAGTCATCTTCAAATATTTCCTTCCTTATTAATCTTCATTTTCTTTTTTGATTTGTATGCATTCACAAAGTCATCTTCAAATATTTCCTTCCTTATTAATCTTCATTTTCTTTTTTGATTTGTATGCATTCACAAAGTCATCTTCAAATATTTCCTTCCTTATTAATCTTCATTTTCTTCTTTATTAACCACTTAATCTTTTCAAATTTCTTTTATTGTAACTTTCGCAAAGACATTTTCCTTTCAACGCCATTTTCAGAGATATTTTCATTTTGCATACAAACTTTATATAATATCTTGTTTTTTTTTTGACTTGAGGTCTTTCTTACGAACCCTAGCGAATTTTAAATATCTGAAAATTAAAAAACGGATATAAAAATTAAAATTATATTTTCTAAATTTATTTACAATATCATGAACAAAACTCGACTTGCATAATAAAATTCCACACTACCAAATACTTACTGTAAATATTTTTGATAACTTGAAATTCACGACGAAATTTCATCATATGAATAAGATTATACAGAAAATTTTGCTAACATCGATTGACTTTCATAATAAACTTTGATTATATATATATATATATATATATATATATATATATATATATGCGTGTGTGTGTATGTGTGTGTGAGATGGGACGATAGCAATATATTTACCGATTCCAATACAATTCCCGATACTGTTCTAAATTTCCGATTCCGTATACCATTCCTGATTCTGATTCCGTTACCAACAATAATTAAAATTCAGTATTTTCAGGCCCTACAGTTGATTTGTGAAACTTAATGAACAAAGTACATTTATTACTAAAACATTTAGTAGAAAAATGAATACAAAAACTTATGAAATAAAGTTAGATATCCTTTTTATTTAAAAAATTGAGTAAGCGTTTATACAATAAAGAGAATAATTTCTTTACGTAAATCACTTAAATACCAAGCTTCAGTTAATATATTGCTTTACTTTGGTTATCATCAGAAATCTTAAAAAAATATTTCAAACTACACTTTTCTGCTTTCTCATTGGATACACTGACTATAATTGGGATCCGAAAATAATAAATATCGGTTAAAATTTAAATTTTTCATTGTTAGATTTAAAATGTTTCTAGTTTTCTAATGTGTATAATTTGTAAAGATTTGCATAGTAATGGTGTCCTATTAATTGTAAAATAAAAGAGGGTCTATTTTTTGTTTACCTTATATAATTTAAGTTTTAACAAGCAAAGGACCGCTCTAAATATTATGCAATCTCTTTAAAATCTTATATATGGCATTTTTCGATGAATGGATCAAATTTAGGGGTGACAATTCAATTTCAGCATGCACTTTAAAAATAAGAGACATCGTAATATATATATATATATATATATATATATATATATATATATATATATATATATATGTAAAATATTGCAACAATAATACTCTAAGCAGAAAGGCATTATTTATGCATTGTGATTTAGCTCATGCATATATTTTGATAAAGTACAAGGAATACCTAATCCTGCAGGACAGTGAATAAAAAATAAATGCAAATTTTAAATTTGCTTACAGACGTTTAATAAAAATTAAATATGAATTACCACAACTTCAGTCTGTTATGTGCCATGCAGGTTATACGTTTCGGTTTAAGCGATAATGTATCTTTTGATACATGACTGAGAAAGCAGATTTTTTTTCCTGCAGCAGGTTGTCATTTCTTTCTACGGAAAACCATCCAAGGCTATAGAATCCGGTCTGTCCTGCTATTTACCCATAGCTGCGATAGAAAGACGAGGATTCATAACCTTTCACAAGGGTATTAGCACGTAAGTGAATATAATGGATTCGACGTGGATTTGAACTCGGCTCTCTGATTACCTCACTTCTAGCCGCTATCCATTACTCCACTGACAACTCAATACGCGAATATTAAAATTTTTTTAATCTTATCTAAAAAAAACAATTAATTACTAGTTTTAGTGTCTAAAATAAATTTCTCGCAAGCAAAAATTAAATCATTTCTAAAAAGAATCAAAAAAGTGTTTTACTTTTATTAAAAGAAAAAAAGAGTAAAAATGCAACAAGACAGTAAAAGCATATCCTTTGATTTTTTTAAAGATGTAAGCGATTTCAGCAAACTTTACAATAAATTTTCAAAAAATATTAGGAAGTTGAGAGCTAAATAACTCTGATACCCAATTTGATCTTTTTAAAAGGTATGAGATTCAAGTTTTGAAAAGTATTTAGATAAGATTAAAAATGATTCAAATCAAGTATATTTTTTGCATACGTTCGATTTTTTCAGTTATTTATTAGGTTATTAGCAGATGAGATTTTATTAGTTTTATTTTAAAAATATTAAAACAAACAATGTTAAAAGTGGAACAAACTATAACTTAATCACTCCAGATAAGAAATGAATAAAATACTCATTTTTAAATTTTTTTATACACTCCTACTTATAAAACATTCATCTCGGTTGGATAAATGAGAAAAAAAGTTCAAAATATTTTAAATGCCATAATAATTTAACACAGGAAAGTTCAATAGAAGAAAAATATCAGCAAAATTAAATTAAATACAATCTTTGATGGAAGTTATTTCTTTATTTTTGTAAATAAAGATGAAAATCTGTTAGGAAAGCTAAAAAAATTCAATACATGAATTTCGTAGAAACAAATTTAAGATTCATAAACAGAAAGTTTAAATTTTAAAGTTTCCGTTATTGAAAAGAAGATTTATTTTTGTTTACGTAGTATGCTAAACAAATAAAAATAAATCTTTTCAGTAACCGAGGCTAAAAAATGATTTCATGGATTAAAACTATCATAAAAACAAATTGTTGTAATTTAACTGCCTCACGGCGAGGGCAATTTGCGACACAAGGTCAATTTTTTTTATGTGAAGAAATCAAATGTGACATTGGCAGGAATTCCATACATTCATTTTTTTTAAATTTTTAAAATTTAAAATTCTTAAAAGGGAGCCCGGCAGAACGACAACGTAAATTCATTTTATTTTATATTACATAATTTTAATAATAAATATTAAATTAATAATTTATAATATTAAATGGGTGAATTAACAATGTTTAAAAAGAAATGAAAAATAATAAAAAATTATTTTGAACTGATAAAGACTTTAAACTAGCTGACTTTATGGAAAGTCCGAGAACTGATTCGAAAATTGGAGATTTCATTTTATTTATTTATTTATTTTGCACAAGTAAAATAAATTTACATTATACTTACTTTAGGTGTTATCATGATCTATAGATTTTAGTTTTACTAATAGTTTAAAATTAATAAATATTTATATATTTTTTATTATTAATACCAGGAATGGAAAATTGTTTTGAACAAAAAAAAAAAAAGAAAAAAATCCAAAGAATCGTTTTTAGAATCGAAATTAGATTAAAAATTCTCCGATTCCAATGCCGATTCCTGATTCTCGATTGCAATTCCGTTTAATCGACCCATCACTTACACACACACACACACACACACACACACACACACACACACACACACACACACACACACACACACACACACACATACATATATATATATATATATATATATATATATATATATATATATATCATCACTAATATATATATCATCACTAATATATATATATATATATATATATATATATATATATATATATATATATATACCATCATTTGACAAGACAACAGAAGTGTTGAACAAAATGGATATTTTTGTATTGATGTTATAAGATACCTATGTTATAATTTTAAAATAAATATTATATATATAACAATATTAATATTACCAATTGATATACGAAACAAAATATTTAAATTAATTTAAATCAAAAATTATAGTAATTATTTTGAAAATAATAAAATATTCTCATCTGACACCTGATAAACGACAACAACGTCAAGTCTTTTACAGGTACGCATTGTAAACACTTTATTTCTTTAGATTATATATATATATATATATATATATATATATATATATATATATATATATATATATATATATACATATATATATTGTTTTAAAAATATGATTCCATCGCTACATAAGAATTCCCATGTTTCAAAAACAGAAGTTGGATATGGAGAAAACACATAATTTCTATAGATATAGAGAAAACACATCATTTTAAAAATTTTAGAAATTAATATTACGAATGTATACGCTTATAAAGCTCCGTAAATTTCAAAGTTAGTTATTCCAAAATTCACTTGAGAATGAAACAGAAGTACGTACTTTATTGTAATTTAATTTCTAAAATTGAATTTAAATTGTTAGCTTCTGTTTTTGAAATATGAAAAATCATATGTAGCGATGGAATCATATTTTTAAAAGAAATATTTATAATATAGGTTCTACTTTTGTATCGAGGACTGTTTTTTAAAAAGAAAAAGAAAAATACTAAAGAACTTTAGATTGTTAACCGAACGGTTCTTTCCTATTTTTCTATATATTTTCACACACACACACACACACACACACACACACACACACACACACATATATATATATATATATATATATATATATATATATATATATATATATATATACCCATATAACTAATCTGTCAGCATAAATTCCTGTACTCTTAACTAAAAAAGCGAATGTCTAAATTACTATAAAACAGCTATTATAAAAAACCTAATAAACCGTGTAAAATTAATTCATCCACAAAACAGTTCTTCTACAGCGAACTTAAAAATGTGAAACAAACACTCATCAATAACAACTTCCCCAGCTACAGCGTTGACAAGCAAATAAGATGCTCCATCAGAGACCTCTATACAAAACATATAGAGCGTAATACTTCTCCAACTAACCCCAAATATATCAACCTTTTATATTGTAACTAGATGCATGCTAATTATAAACACAATGAAAATATCCTAAGAAAATGAATAAAAACTGATACATCTACCACAGGCCCTAGAAAAAATGATTATATACTACACTAAATCCACTATATCTAATAAAATCATTCGTAATGACTTTTCCCCGGCTTCTGCCGTGTTTCAGAAAACCAAAATCGTTTATAAATTTAAATGCCCTCTGGAAGATTGCATCTCCAACGATAAAAATAATATCTATGTTGGACACACGACAACAATGCTTTCACGTAGGCTAAATCTTCACCTGAATAATAATTCCAATATTTCTAAACACATACAACAACATATCTGTCCACACTCGCAATTCAGAAAAATCCTCGTCGAAAATACTTCCATACTTTTCCACGAAAAGAATAAACACAAACCAAAAATTCTCGAAGCTATTTATATCAAAAAATTGAAATCAAACCTCAATAAAATTAATTACTATGTTGAAAGTACTCGGAATAAATTACAATATGAGCCAACGCGGTGTTTTCTACTTCTCTTTTTATAACCGCACAAGAAAGCTTATTCGCGAATATGAAAGGATCCTATCGAGAATAAGTAGACAGAACGTGTCTAAATTATTTAACGAAACTTCTCTGAATATATATATATATATATATATGTATATACACACACACACACACATATATATATATGTGTGTGTGTGTATGTGTGTGTGTGTGTGTCTGTGTCTGTGTGTGCGTGTGTAGATTTTTGGCATGTTGATTTAGGAACCTTTTCCATACATACAATTGTTTCAAATCGAAGTCCAACGAAATCCGTTCATTTAAATAAGAATCGCTGATCCGTTGTATTCGTCGATTCTTTTCAAACAGGAGCCAATTTCTCACTGAATGCGCGGGCAACGTAATAGTATTTGGCATAAATCTTTCACACCTTTCCCAAGCAGTCATTCGAAATCGTAAAATATATTATAAGCATTTAATCAAACAGCATTTTCTGCATTAAGATTTGCAGCAAATCAATAATTACTTGTCATGAATTATATTAAAGAAAATATGTTTGAAAATCCATTAAAGATCTTGAAATTGATATTTAAAATTTGGAACTAAACTACATCGTTTTAATTTAACTATTTCAACACTCAGAGGCAACAGGGTGTTTCATCCGAAACGAAATCGTTAGGTGTTGACGTCAATGTCCACTTTTGATATTTAAATACGCTCTCTCCCTGATACTGAGCACTTTAACCCATAAAACATAGAATATCTTAAAACTATATTTTATCATATCTATATATATCTATATCTATATATCTATATCTATCTATCTATCTATCTATATATATATATATATATATATATATATATATTAGGTTGGTGCAAAAATAATATCGTTTTTGACGTTAAAAAATACGTCGTAAAAAATACGTCAAAAAACGATATTATTTTTGCACCAACCTAATATATATATAATAAAATATAGATTCA
>OZ010591.1:103717684-103862684 GCA_963932145.1 Acanthosepion lycidas
TTATATATATATATATATATATATATATATATATATATATATATATATATATATATATATAGGTATCGGTATGATAAAAAAATATAATTACACGCACATATACTTGCACGTACGTATAAATATATTTCTACCTCAGTTGTTATAAATACAGACCTCAATGTTATGTGACAGAGCTATAAGTATATATTAGTGAATATACATAATATCCAACGTCGATAGCTCGACTCGGAGTTTCATGCAGTCTTGCAATCTTCAAGTGCGGAGCATATTCTGAACGTTATAATGGCCATAATATGCACAATACTCCGAGTCGTGGTATCGACGTTGAATATTATGTATATTCACTAATATGTATATATATATATATATATATATATATATATATATGTGTGTGTGTGTGTGTGTGTGTGTGTGTGTACGGGAGCCCAGCAAAGTCGGCCAAGTTTTTAAAGTGAAGAATGTCGGTGTAGAGGATCAGTTCCACTCACTGAACAACACAAACAATAATCCGAAAAGAAAAGAACATTATCGGTTGCTAATGTGTTGCCGGTGTTACATCATAAATTTCCTTCTCTTAGGGAGGTGTCCCAACGAGGACTATGAGGTTTTTCTCCCACCGGTTCTTAATGGTGGCGCTAGGGTGTCGATATATATATATATATATATATATATATATATATATATATATATATATATATATATATATATATATATATATATATGTGGAGGGAGAGTGACAGAGATAAAACCACGTTTCTTTTCAAGACTCTCGAATGTGCAAGCCAGTAGGCGTAATTCACACTGTTTAAAAAAACAGGGCCTTTACTCAATCATGGGTATCCACTAAAAATAAGGTTTAGTGTAATAAGAAATTATGCCCGATATGAAATACAATCGATTAAAAATAAAATTCATTAATTCCTTATCGAGCTATATATATATTTTTCAACCACATGCGTCCATCACTTGGTAAAATCAGGTGGATTTGTCAGAGAGCTTGTTTATGAAGGCTTGGTGATTTTCAGTTACTTTCCAATTGTTTTAAAAATCCTGGCATTGTAAGTGAAATTGTTTAGATGGAAATTTATCGGAAGTCGTTGATGGTTAAACCAGCAGCAAGTTCAAACTCTTGATGATTCCAGATTATAAGATCTCTTTCCGAAAGGGTAACTAGGCATAATTGCAATAAAAATGACAGGTAGGTGTTGTGGGTGTTTACTGAAGAGGCATTGACTAGCCATCCAAGCAGCCGAACACACACACACACACACACACATATATATATATATATATATATATATATATATATATATGTTCTGACCAAGTAAATGGTTAAAGAAATAACAAAACAAGTGTTACAGATATATCATATATTAAACAGTAAGTACAACAGAAGAGTATTACACGACTAGTGAGTGTGTGTCGGTTGACCCAGCGTTCAATCTATTCGACTGTTATATTTAACAGGGATGTATGTGGCACAAGGCCGAGTTTACTGTGGGTTTGTGGCCAAAAATATTCCCTTGGAACCCGTATAAACGCGTTCCGGGCCTGTCTACCTCTCCGTATGAAACTTTGCCCTCGAGGCAGAGACTTCGACATTTATGAACAGTATGGTCGACTGTTCCCCCAAGGCCTTCTCATCTACTAATCTTATAGTTGGCAGAAGAGTCAAATATAGACTCTTTAGAGGGAGGACACCACAACGGCCCCCTTTTCAGCCTGAGTCCGTATGGAGTCTTTTTTTATAATTACCACACAATACTTTTTATTCAACTAAATAAACCCTTTTTTTTTTCACAAAAAACAAATCAGAAAAGACACTTTGAAAAAGCAATATACAGGAATTACATCCACAAGTTTTTTTTTAGTTTTACGTGTTAACAGTCCCCTTTTTGTTAAGGTCTCAATTCATTTTTCCTAAATAATGAAAAATTGGATAAGTTTAATGGTAAATTATAATGTTAATAATTTCCAATAATTCAATGAGTATTGTGCATTTCTGTTAATTCAAAGTTCATAAGTGAGGAGATGTTTTTTTTTTTTAATCATTCTTTTCCTTTCTCTGTAGACATGTTATTAAATGAAATATGTTCAATATCTTGTTCTTTTTCGGTTAATTTCTAAAGGTTCCGTAAATTTCCTTTTTTCTTTTGGGCCTTCTGAGCTCTGGTACTGATTGCTGTATTGGAACCTCAAACGTGTCAAAGACAACGTCCATAGTGTCATCTTCTATGGGATCCCTGTTGACTATGCTTTCGTACCGTTTTTTAATTTGGTTTACATGACGTTTGTGTATAAACTTCGGTCCCTGAACCATGTAAATCATGTTACCAATTTATCTGTTTATTGTTCTTATCTCCCAGTGAGCTTTAGTATTCCTAAATACACGAAAAAACCTTTTCACCAATCTTAAAGCGCTTTTTAAGCACTTTGTTCCTATTTCCCGTTTTCATTTCAATCGGAAGAAATTTGTCAAATGCCGATTTTATTTTCCTAGCAAACATGATCTCCACTGGCGTCTTGGTAGATGGAACATTGCTATTAGGGGTTACACAATAGACCTGCAAAAACTGCTATATAGCTGTATCGGTGGAAGTACCTCTTGCCTTCCTCAGTGCTCTCTAGAAAATGTCCACAAAACGCTCTGCCAGTTCATTACTTCATGGGTGATATGGTGTCGTGGTAATATGTTCGATCAGGAATGACTGACAAAAATCCTTGAATTCACAGGAATGTGAACTCTGTGGCATTGTCTGTTACAATTCAGTCAACAACTCCGAAACGGGGAAAATAGCTCGTGCAAACACTTTGCTGTCACCTCCGCGGTCGGCTTCTTACATTTCAATATTTCTGGCCGCTTGAAGAACTGTCAACTACTACAAAGTAGTAAAAACCATCAAGTGGGCCAGCAAAATCAATGTGTATCCGCGACCACGGACGGTCGGTTTTAGGCCAGTGATGAATTTTATCGGGGGTGCTTTAGCAGTCAAAACAAACCCTTTGCACGATCTTACAGTGTTTTCAATATCCTTGTCCATGTTTGTCCAGTAGACATAACTCCTTATCAGACTCTTCATTCTTGAAGTTCCCGGATGGCCAACATGGAATTCCTTTAATATTATTTTCTGTAATGTAGATAGGATTACTCACTCTGTCTCCGTACATAAGTATGTCGTTATAGAGTGAGTAAGCTTCTGAGATATTCTGGTCTTTACTATTTAGTTTGTCCTTTACTTCCTTTATGAACTCATCATTGGACGCTTTGTCTATTATCTCGTCAATTGTTAAAGGAAGCTCCCTGACAGTATTGCACAAGGTACTTTTTATTTCGACCTTTGTTCTTATGGCAGCAATGAATGTGACTTCCAGGGGTTCAGCATACTTAGGTATCAATCTAGACAACCTCACTGCATGACAGATTTTAGTGGGTGGAAGAAACTCCATTTTGTAGTTATAATTGAGGAGAATGGTTCCCCTTTGCAGTCTATTAGCCGTATGTGTTGGCAGAACCTTTTTTTATCCAAAGATAGTAAGGAGTGGGCGATAGTCTGTTTGCAACAAAAGTACCTTCCATGAATAAATCTATGAAATTTAGTCATCGCAAAAATGATTCTTAAGGCTTCCTTTTCTATTTGCAGGTAACCCCTTTCAGCTGGTAATAGCGTCCTAGATGCGTGGGCGATTGGCTTTAACTTGAACTGATCAATCCTTTAACTTGTGTAAAATGAACGCCCTGTGCCGTAGGAGCTAGCATCGAAGGCTACAATGATGTCAAGGAACAGATCTGATATAAGGACCTTTTATTTTCTCAAATGCTTCCTGGCATTTGGTTGTCCATTCCTACTCTTTATCTTTTCTCAATAATTCATTAAGTGGAGGTCTCAAATTGTGCATTCTTGGGACAAAAACGTTGTAATAATTGGCAAGACCTAAAAACCTTTGAAGATCCGACACATTTTCTGGATTTGGTATATTCTTTATTGCCGTTGCCCTATCTTTAGAGGGAGGACACCACAACAATATATATATATATATATATATATATATATATATATATATATATAAAGTTTGCGATGGATAAATTGTCGTCTAAATGACGCAAAAATGAATAAATGACATCTCATTTTAACATATATTTACCGAAATTAGACAAACATATCTTGAAATAAAATAAGAGTAAATGTATTCAATAAAATCGCCATATATATATATATATATATATATATATATATATATATATATATATATATATATATATATATATATATATATATATATATATATATATATGGGGGGGAGGAAAGACGTTGCTCTTGGAATACAATCCGTTGGGTTATGAATACTTGGATGAGTATCACTATGGAATTTGTAGTGGTGCTATATTGAGTCTATTCCATTTACTCTTCTTCGTTGCCGAGGCTCCTTGGTATGACGCTTGCGTTGAATCGAAATGGTCCGGGTTCAATTCTCGGTAGCAGAATCCCATTGCTGATGAGTCTGCATTTTGTTGAGGATTAATCTAGACTCGATGAATTACTATATATATATGTGTGTGTGTGTGCGTGTATTTATATTTTAAACTGGCACAAAATTAACTTAACGACAACCAAATTTATTCCACTGCGTTCTCTATCCAGCACATTCTTCTCATGTGTTTTTGGGGATAGAATTATTTTAAGGGGGAATTATATTACCACCTGAAGGAAAATATAAGCAAGAAGAAATACAAATTGAGAGATGTAAGGGATGATGGAGGCTAAAGGATAAGCAAAGGAGTAGAAAATAAATATAGATGAAGTAAGGCAGGAGGAGGAGAGAGTGAGAATAAAGAGGAAGAAATAAGTGTGGAAAGAGAGAATAGGAATATGTATAGGAGGGAGGGGTAAGGAGTAAGGACTAAGGGGGGAGGTTATAATATGAACATTTGGGAGAGAAAAATAAGAAGAAAGTATGCAGATATACAACATTCTTATTCTTTCTTTCTTTTTCCTGTAGATATACACCCTTTTTGTCTTCCCTTCATATGAAACCCTTTTCCCCAATTTCAATCACACGATTTTGCGATTATCGATTGATCATCTTTCGGTACTCTCTCATTTGCTGACGTCATCGTTGCCATGGAAACAGGCACCACAAAATCGGTCCTGTGATGTGAGACATGATAAATGTCCATTAGTAAAATCACTCGGCGAGGCACTAATCTGACATTAAACTGAAACTGATAAACACTTCAGAAAAAGCCCAATTGCCAACAGCGTTGATAATTATTTTTGAGAATTATTTTATTTGACATTTGCCAAAGTGTTTCATTCGTTTATTAGGAAACGAATGAAAATATTCAGTAATTTGTGTTGCTAATCACTTTCAAATCTCATGAAATATTTTGTTGTGTCATTCACGATTCGCATACCATTAACACGCACACAGAGACACACGCATATATATATATATATATATATATATATATATATATATATATATATATATATATATACGCATATATATATATATATATATATATATATATATATATATATAATGATAATGATAATATTAGTGATCAGTATGGATATTTCCAAAAGGATATAAATCCAGGGAGAGCTCTATGTCAGAAAGAGAGTAATACTGATTTATTTCATTGGGGTCGTAAAAACGGTCCCATTTCACCAGACCTTCAAATCTCCCAAAAAGGTCTGATGAATTCGGGCCATTTTTTCGACCGTAATGAAATAACGGTTAATTAGTGTTAGTGCCTTTTATAATAATAATAATAATATATATATATATATATATATATATATATATATATATATATATATAAGGTTAATGGGCAGAGTTGAATCAAACCAGGAAACAGTAGTATTAAGTTGTTTAAGTGTTCTATACAGGTGTAAGAAAATAAAAATGCCAATCATGACATTTTCGGATTCAAAGAAACTTGAAACATAAATCCGAAGTCTTGAGTTCTTGCATACATACTAAAAACTTCCTCTTAAGCACATATGAGGCTAGAAAAAAAATGTACTTTCAATTAACTCCCACCCCCCAACTGTACATGCTTTTCTTCTCATTTTATCACATCCAACCTCGTATGTTCGTTTACTTATTTTTTAAAATAATATAGCGTTCATTACTTAAAAATAAAGCGTTGCGAGGTCAATTGATAAAAATCGCCTGAGGATATCGTAAGCTTGGAACCAAGGCAGAGAATTCAAGTGATCTCCTGCTTTTTAATATATATATATATATATATATATATATATATATATATATATATATATATTCACCCACAGACTGACTGTTTCGCTGTATCACAGCTAATCAGTGTGTCTAGACAAGAGATTGCTTCAAGTCGGGATCGAAACAAGACCTATTTGACACCACAAGTAGGCTATCAGCGCACGCAGCGGAGTGGGAATTTTTAACGCATCATATACGATATATAAGCATTACCGGTTACCAGAGTGCTCGATTCATAGCGAAGAGCTTTTAGCATTAATTAGCAGCAGCCGACAAATTCCCTTTCTTCCAAAGTTCTCAACCTACGAGTGGGGTAGCGTATATAGTCATCTACAGATAGAATGTTTCGCTGTATCACAGGTAACAGTGTGTCTAGACAAGAGGATGCTTCAAGCCGGGATCGAAACACGACCGATTTGACACCATCTTTAGGTTACCAGCGCACGCGGCGAAGAAAGGGAATTTTCGATGCATTATAGTCCCTCTGAAGTCATTATGCAAGTCACATAAACCTCAACCTCTGTCAAATTTTAAGCGATTAATTTAGACATTAAAACAAAGTTTGCTTTAAATTTTAGGTTGTTTAAACATATCTTATTATAGTTGTTGGATTCATTATAAAAACTACAATCTGAAATCATTATGCAGATTAAACTAATATTACAATAAAGGTTCCGAAATCTAATAAAAACATTTTTTTAATTCTTTTTCAATAATGTATGTTGAAAAAGGATGGATTTTATCCGATGCATACGTGGCTGTGGTTAAAAGAAAGCAGCTAATCAGTACCAGTGTTATGATATGGGCTGGAATTTTCAACCAAACCATTTGTTGAATCATTCAAAGTCGATGAAGGAATTAAACTGAATAGGTTGAATCTATTGCAATTACATGGACAAAACTTTCTTTGAATGGTACAAATCCTAGCCTTGCAGGCCCAAACTGAAGTGTGTATTTATGCACAACAAAGCTCCATTTCATGTATCTAAGGTTACCCGAGAAGTTTTGGAGCATAAAAGCTTTACAGGGGAGAAGATAATGTAATGTCTACCATCGATTTGAATCCGATCGAAAATCTATGGTCCATTGTGAAGATGAAAGTATATGAAGTTGGCAAACAATATAACAGTAAAATAGACCGATGGGAAGCAATTAACTCCACCATAACGGAAATCGAACATGCTGAAGTAAAAAATTTAACATAATGGATAATACATCACTGGCTGTTATTGAAAAGAAGGATCACTATTTTAAGATGTAAATGCTTCTGAGACTTACATATATGCTTGTTATTTATTCTATTATAGGTGTTGATCACTTAACTTGATTTTATTAACTTGTTTTTTTTATGCAAAAAGTGATTTTCTGCTTTTACGCAACAACTTCAGATTGTAGTTTTTATAATAAATCCAATTACTTTAACAAAACAAGTTGAAAACGGCCTAAAATTTAACTCAAGATTTTTTTTTATGTCTGAACTTATCATGTAAAATTTTACAAAAATTGTTCAAATCAAATTTGATTTATTGATGTTTATATGATTTGCATAATGAGTGCAGACGGACTGTATAGTGAGTGTAAGAGGGAAAGAGGGAGAGCGATAACATGAACTGTCACGTGAAAACAAAAATAAGTGATATTTGAAAATGATGACACCGACGTAGAACAATTCTTTGATAATGGATTATATATTTATTCAAAAGTACGCAGACGTAGGACAAATGATATCTAAATATGTACCGAAAAGCAGGATAAATAGAAAAATTCTTCGCAAAAAACTTCCGTTGGTCTTTAACCAAAGTCTATCTCTCTCTCCCTCTCTCTCTCTCTCACACACACACACGCACACACACACACACACACACACACACACACACACACACATATATATATATATATATATATATATATATATATATATATATATATATATATATATATATTGCACTTTATAGCTTCCCATACTTAATACTTCTCGTTTTCACTCTCGCGTGGTCATGTGTGACGTCATGAGCTGCGGTGCGATTTTTGCTTCCAGCGTGTCGTATGCACGAATTTGTCGTTGCTTGGAAATCTTCCATGTAAACATAAACAGACTATCATTATTGTTTTGTCCGTGTATTGTTTAATATATTGTAAAGTAATTGTCATCTTTGATAATGGCTTATGTAAGCTGAAAACTTAGATAGGATTAAAAGAAAATGTATCAATATTGTGATTTTCCTTCTTCTTTTAATGATAATACAGACAATATGATACAGACGATATGAAAGGAATTTTCATATGATAAACAGACAAAACTTGTCTATATTATTTAATGAAACATGCATCAATATATATATATATATATATATATATATATATATATATATATATATATATATATAAACACACACACACAGGGGAAGCAAGAGCGATAGAAAGAGGACAGAGAGAGAAGAGAGATATGGAAAGAGGAAAGAGGGAGGGAGAGAAATAGAGAGAAGGAGGGAAAGAGAGAAGAGAGGGGGGAGAGAGAAAGAAAATAGAGAGGGAGAAAGAGAAGTGAGAGAGAAGGTTTGTAGCTTTATTGTATATACTACTTTATGCAACGTCACTTAGCAGGCATCACAAAATATCCTCTGGGAGACAAAATGGGTTGATCCCACAATTTGTAATGTATTTTGTCTAGAAAAGATCATTCATAAAATTAAAAGAAATAACCTTTTGCGTCCCTTATATCTGTTATCGGAAATATGATTTCATCCTGAATTGGCAGAAGAAGAATCCGATTGGTATTGAACTGTTCGTCTGTTTCGATTTGTTGCTTCTTGACACGAAACAAAGTATCTTTCGTCTGGAGGATTAACAGTAAAAAGGCGGCAATGAATTTTAATTCTAGAACTACAACCTTAGAAGTGTTGAAATGACGTCATATTTTGGTCGAAATGCCACATAACTTTATACAAAAGCCATTAAGTTACCGATGACTGGGTGGGGACGACTTGAGAGTAACGACCGTTTTAGTGTTAGCGGCAAACAAAGTTAAAATATTATTACATCTTTGGTGATCTGTTAACACATTTCTTTCGAATCAGAAAATTGTTCCTTAGCTGAAGAAAAGTATAATTACAAAAGGGTGGTTTCTCGTTTTTGTTAGCACTTTTTTCTTCTTTCTTCTATCACCGGTGCATTTTTCACACGGGTAGGTGGCTACCTGGGTGGAAAAAGAAACATTTTAAATGAACAAAGGTACAAACTATTAATTGTTATGAAATACGAGTTGATAAAAGAAAGAAAAAAAAGAATGTGAAAGATAAAGAGAAGAAAGAAAGAGAGAAAGAAAAAAAAAGAACGAAAGAAAGAAAGAAAAAAGGACGAAAGAAAGAAAGAAAAAATGTAGAAGCCAGCAAAAACTCATGGCGAATAAGAAAGAAAAGAGAGAATTTATAAACAGAGAGGAAAAGAAGGAAAACGTATATAAAATAAAATATGGTAATTTTTGAAGCGTAGTTTAGATGTGGCACAAGGGTAAAAGTATGGGGCACCCAATGAGGTTCAAACTCACTATTCAGTCATAATTCGACTTGCTAACCATGACACCACATCGATGTATCCAGTGTAAAATACAGTACTATTTTCTTTAGTTTTTTTTCCTTTCTTTTTTTCACATTTTGTTTTCTTCTTTTTCTCTTATCTCAATTGTTCTTCATTATTCAAATAATCACGAATTTAGAAGGACGAAGTTCTTATCTCTTTCTGTTTTCACGAATGATCAGAATCATTAAAGCCTGTCGCTTGCTGATAAGCAGATGCCGTGTCTAAATCACGTAACACGTGTAAGTCAGTGAAAGTCAGCGCCATTTTGTGGTCTACTTGAAAATTTGACCAGGCGGCACGATTCGTAAAATCTTGACGCATGGTCAAAAGACATTTTTTCTGTTGCTGCTGTCCATCATGTGAAGAGACGGACAATGGCCTAGTGGATTAAAGCGTTGCTTCGTGAATTTGGTGATATAGTGATTGTCAGGTCAATCAATGGCCCGTCAGTTGGTACTCGAGCCCAGTAAGAACAGAGTGAGTAATAAATGAACAGAACTAGGAAAGGTGTCCCTGAACACGGGCAATAGAACGAGATTAAATAAAGGGTTCAGTTCGAAACTCCCTGAAGATTACCCGAACACACCTGATGAAGGCCAGAGAGAACAACGATCGAAACATTCTTATAACAACAACAAAGATGTAGACAATAGTCTATTTCTCTGCTACCGACAGATTTTTCTGCGTCATTATAAATATAACCATGAAATTAGACGCATTTCATTTTTTTCTGTGAGTACAACCATAAGATATAGAAACATTCAATATGCAAAATAAATTTCATAATGATATGTTACTGTTGTATAATCATATATTGCACTACAAAGAACTTTATAATCACTTTTAGTTTTTATTCTATATTAGAAGTCCTAAATTTTGTTTGAATTCAAAAATAAATTTTTACTACTTCACTTTAAAATGGAAAACTGAAAACGAATAGAAAATAAATACAAAACTAACTAAATAAATAAAAATAAAGTAAAGTAAAATAAAATAAACAAAAACCTAAATCAATAAGTAAACAGACTGTTGCCTCTGGGTAGGGACTTCAATGTCACTTTTACATACATACATACATACATACATACATACATACATATATATATATATATATATATATCTGTGTGTGTTATACAAATTAACTCATATATATATGTGTGTATGCGTGTGTTTGTATGTGTGTGTAAATATATATATATATATATATATATATATATATATATATATATATATGTACAAATACATATAAATATATGTATATATATTTGCACACATATACTTTTACACACACACATATATTAGGTTGGTGCAAAAATAATGACGCAATAATGTCGTTTTTTGACGTATTTTTCACTTCAAAAAACGACATTATTACGTCATTATTTTTGCACCAACCTAATATATATGAGTTAATTTGTATAAGAATACTCACGACGGAATATTAAATATATAAGGCCATTTGGAAGACTTCTATTTAGACGTGTTTCTCCCACGAATACTAAATTACTAGAGCCGATAAAAAAAATAAAGAAAATTGAGTCTAATAAAATTTTACCTCTTCTTGGTATTTGGTTAATTTAAACTGATAGTGTGTGAAAAAGAAACATTTACTGTCAGTCAACCATTTAACACAATTTTCAAATTTTTACTATTGTCACTACAAGAAAATAAAAAAAAAAATGGAATAATCATGGAGCCTAGAATCTATCGAGTCCCAAATATTTACCTGATTAAGTAAATGCATTCAAAATAATTTAAAAATCTATTATAGTTTTTTTAAATACAACGCCAATAGAAAATCATATAAAATTAAAAAAGAACAGAAAATATAAATGGCCACAAAAAATAACGAGGTATATTATATTACCTCCAAACAACATGAATAATGATCTTTAGATAAATTTAGCTAATCACAAAATAAAAATTACCAAAACCAATTCAAAAAGAGTTAAAAATAAAACGAATAAAAAGCAGATTGTTAACTTTACGTCAGAAAACGTCTACCCGGCAAATATATTGGCAAGTCATGTCGAAATTTAAATAAAAGAATATACGAACATGAAAGGAACTTAAAATTAAAAAAAAAAAAAAAAGAAGAAACTTAATCAATTGTACTTGAGTGACACTGAAACATTTATGACCTGAATTTTGACCTGGAAAATGCCCTTTTCATAAAAAATGACAATAATTTATCGAGACGAAGACGAATTCAAAGTGCCACGATCCATCATGTCCCAACGATTAATATACGACAAACCTACTTCAGTCTGTCGCCTGTTCTTACAAAATAAGAACTGAAATAATGTAGAAAACGTAAACATTTAAATAAACAAATGAATACAAACTGACTTCAAATTAGCCAAAATCTAATTTCTGAAACGATACCGTTAAAGTCATCTGCTTAGGATCTTGTATTCTCTAATGTGGATTTTGTACGCATCAAATTCTCTTTCCAGTGGAGGTTGATCTTCGGGGAAACATGTCAAAAGAGGTGTTTTTCTGAAGTGACTCAAACACACACACACACACAGACACTCACATACACACACACACGCACACACATACACACATATATATGATGCGAGTTGTTAATATAAACAATACCTAAAATTCAGTTTTGACAGATATCAAATATAACAGAATTTTTTTTTTAATAAAACCCTCAATATTCGACTAGAGGGATAAATCTAAATGAATTTGATATAATGACGTTCACTTCTTATCAAAGGCCCACTCTGAGATTCGTAATTATTCAATAAGGACTTTTGGCAAGAATGACTATATATATATATATATATATATATATATATATATATATATATAATCAAATCCGGCTGAGCTCTCTAGGGAAAAAGGCGATTTAAAAAAAACAGCGGCTGGTACTGCTATTAACCATTACTCCTCAGGTAGAATTGAATTGAGTTCTATCAGCCGCTGGCGTATTTCGTATAGAGAAAGACGTTGAAATTCACTTCCGAAGATGGCCTAGAGTTTAAGATATCTGACTGATGTTAAATCAGTCGGATTTCGATCCCTGTTTGAAGCAATCGGACGTCTAGCCACACCAAGGAGCTGTGAAACATTCTGTTTGTGGATGACAATATATATATATATATATATATATATATATATATATATATATCAGGGACGAAAGGTTTATGTAAAGGTTTATTGCATACTTTCCAGGATGAATAATTTTGTGTAATATAAAATTAATTATTAATAATTTTCACTGTCCTTTTTGTACTTGTATTTTTTGTATTTTCCATTTCTTCATTTCTTAGGATAACTGTTACAAATGCAAGTAGTGTAAGTAGAAAAAATGCTTGTTTTTTTAGCGAGAAAAGACGCAAGTAAAAACAATGAATTTACTAGCATGAGAGACAGAATATAATAGTGGGTGGGTGAAAGAGAGGTAGTCACCGAAAAGCAGAAATTCTTTTGTTTGCTTTCCAGCCGTATTAAACCAGCAGACACTCGCTACTGAAGTGATGATGTTTTTTATTGAGTGCGACTGAAATCAAAGATTTGTCTATGGAACGGACATATCGTCGGGCTGATTTAGATGAAAAATTAGAATTATTCGGTTCTAAAAGTTCTTTTTCTTTCTGACTTTTAAAATTTTTTACCCGATGGAGACTATTCTTGAGCCGTTCTTAAGACCCGAATCCAGTCATGTGACGATTACCCACAGTTGGGGCGAAAAGGAGCAACCGGCAAAGCCTATTTTTTGTGATTAAAAGATAAATTTTCATCCGTTTCAACGCTTTAAGATTTAATTTTAAATGTTCGAAATTATTTTTTTCAAAGTTATGTAAAAAATTCTTGATAATATTGTATATTATTTCACTAGACATGTTAAATTTTATTAAAGAAAATATAAAAAAATCGCTGTAATACCTAATTTTAAAATTAAGATAAAAGCATTTAAATTCGAATTTCATTTATTAAAGTTGGTGTTATTTTAAAGAAGAAAGGTTGAAGAATTTTTGGGTAATTTAAATAGTTTAAGCTAAAACAATTTAAATTAAAACAACATTAATTTAGTTTACGTCAAAATTACGAATTTTCACTTTTCCTGTCATCAATCAACGCCAGTCTCTGACACCTGTTGTCAAGCGATGAGAAACTTATTTAGACATTAATATAAAAATGTCTACGTCTGATTCAGACCATACCTGCCACATCTGCTTCTTGTGAGACATCGTTTTTCTTCACTATAGGGTGTAAATAATTATATGAGGTGTTCCCAAAGTGAAGAGTGATTAAGAAGTTTGGTTTTCATTTCCATGAATGAACAGAAAAAGGCAGAGGATGGTGATGATACTCTTTGCAACAAAGTTATCAAGGAATTTGCCAAAAAGAAACGAAGAATTGATTTACAAATAAAATTTAATAACTCATTATTTTTAGGTTTTATTATTTTGTCTCGTAACCAATAGCGGTCACCACCATCGCCAGCTAATTGGGGAAGGTCATTAAGTCCACTGAGGAAGGGTATCATATCTGAATCGGACCCTGTTGATAGCAGTGTATTTTCTCATATTATAATTAGTTCACATCATATTCACAGATGGTTGTGGGGGGAGTCAATTTTCCAAGGTGGAGAGAAAGGCTTTCCCTTTCCCCCTCTCCACCTTGGAGATTAGCCTGCATAATGGACTGCATACCCTGGTTTTCAAGTCACCTTTCGCCACCTGATATATATATATATATATATATATATATATATATATATAAGTGAACATAGAAATCAACACTTAGAAGCGACAGTCTGTTTCCTGCTATATGCAATCGTCAGGCCACGTGTGCTATTATTAATAAAAAAATAAATAAAATAAGAAACAAAAAATAAATAAAAACAAGCAAAATAATTTAACCCAAATAAATAAATAAACGACTTCCGGTAAAATAACCGCCATAATAGACTACCCACAATGCACCACTGACCCGTATATATATAAATAGCCGAGAAAAATAACAGCACACGTGGCCTGACGATTGCATATAGCAGGAAACAGACTGTCGCCTCTAAGTGTTGACTTCTATATTCACTTTTATATTTACACACGCTCTATCTGATATTGAGCACTTTATCCCATAAATATAGCATAGCTTAAGACTATATTTCTTCATATATATATATATATATATATATATATATATATATATATATATATATATCGAAAATAATATCCGATAATGCATTTTACCTATATGGCTTAATCAGATCGAAGATAAAAAAAAAATGTGTTGTGTGTGTATGCATTTGTGTGTGTAATAAATAAATAAAGCGAACATTATATTACTGTCGACATGGAAAACGCATGGATAAAAAAAATTCTTTCATTTATTTCCTAACCATTCTCAAAACTCGGACGCTTAAGACGGAGAATATAAAATATTAAACGATTTTTTTAAAAGTCGCTCATTTTCTTTCTCTTTTTTTTAGTCTCGAGCAACGCCAGCTTCGGAAAAATAATATAAGGTTTAACTATTTTAAACGCACACAAATGCATACGCACAACACATTTTTCATCTTCGAACTGATGAAGCCATATAAGCGAAATGCATTATGGAATATTATTTTCAAAACATACTTGCATTAACATTTTTACAAATGTCAATAACTTATAACTGTCGGGATTGCATACCCAAATTTATTGCACACACACATATATATATCAGTACATGTGTTGATTTGTGTATAAACATGTATATATATATATATATATATATATATATATATATATATATATATATATATATATATATATATGTTTATAAAGTCAACACATGTACTGACGACGACAGCTTTAAGGCGGAAACTGACAGTCTTCATGCTGTGTAAATTTCTATGTCTGCAGTGTTTATATCTACACACGTTGTCTCCGGTACTGATTATACTTCCGCCATAAATATAAGAAATTTTGAAATTATAAAACTATCCGTATGTGTGTGTCTCTCTCTCTCTTTCTCTCTCTCACTCTGTGTGTGTGTGTGTGTGTGTGTGTGTGATTACATAAATGTTACTTATTAAAGTGAAAGTCGATTGTAAAGAGAGAGAAAACCGCTCAGAGTCCAATGTCTCCTATCAGTCTTTAAGGCAGTCCCGGGAAAGAAAGTAGAAACGCCATTATCAAAGCATTTACGTGGCCAATTAATTTACCAAAGTGAAATGTCATCAATAATGCGAGTCGTGTCAAAATGATCGATCGATACGCTCCCCACGAAGTTCGGCATCTCTGTATGACGTCAACCTTTCACTGCTGACGTCACAGGCGTCGAAATATGCCGAAGGAATTCACGTCTAACCTTGGTAAATGTAGGAAGATTTTTTTTAATCAATTCTACTTTAATATTTGTTTCACTCAGCGGGAACCGAGGAAAGTGTTTGGAGACATAAAACACAAGTGCTTCTTCAAAATCTCGTGACGTAACAGTAATCCAATGCTGTGTTCAAAAATCATTATATCTGTTGGGGTAACAGCCGAGGAGGAAAACGTGAAGGACCCTTGATGTGAGGCTCTGGGGCCGTGAAGATTGGGGAAGATTTCAAGGAAGTTACTACAACGGTTGTTTAACGTCGTTGAGCAGTTACAGTCTACAGATTTCTATAGAGACTGGTTTCTATAGGGATTGGTTTCTATAGGGATTGGTTTGCGGTGAACCTTTCTTGGGGAACCAAACAGAGTGACACAATAACACGTTGCAGTTATATCGAATATTTAATTTATTTTCCTATAATCTAGTAGGAGAGAAAAACAATTGGTTGATTGATTAATCGACTGATCGATTGATCGATTTTACGGCTTCTCAAACTTAACACATTTTGGGATTGTTAATTTTCGGGAGATAATAATGATTTACTGATGCAAGTTACACACACACACACACACACACACACACACACACACATATGTAGATAGATTTAATATGAAATGGATAAATGCCCAATAAACAGTATTCAGGCCGGTAAATGTAATTAATACTGTTTAAGAAAAAAAAACAAACAGTACATTTAAACTGTATCTATTAAAATAACGTATACACAGAATATATATATATATATATATATATATATATATATATATATATATATATATATATAAAGTGGCAAATAGGCGAAGCATTATATTTGTCAAATAGGCGAAGCATTACAAAAAACAATACCATATGCAACATCTGCAGGAAAAATTAGCAATAATGCCATTTCCGGATTCAAAGAACCATTTGAACTAGAGGTCCGAAATCATGAGCCGTTGTATACATACAAAAAATTCCTCTTAAACTCATATGAAGCTGGATGAAAAAGTATGTACATTTCAATTACCCACCACCGATACATTTATGATACCCTTGCTTTTCTTCTCCTCCACCTTCTCCTTTCTTCTTCGTACCCTCCTCCTCCTCCTCCTCCTGCCTTTCTATTATACCCAACGTCATGCGTTTGTTTATTTACTTTTTTTTAAATAAAGCATTAGGAGGTCAATTGATAAAAATCGCTTGAGGATAGCGTACGGTTGAAACCAAGGTAGTTAAATCATCTCTCTCTCTCTCTCTCTATATATATATATATATATATATATATATATATATATATATATATATTACAACGTTCGATTTCTGACCATGAGACCCGGGTTCGAATCTCACCATAGTTAATTTATCAGAAATGTGACTTCTTGACATTATCGGTCTGGGGAGGCGATTATAGCGTGTGGCACCTTTGGAAAGGGCTTGAAAACAATACCACGGTTTGAGCCAAGCCTTGTGAGTGACATTGGGTAGACGTAAGTTGTGCTAGCACAAAGTCGCAAGTCAACATGACCAAGCGTGCAGACCCTGTTAAGACTGTTGATCAGGCGAGATAACGCGGTCTGTCTCAGAAACTGTGACCAGGGTGCGTTCAGTATTGTTGCAGTTTAATCCACAGGTGAGATCTGTAGCAGTTAAACAACCAAAAATGTGCCTGAGCAGGCGCCTACAAAAGGGATTGAATAGCTGACCTAATAGACGAGCATCATCGGGTACGAGTGGTCAGCCAATTTACATATATATATATATATATATATATATATATATATATGTATATAAGAAAAACCTTAAAAATTTATAATCAGTAATAAATATATTTTCGATAATAAGCATATTCATCTCATCTTACCGATGAATAAGCTTATATTCCCTACCAATTACAATTTGGTATTATCCCTCTCTCTCTCTCTCTCCATATATATATATATATGTGTGTGTGTGGGGGGGGAGAGAGAGAGAGAGATAACGATATATATTATTATATATCAAGAACAATATTGGGGAAATTATATCATAAAGTGGAAAAACTTGTGTCGCGTTTCGTCCTTCAGGACTTAATCGAACTAAATTATGTTATGTTGGTGCGACTACGCATGCGCACAAACGAAGAGTGCTGGGAATTTTAGAATTTTTTTTAATTAATTTTTTTTACATCTAACCGAATTCATTTAGACTATTTTTCTTTTTCTTTCCAGCACTTTTCTTAGTCAGTATCCCACGCTGTGTTATTGGAAGGTCTGCCAGTAATGGGCACAAAGTTAGTGTAAATGACCTTACGATCAAGCCACTTTCTAGATATTTACGTCAGAGTGACATTTTTTGATATCAAAATTGTGGTCAGGCTCGTTACGGTGGCAAAGCAACGCATTTTTTGATATTGATTTGTAAAATGTCCCTTTTGTGTTCATATAATTTCTGTAAAAGTAAACTTTTCCCACTCTGTTATACAATTCCCCCATATATATATATATATATATATATATATATATATATATATATATATATATGTGTGTGTGTGTGTGTGTGTGTGTGTGTGTGTGTGTGTGTGTGTGTGAACGGTCACAGCACGCCAGGCTTAATGGTGGTTCTATATATATATATATATATATATATATATATCCAAGTATATGATTGGTGTATATGGAATGAATTCCAATAACCGACAATTACTATTCTTAAAAGAGTGCTCAATACAAAGTAGAGCAGATATAATTATTTATTTAAAAAAAAATTTATAACATAAATATGTTATAAAATCACTACAAAAATAGCCATTTTGTTTCAACACCCTCGGTGTCTTATCAAGTGATGACGTTGTTGATAAGACACCGAGGGTGTTGAAACAAAATGGCTATCTTTGTAGTGATTTTATAACATATTTATGTTAAAAAAAAATTTTTTAAATAAATAATTATATATATATATATATATATATATATATATCAATGCATCCTACCATTACGCTGCATTCTTTTGACACGCCAGTGTATATATATTTGCATATATACATATATATATATATATATATATATATATATATATATATATATATGTATAAACTGACGTGTCTAAAGAATGCAGCGTAATGGTAGGATGCATTTAAATGCTGGAACCTGTATTAGTTGTACGCTCGGATATCTAGTGAATACGACCACAGGACAGGCTGCTCATGTGAAGGCGACATGAATTCCTGCAGTTCAAACTGGACATGTTAGTGAGTGCCAGCCACTTTACTTTTCTGAAACTGTGGGGACATTTATCTCTTAATCTACATGTTAATTTATTGTCAACAGGGATCAGACAAGCGATACTGGATAGAATGACATCGTTATTTCAATTCATGAGATACCACATGCATTTCACGTCATTGTTCTTTAACTTCTGTATGATATGGGAACAGAAGAGCCACCAGGGTGTTCATGCTAACAAGAAACGGAACAAGGCGACTCACCTAACCATGTCATGTAGCAAAATGGATTCTGAAGAACCTTTGATTTGGTTAGGTGAGTAGCGGTTCCACTGTTGCATGGTTACAGTACGGGCATGATTTATAACTCATGAAGTGATGTACTCCTTCTGTAAATAAATCACCTTACAGATTGGTGGAGTTACCACAAATAGGATCGACTATATCTATGTGGCATGGATTTGTTTTATCTGCCTGTCTAAACATATCATTGAGCAGTGACCACTACGTTACCCCGCTGCGTGATCTTTTGTCCATGTTAATGGACTCCATGTACATCAGCAATGATTGGCTATCCGAGCAAGATAATGCATCGATGCATCCGACCAAAGTTGTTCAAAACTGGCTTCATTCTGGTGATTTCTGATCAACGTTGCGGCCATTACCTTCGTCTGATACAAACTCTAGCACGGCTAGAAGGGTCCATACACGATTTTGCGCACCCATTTCATGAGATTTTGTTTTTCCCAGGCTAGGCACTTGATGACTTGCTGCTTCTCGCTTTCCAGCTTGTTGATTAAAAAAAAAACAATGACTAATACCTCAATAAGCATCGAAACATGATTGCATTTGCGTCGCTTTTTTTTACGTTTTTGATGTAACATCCTAAAATAAAAAAGTATATATATATATATATATATATATATATATATATGAAGAAGGAGGGGAGGCCTGTTGACGCCTCTGAGGGGATTGGTGTGAGATACCACTATGAGAAAGAAGGGAAACCTGTTGACGCCCTCTGAGGGTATCGGTGTGAGATACCAATATGAGAAAGGTAGAATTTGGGAGGACGATACCCCTAAGAACCCCTCTAAAGCAAAAAGTAGGAGACTTCCAAAAAGTGATAAATTTTCCTGACCGAAAACAAAGAAAATCCTTATTGTGGATTTAGAATTATCAAGGAACTCAACCCCCGACAGACCCCCACCCGGTTTTGGTCGGCGTCCATATAAACGAATGTCCCCAGAGCAGTTAGACATACAGAGACACAGAGTAGACACAGAGTTACAGTTGCAGACGCTGTTGGGCAGACGCAGACAGAGTTGAGCTGTGAGCTCTGAGACCAGCCTCGCAGGAAGCTGACTAAAGATCCACGCATTCCGACTTCAACTTCTTACCAAGAACAATTTATTTTTGAAGAACGACTTAGACTCACACCACCAAAACAAGTTTTATGAATATCGCCTGAAGACACCAAAAACCAGTTATCGAAAAACAACTTAAGATATTAAGACTCGCCTAACAAACACAAAGTATCACGAATCCATAGAAGTGGGTTGGGAGAAAGACGCAGTCCTGTATTCAGTAACCAGATATAATAATATTTGTTATTCTTTTTTTAACACATTTGAACTTTCCGAATTGTTACTTTATTTTCTTTTACATATACTTGTGCGATGTCACCTTTGCTGGGATTCGGCTTGCATAACTGCCCGGCGACTGATTGATTTCGTCTACCTAAGATCAAATCACAACGTGGGTAGGTTAGACTAGAAATCAAAGCAGCTACTTCGGTAACCAGACGTTGGAGGCGAGCTGGAAACGACAAAGCTGATACCGAATCTAACCAGATTCCCATCCGAATCAGCCAAGGATTAGAACGTCACATTTGGTGTCGTGACAGCAGGATCACGTCACATTTGGCGCCGCGACCAATACCAAGTTACATTGGTCGTCACAGGATAGCACGACGGCGGGCGCGGAGAGAGGCCGGGGTGACGTAACAATTGGTGCCGTGACCAGGATAGCACTGCGAGCGCGGTCAGGCAGACGTCACATTTGGCGCAGCGACCTCGGGGTGACGTCACAGCATCCTAGGTCCGGATATTAAAAAAAAATGAACATAAAATTATGTTTATTTAGATCAATATTCCTGTTCTGTTGTGTCAGGTCTTTGTTCCATATATATATATATATATATATATATATATATATATATTAACTTTATTTCGCTGGAACGTATTTTATTCTAACATCCTGCCTTTGCGTCGTTCTCCCTATGTAGTGCGAACCGCACTTATATTTAAAAGAATAAATTAATGAACTATTATGATTTGGCGGAAGAACATCTTTACGCATAGACGGTAGGACAGGCTTGACACAGAAAACAACACGAGTGTTAGCGGCAAAGTAACAATGTCGAACTGCCGTAGAAACCTGCTTAGCAAACCTATCACTGATACTACCTAGCCAAGGAAGGAGTAGGTACACAGGACATTTTTTACTAGAGCAGGTTTGACTTTGTTAAATTCGGCAATTTTATTCTTAATAATTGCTTGAACAATGCTTAATGGGTAGGCATTGTTGCACAGAGTAGAATTAATAAACCTAAGTTCATCATCCAACTTGATGTCAGAACAGATCATGAGAGCCCTATGGATAAGGGTCTTAATTAAATTGATTTTGCACTTCCTGGGATAAAATGAATCCCAATGGGTATACGAACCAGTAAACGTCGGTTTACGGTAAATAGAATAAAACCCGGGGTAACCCGTCGAAACCCCATCAATCTCCCTGTACATGATCCCGTCGAAACTGAACTCAACTGACATCGTGGCAAATTTCATTAGTTCAACAAACACATCCTCTGGAATAACAGGTGGAGACAAGTGACTACGATACAAGGCATCAGTACATATATCGATAGTCTCAGCAAGTGGAACGCAAGTAAATAAACTGGGGATATCATATGAACACATAAATTTATCCGTAGGCGAATAACACTGCATAAAACGAGAGAATTCAAATGAATCTTTAATACAAGCAGAGTTACACTGCTCCACAACCGGTTGCATTATAGTGGAAAGCTATTTAGCCACACCGTGTTGAGAAGATGCGACCATAGATAGAATAGGTCTCAATGGTATATCAACTACGATTTTTTCTCCCCCAATACACTTTGTCCATTGTTTTTTTAAAATATATATATATATATATATATATATATATATATATATATATTAGTTTTAGTTTTATTTAATCATTTTTGGGTTATTGTCAATATAATTCGTTTATTTACTCGCACCAAATATCTTAAACCAAATATTTCAAAACCATAACTACATCAATATTTTCAATATATTTTTCTTTCTTTATTAAACGGATCAATCTATTTTTTTTTTTTTTTAGTATTACCCAACTTGTTTTTCCTGTGGCGTAATACTAGATGCAAATGCAGTTTTGATCTTTGGTTAACATTGTCTATAAATCTGTACGTGTCCCTGATCACACTAAATAACATTATTTTTTTTTTCACGCCAACACTTGATTGATTAATTGTGAAATTTATGATAGGCGACAATCTAGATGTCGACGCGTAATAGCTAGAATTCGTACGCTGCTTGTACGTTTTTGCGCTTGTCTGTTGCTGTACGAACATATTCAAGCAAAGTCTACGAGCTGACATCGGCATAGAACTTCTACGATAGTTCCGAATAGAAGCTAAACCAAAAAGATGTTTATAGAATAAGAAACGACAAATGCTTTATGCCGGAATTTTTGTTGCGGAATATTATTATTTTTTTGTATCCCGATGAGAATATTCATCTTGGTATGTTATACTAGCAACATGGTGGCACTGCACTCTCCGGCTTTCTTCAGGTGTCTGTTGTACTCAGTGACCTCAGAAATTTGAACCGACCACCTTGGTTAAAATAAATGTCTTTTATTTATTTATTTTAGCCAAGTGTTTAGACACATTATCAAATAGTGCGTAAAATTCATATATTCTGAATGAGTTGAAGAAACTGACAAATGACATAAAGGTTAATCGATTTGAGTTATCGCCCCTAAATATGGAAAACGAAACGAGAACAATCCATCCCCTTGAATTAAATAAAAGATTTTGTTAAAAAATCCGAGAAAGTTACGGAATACGACAGGTACCTGAAGAAGGATGGTGGCTATAGTGGTCAAAACGTCTTCAGTATAACATTGACGGTAAATATACGAGACAGAATTAAAAGGCTTAAAATAGATAGATATGAACAGAATTAAATATATACGTAGAGATCGATTGCTCGATAGACGTATCTGCAACAGTCAGTCTTCCAAATATCCCGATTGTACTGATTGTAATTCCCATTGTCGCGACGATCGACATCATTCTATTAGTTTTCAAATCTGAATAAATTTTGCGTTTATTTTAAAAACAAAACGTGTATCTGTGATTGGTAATCTATAATTCCCAAGATGTGTGTGTTTGTATGTGTGAGATCGGATATTGTTTATGTGTTTCCACAGTTTTCATCCGATTTCGATGAAGTTTTTTGTTTTTGTTTGATAGATAATTCTTCAGTGACAGTTTTGAATACAAATTGGCTGGAAAAAATTACAACTTTGAAGGTGAAAAATCGAAAAACTGATTTTTTACACTTTGCGCAAAAATAAAAGGCAAAATTTAATGTCTGTAAAAAACAGCGTACAATCAATTTAGAGTTGACATATAACATAAAAGGCAAAAGATTATTACAATTATAGAAAAAAATTATAAATAATTATTATCGTATTATTTTGATGGTCCATAGAAGAGGTTCCTTCCTTATAAGATTGAGAATGCAAGGACGGCACGTTTCAGCCCCCCCACCCACATTTGGGGATTTGCCTCAGTTGCACCCAATTGTTGTTACTAATATTCATTTTCAGGTGGGCTGACTTTAAACTTAAACTGCTCCAATTGAAAGGCAAAAATTCCCAGTAATGAAAGACCCGGTCGAAGACAGGTTATACTCCTAGTAGTTTCTATATCGGAAATTTTTACCCCCAAAGTTTTTTTTTAACGAAATGGTTTACACCGGTTCGTGGAACACCCAGTGAACGTAAAACTAACGAAAGCCTCTCGTCGCATCCAAACTTGTTAACAATGTCTACACTTAAGTTGTCCTCAGGTGTTTATTTCTAAATTTTAGGTCTATTCATGGTTAACATCTTGGGACAATCAGTGAGAAAGGCACTGACCAGAAGGGAGTCGCGGCAATTATTTGCTAACAATCTCCCTACGTTAAATGTCTTAAACTTCACTGATATGTAAATGAAATCAAAGAATTGCTGGTGAGTTGCACTTCTTTTAGGTTCTGTTGTGAAATGAACTTAGTGCTGAATGTGTTTTTTATTGCCTTCATCTTCGGCAGATATTTATTATTTCCAGAAGGAAGCAAGCCTGACTCACTGATGGGGAAGCAGCGCGGTATTTCTTTCTTTATTTCCTTTCATTCTTTGGTAGGAAAGATATAAGAAACGTGTTCGCTTCGTTACATAATTATCGTTTGCAGTCGGAATGAATTAAAAAAAATTAGAAAAAATTGAATGGAATTCATTAAATACTTACTGCGTCAGTTATTTGTTGTTGTTTGAAGAAAGAAAGAAAGAAAAATGAAAAAGAAAAAAGAAAGAATATTTCAAGGCAGGCGAATACATTAATGGAGAGTAAAAAAGCAAAGAGAGAATTTATAAATGTAAGTGAAATCAGAAAAAGAAAGAATTAATTGATAAAGAAAGAAAGAAAAAAAAAATTATTGTAATTCCCCATGTATAATACGCCCTCATCCATAATACGCACCCCGAAATTTGTGCTGAAAGTGTGAGAAAATGCTTCTACTCACGCATAATACGCAACCCTTGTTTGGTAATCAAACCCTATAAATTGTACCTCTCCAATTTCATTTCGGCGTTTCCTACTCTTATTAAAAAATGGTTTTAAACATAGAATAATATTATTCCAATTTAGTTTTATGATAATTCTTATTTTATTTTACATTTGTAAGTATTATTAGGTACATAGGATTGTATTTGACATCCTTGTGGGGTCACAATCGCTGAATATTGTCGTATGTTTGTGGTGAGTAGTCATTTCGCAACTGAAATC
The DNA here is from genome assembly GCA_963932145.1 of Acanthosepion lycidas. Taxonomy (NCBI): domain Eukaryota; kingdom Metazoa; phylum Mollusca; class Cephalopoda; order Sepiida; family Sepiidae; genus Acanthosepion; species Acanthosepion lycidas. The sequence goes on from OZ010591.1 coordinate 103,743,157, forward strand.
GAACTATGTATGAAGCGGTAATTTTTTAAAGACTTTTTTATAACTGTACATATACACACCTCTAATTCTGCTTATGTTTTTTTTTTAGAAAAATGCGTATTATACTTGGGGAATTACTGTAATTGATGAAGAAAGAATGAAAGAATTAACTGATAAAGAAAGAAAGAATTGATAGAGAAAGAAAGAAAAATATTTAAAGACAGTGAAAGATAAAGGAAGGCAGAGGTAGCATTAAAAAAAAGATTAATAGAGAGTAAGGAAGGAAAGAGTAAAGAATTTATAAATATAGTCGAAGGTAAAGAAAGAAGGAAGGAAGGAAGAATTTATAAAAACAGAAGAAACAAGAAAAACTGGACGAATGAGAAAGAAAGAACTTTTTAAGACAGCGGAAGTGGGAGTGAAATAAATAAATAAAAATATAGAAGCAAGCAATTACAAATGGAGAAAAAGAAAGAAAAAATATGAATATTATATTTAGGAACACAGAGGAACACAAAGAAAGGGAGAAAGAAAGGGAGAAAGAAAGAAACTAAAATTAATATAGAAACAGGGAAGAATAAATATAGAAAGAGAAAGAATTTAAAACTACAGAAGAAAAGGGCAAAAAGAAACACATAGATACGGAGAAAGAAAGAAAGGAAAGAGAAAGAGAAAGACTTGAAGAAACTGAATAGAAACAATAGAAAGGGAAGGGAAAATGTAGAGTAAAGCCGAAGAAGCCATTAAACAAAAAAACAAAAAAAAAAAAAATAGGCAAGAAAGAAAAAGAAAAGGAAAAAGCGGGAGGACATTTCGAATTCAGATAAAAACGAAGTATATTTAAGAAATGTATGTCATATAAACAGGCACGAATGAAAGCAGCCTACAAAAATTTAATCAAAGACTAATCGTAACACCACAACTTCTATGAAGCTGAGGAAATATCTACGACGTGTACTAATACTGTCATTACTCTTATTACGTCTAGTACTGCTAGTGCTGCCGCCATTAAGAGTAGTACGTAAATGTTGTAGGTAGTTGGGGGTGGGGAGATGAAACTGGAGGAAGTTAATAACAATGAAAACATTCATATCAACCAGATTCATTCGCAGTGCGTGAGACGTTTAGAAATTCCATTTAGACGTTTTTTTAAATATCAGTAATAATAACCCTTTATCTCGTCGGTATTTGACAACCAAAATAATGGCTATCTTCCGCCAACCGTCTTTCTTCATGTCATTCTCAACGAGTAGTACTTTTCTGTTTTCTTCCAAAAGCACTTTTCATTCCGATCTCTAGATGATAAATTGTGTTCAAGGGATATCGTGCACTTTTTCTTTCCTATCAAATGATCAGTTATTTTGCGGTTCAGTCGAATCGATTGTTATATTTGTCCGGCTGATTGGCTGAGCAATCTCTGCATTCGTGTTGTTAAGAAAGAGGGGAGAGAAAGGCAATCGTACGTAGAATAAAATTAAATTGCAACTCTCCAGTTGAGATAATTCCCAAAGAGTTATCTACCGTGACCTCTCTTGCTAACCAGTCCGTTAGGGTAGTGAATTCGGGCTTCGCGGGATGTTTACGTTATTATGCCAGAGTAAGTTATGCTTAGAAAATACCAATTCTTGAAATCTTCGATAATCAGGACATATTTTATTGTGTCGTATTTTGTAGCGGAGGGTCATTGAGTATTTTCCATCAAATAAAGTTTGCAACAAGAAGATGAAAAACTGGCATTGTGAAGCCTGATTTTAAAGGCATGTTTCTCTGTCCAAATGAAAGATTAGCGGAACGCAATTTGACACGATGGTCTTCTTCTCAAGTTGAAGGGTTAGGATGTTTCTGGTCGATTTGGAGGAATTGACTCAATATACAAGTATACAGTATACAAAATAAACCTTGAGATCTTTGATGTGGTCTAATGGTTAGCACGCTTGTCTCGCCTTATCAATTACTCCTGAGCACTGAGTTCGATACTTGCTAGGAACTTCATACCCCTAGTTTTTTACTACATCTAAGCTTCGCTTAATAAATAAATAAAAAACAAAACTTGGTAAATACATGAGAAATAATGCTTGATTTTCTTTTGCCATTGTTCATATTCTACTACCGGAAAACTTCTTCGTGAATTCGTTTGAAATCAATGCCCGTTTTAAGATTTAACCATTGAACTAAATCAGCAAGTTAGTCTAATGGTCATCGGCGTAGAAATTCTAGCTAGCGAGATGAGTTCAAATTATACCCAGGCCTGTTGTAGTAATTTTTTTCTCGTGTAGGTTAAATAAATATTTTTCCTTGCATGTACTCTACTCGAGAAATTGTAACATTCATCATAGTATATCTGAGGATAGTGTAAATAATCCTCGAAATATTAAAAGTAGCCACAGGCTATTTTTGTTAATCAAATATTGAATAGTTATAGGTTTATTTATCGAAAAATGTTTGACTGCTACGTTTAATCCTGTAACGAGATAGAATTACCAACAGTGGGGACATTTGGTAGAATGTCTTAACATTTTCAAAATAAGCGAATTCAAGATATACATGGATTTTATATATATTTATATTCCTAAGAACTTATTTCTGAAAAGGAGAGAAATACATTTATTTGTAGTGGTGATGACATGATAGCATGAGATGTTTTCTGAATATAAGATAGTGCAGTGTGTGTTTATATGCATGAGCGCGCTCGTGTGTATGTGTGCGTATGATGGGTCACGTTGATCGAGTCCTAGGTCTCCTTGGAGAGAAAACGAGACATGTCTTGTCACTATGGTATCCTGTGGATGATGAGAGAAAAAAGAGAATGAAAGGTTATGAGTCCTTTCCTTGTATACTACTTTAGCCAAAGCCATCTAGCAGGCGTTAAGAGAAGTTCCTTGATAGAAAAGTAGGGTAATCCGACATTTATATGAAAACTTTCTAATTTTGATTTTGTAATATTGAATTTAACTCTACGTTTGATAGACCTGATGAACTGACTAAAATTTGACCCATACATCATGTAAATAAAATGAGAGTAAAATACTATAGTAAATAAAATGAGAGTAAAATACTATAGTAAATTTATATACTGAATCAAGTATTCCTGGTATGCCGATAAACTACATCCGGTAGCTAGGACTCTGTTGTGAAGATTGGAAGTTTAATTGCTGTTGTTCCCAGGTCCAACTTGACCCGGAGTGGTAGCAACTTTTAGGGTACCAACTATCGGCAAATAATGAACCCTCAAATAAAACACTATGAATGTATAAAATACATTTTATAGTAAAAATATCAACAATATATTTTTCTAGCAAAATTAACCAACAATTCATATTATCTGGAGTTGAACGCGTTCAAAATATTTAGATTTTGGCATTAAACCCATAGAAGCTAAGCAAAATTAGCCAACTCAGCCAACTGAATCGGGTATAACAGCTCAGAAAAAGAAAGAAATATATATTTATGCGACTGAATGTAATGGAGTTAGTGCGATTGCATGAGTTTTTTTTCTGAGCAGAAGATAGCGTAGTGTTTATTCAGCGCCGTGCTTCCGTATGCGACACGTGATATGCTTGGGGATTAATTTTACCAGAGGGGAAACAAGACATACTTTATTAATACAGCACCTTGAGGTTGGTGAAGAGAGCAAGATAGAGAAAGAGCTTTATGTCTTTTCCTTTTATTCTACTTTATACAATGTCACCATGTGGGAGTTAAGAGAAACACCCTGATACACAAGGTGGGGATGATCCTACAATCCGAATAACATCTGATTTAGAATACTACAGAATGTGTTATCCGAAATTTAAATTTTTCTATATAATAAACACGTAATTTTAAAATGGTGACAGGACAAATAAAAAATGCCAGGTCACATAATTTTTGACAATTCTTGCTTTCCGCACAGGTGCAAAATTAACTTGATTACAACGAAGGTTTTTAATTCCTTGTTTGTCTGGCTGTATAAGGTAGATAAGGGAACTGCTTCTTGACTTATACATATACTATATTGGACAAAAAGTTTGAAGAAATCTATTCATTCTCTTATTTTTATCTATTTATTTACTTAGCGACCCCCTTCCAGTAAAATCAACTGGAATCATACTTTAATAAAGCCAATCACGATTTTAAATATTATAATTATATGAATATAACAGGAATCTATTAATTTATCGTAAAAAAGTTAAATTTATTTAATGTTCTTTTTCTGTGTGCCGTGGGTGATGTGGGTGATCATGGCTCATCACAACTTTCTGTCCTTTTTATCTTTTAGTAAGGTTTACCTTAATGCTATATCTTCCAATTCGTGTTCTACACAAGGTCATTAGGTACATTATTCGCTGTTTTACCCTATACATCTTGCTTTCACTGTGTCCTGTGAGTGTCAAATTCTTCGAGCCCTCTTTCCGCAATATGTACCCTAGAAAATTCAACTGTTTGTTTCTAAGTATAAGTATCCATTTTGCTTCTATTTACCTTAAAACTTCCCAGCATCCTCCTGTATAACCACATTTCTCTTGCCTCATGTCGCTTCTTCATCTGTGAGGAGATTGTCCAGCATCCACTATCATATAGAAGAACCGATATTACATAATATTACATAATAGTCTAGTACTATTTTCTTTTTTCTAATGTAATTTTATTTCTTTATACTTTGTTTAGGTTTTGGAAGGCAACTTTTTGTTATTCAAATTCGCCTTCCGATTTAGGTACAACATTCTCCGTCTTCCCAAATTTTTTTTAAATTCTGTACTTGCATTGTTTTGACGCCTGCATTTCGTAGCTCGTACCATGGACTGTTGTTCTATTTTGCTTAAAAACAATGCATTATTCTTCTTGTGATTGATGTTTATTCTTTTCTTATCACTTTCTTTTACTACGTTCTGGGGGGAGAGCTTACAGTGCTCGTTGTGATTCTGTATTATACTTTATCATCTACATATCTTAAGATTGTGGCCACCAATAATGAATGCATGTAGAACTGCTAATTCACTCAGTATTGCCTCAGTGGAGAGGTTGAATAAACCCGGTGAGAAAACACATATTTGATTTACGTCCCTTTTCTATTTTTGCGTATTTGCTAAATTAACCCTTCACTAGAATAATAATTTAGAATGATTTTTACACATCTGAAACGGAAATAGTTACCTATACATATAATTCAGATCGAAAGTCGTAACTTCTGCTTATATAGAAAATATTTAACATATATAACCGAGAAATTTAAAATAGTTTACGTCATAGAATACCCTATTTTATGCAAGAACAAATTCAGGAAATTTTGCGTTATAAGTTAACGTCTTTCCATATTAAATGCTTTGACGTAACTAATTCCTTAATTGAACCAATTTTAAACTTCACAGCTAAGACCCACCATACCACCTACACTGGGAGGAACCATCCTGATTCTCTTTGTATACCATTAGTAATGAGGAAGTCATATTCGGATAGCTTTATCCTAGGAAAGGCTACGTTGTGGAACACATTTCGACAGGATGTTTAATCGATACTACAAACTTAACTACTTCAGTTCGAAGGTCATCCGTTTTCTCTCTTACATATCCTCATAATCGTCATTCCTTTGTTCCCCCTCTTATGTTCAGAGAATAATCTTATTCAGTAACTTTCTACATTGACTATCTTTCGGGCTATTTATTGTGAACAAGTAGTACAAAACCTGTTTATCTATGTTCATATCGGTCTGTTTGCCTGTTTATATAAACAGATAATTTGCATAAATATTTCCAATAACGACCTCTTAAATTTAACTGCTCTTCTTTTTCCTTCGCGTCTCCATGTTTTCTTTCTGCTTGTTTTAGAAATAGGATATCATTTCCTACTTGTCACTTGTACATTGGTGTTTTCACCCAGATGAACCTTCGCTCGTAATTACCTTCAACACTCTCGCCTGATTATATATGCCGAGTCTAATCTGACCTCTAAAGCATCGAGGTGTGTCCGTTTCACACAAACCAATCTCTTGACGTCATAAGCAATACTATGACGCAAGCATACTTTTTGAAGATTATTTTAATTTGGCCCAAAGTTTTTTTCTTCTTCCTTTTTAAACTTATTTGATTTTGTTGAAATCATACACCGTAAAGAAATAGTTTTGCTCTGCGTACAACACAGAATAAAAGGAAAACAATGCGAGTAAAATTCATTGAAAATACAAGGATGTGCTGAAAAGCTCTCAATCAGACCAGGAAAAAAATGTTGATATTTTATTATTTAGTCAGAAATGAAGAAACTGTGTCAGACTGAGAGCTTCTCAGTACTTCCCCTATCTCACCATATATATATATATATATATATATATATATATATATATATATATACTCGCACGACTCTCCCGTCGAAATCGACGTATGAGGGTCTAGCAGATCGGTTCCTAGGAAACTGACAGATATGCGATTATAGTGGTGAAAGTTTTGTGCAGAAGCCGAATACAGAATTCAGAGTTGTCCTTCTCCTAGATCAGTTGCCATCCAAGGCTATAGAACCCAATCTGTGCTGCTATTTATCCCTAGCTGGAGGGAGAAGAGGAGGATTACACCTTTCCCATAAGTGAATGTATTCGACTGGAATTCGAACTCGGCTCTCCGATTCCTCAAACCAAGCCGCGATCCATTACTCCACGGTGCCTCATAAAGGGTGGTGACTATGTCGAATTAATTGCTATGTCTACTGTAAAGTAAGTTCGCTGCGCCCGTGACAAAAAAAACAAAAAAACTTTTATAGATTTAGAGATCTACCATTAATCCGTACATTCAATACTCCATATCTGTTCTGGTGTTCCTGTTGTAGATATCGTGTTTTTTATATTCGTTTTTCTGCTTTTATATGCATATTCAATATTTTAGATACGCTTCAAGATAACGTCTCCCGTGTTTAAAGAAATTTTATTTAATGTAGGTTATTTATTATGTTTAATAATAGCTTCTAGGATTTTCAGTTTTTCCTTGCATTGGGTTCAGGGTATTGCTATATATTTATATTGATCGTTGTGTTTTGGTTATTAGTGATGTGCTTCTTTGTTATGTGCATGGATTGCACTAGCTTTCGACAAGTGACAAGTCAGCCGATCACAGAGTGTGCTACATGCGTGGCTTATGTAAAAATTGCATATTGTTTTTTTTTTTGTTTTTTGTTTAAATGCAGTATCCAAAATGGCATGGGAATCTATAAACAACCTTATTTTTATATAGGAGGGTGGCGGGTGCTGTTAATGATTAAAGTTTAGAAATTTTGAACGCTTTTTTATTGTAAATGATAAACCTAAGGTGTTTGTTGGGATCATTAAGTGATACGTACCGACAAATTATATAATGACTTTTACATCCTGTTTATAATTAGGGCGAAACTAGTTACGGTAGGGTAAGTTAACGGTGTCTTTGTTCTTTTATTGTATCAGGATTATTGCTTGTGTTATTTTTATATGTTAAAGTAGTAAATATGTATGGTAAAGTAAATTATAATAAAATGTAAAGTTATATAGTAAAGTAGTAAAGCACGGAAATGGGAGAAGATCTGCGCATCTTTGTCAAGAACACTGGAACAAGAAATGTGATATTTATGAACAGAATGATATCGAAGTGAACAATACAAATGTAGAAGGATGCGAACTTATGTTCTTTAGATTCTATAAGGCACGACCCAAGGATCTATTTGTGACTACTAGGAAAACTCGATCTATTTGGAAAAGATGCTGGAATAAACCAGACCTTATACTGGGAGCAAACCGGATAGAAAACGAGTAAGATGTTGAGAATTCTCCGGATGGTGCGAGTAAGCAACGATGAAGACCATAAAGAAAATGTCGACGAAAATGGCGGCAAAAAGAAAATGGCGGCAAAAAGAAAGACTTAGAATCAGAATTAGAAAGCGACAACTGAAATTTCTTGGATACATAATGAGAAAGGAAGGCTTGGAGAACATGACCCTCACAGTGATAGGGGAAGCCATCGGGTCACCTACGTGAGAGCTTTTGTGAATGGGGGCTAGTACAGGGAAGAGGTGGCTTGTGTTTGGTAGTGTGTGTGTGTGTGTGTGTGTGTGTGTGAGAGAGAGAGAGAGAGAGAGAGAGGAAGAATATCCACGTTTTGTAATTTTTCACGTTTTATATTATAGAATTGTTTCTCTTAAACTGGTTACCACTCAAGGCTGGAGAACCTTATATACCCTGTTATTTTACCTGCAAGTTAACTCAGAAGTGGGAATAGTTAAATATTGAAGTGTCAGAAAAGTATCCAAAACATACGCATTTTAAAAGTAGATAAAATGTCTTCTATTTTGCAAAAGGAGTTAGGTCAAAAACCTAATTCGATGAGATTTTATGATCTTTTGTAACACGAATTGGGCCATGAATGCTAGGCTGACATAAAACATGATTTACTGGGGGTCTCAATAGACTCTAGATCCAGATATAATCAAGATTTATAATGGAAATCATTTTTGATTTGTTTCTATACTATTTTCACATGAAAATCCGAGAAATCAATGAGAAAAAATGGTGTTTGTCAGTTCTTTCGTCATTTTTATGATGGAATTACCGAAATTTGGCGCAAGTTCTGCAACATAGGAAACAAAAAACAGCAAATTGTGCAGCAAATGAAACAAAAAAAAGTTACTAAAGGGAATTAAGTGAAGCTGTCATATCCAAACGTGGAATTAGGATAATCTCCCTCCAGTTGACGAAATAAAGGGTTCGGTTCGAAATTCCAGCGTATATCACCTGACGATGGACAGTGCATACAGTGGCTGAAACGTCATGAATCTGGCAATAAAGATGTAGCCAATACTCCGAACAATGTGAATACTCTGTTTGCATGATAGGTGGCTCAGTTTACATTCTGTGTTACAAGAGACAAAAAGATAATGCTGTTATAGGTTTTCCATTGAGCACATAGCTGGAGACACTTGGGTGCTATATCAGCAGTTAATTGAGGAGAATAAAACACCAGAGAGAAAAGATAGTTTTGACACACGAAAAGGACTGACAAAGAAGCCGCTATTAAGTCCTAATCAGAAATGTATCAAAATCAGTTACAGTTAGAACAATGTCAGAACATTGTTCACGAAAGTTCTAAGCCATTTTCACATTGATCGCAGGAATTGGGTGTGAACGTCAGGTCGTATTGGGGAATCAGTTTATCAAGGAAGAGGGCGTGTTCAAGGCTTGTGAGGAAATAACGCTGGTCTTTTACTTGATCAATGCTGCAAGGTAGCTACTTCCGAAAACAGACCACAAAGACGATGCTTTTCTGAAGAATTGGTAGAATCAATAGATGAACCTCGATACATGAATCCAGTTTTAATGTTTCATCAACCACTTATTATCATTTAGGAAACAAAAGCAATTCAGTATGAAATCCTAAAATCTTTTCGTCCTATTGAAAAGTGTGATGATTTCTCTCTCTCTCTCTGAAACTCTCCCTCTCTCTCTCTGAACCTCTCCCTCTCTCTCTGAACCTCTCCCTCTCTGAACCTCTCCCCCTCTCTCTCTCTGAACCTCTCCCCCTCTCTCTCTCTGAACCTCTCCTTCTCTCTCTGAACCTCTCCCTCTCTCTCTGAACCTCTCCCTCTCTGAACCTCTCCCTCACTTTGAACCTCTCCTTCCCTCTCTCCTTCCCTCTCTCTCCTCCCCTCTCCCCCTCTCTTTCTGAACCTCTCTCTCTCAACCTCCCCCTCTATCTCTCAACCTCTCTCTCTCTCTACTATCTCTCTCACTTACTCTCTCTCTCTCGCTGTTTATCTCTCACTCACTTTTTCACACTCTCGATATTTCTTTTTTGCGTTTCTCACACTATATTTCTGTCCCACTTTTTCTCCCTCTCTCCACTTCTCTCTTTCCCTTTTAGCAATTCTTCTTCTTTCTCTCGATTTCTGTCTTGATACCTCTTCTTCTAGTTTTTCCCTGCATTTTTCTTTATTTCTTTCTTTCCCTTTCACTACCTTCTCTCTCTTTTTCTCTCGATTTTTTCTCTCTCGATTTTTCTCTCTCAATTCTTCTCTCTCTTTATTTTTACTTATTTTTCGTTCAATATTTTTCTCCCCCGTTTCTCATTTTCTCTTTCTTTCTTTCGCTCTCTCTCTCTATTTTTTCATTTCTATCTCTATCTTTAGTGCTCTTCCAATGTCTTTCTCTCTCTCTCTTTCTTTATTTCTTCTCTCTCCTTCTCTACTTTTTCTCTTTCGAGATGATTTGTCTTGTCTCTACCTCTATCACTTTCTCTCTTTCTCTTTTTTCTCTTTCTCTCGCCACCTTCATATTTGTTTCTCTCTGTTCCTTTTTTCTCTCTAACTCTCCTATCGCTTTCTCTCTCTCTCTCTCACTCTCTCTCTCTCTCTCCCTCCCTCTCTCTCTCTCTCTCTCTGGTAAGGATAGGTACCATGTTATGTTCTGCAGTCAGAAAATGTCTCTTTTAAATCAACTGAATCAATTTGTATCATAATTTGGTAAACATCGAGTAACTTGCCCACAATAAGACCTAGTATCAAAAGACGTTTTTTTTCCCATGACACCGCTTTTTTTAACTACCTTCACTTTTCTTCAGCAATGTTTATTGTTTTAAAAAAGCGATGATAAGAACTGAATTAAAACCTAAACACAAAATGAAAGTGAATTTATACTTTTATTGTTATTGAGAATTGACAATAAAATATTAAACTATATTTATTTATTAGAGTGTGTTGTGGTGTTTTCTAATCTGTCACATAGAAGTTGAGATTTACTTGACCCCACCACTGAGTCAGGTTGTGACACAAGGTTAGTTTTTAACGTGGTGACCCGAGTGTGCCGCTGGTATAAGCTGGTCTTAGCTGGTCATAGCTTGTCCAAGCTGGTCATAGCTGGTCTAAGCTAGTCATAGCTGGTCTTGGCTTGTCATAGCTGGTCATAGCCGGTCCAAGCTAGTTATAGCCGTGATACCACCAGCACAGGGACGAAGCCCTGTGACCAGCGAGTATCCGAATGTGTACACTCCTCCAAGGAGGAATTTACCTCTGTCACGTAGAAGTTTTTTCAACTGCTAAGTGGCGACTGACTTTTTTTTAGTAGTTGCGGGACTCTAAGCAAAATAGGACAAGTTCATTTTGTCTATATCACTACAGATTGTTTATTTACAAGAATGATTTTATATTTACAACATTCTAAAAACAAATGCAATCAGAACAAATGTAATGCAATATTTATCATTTACAAATTTATAAAGAAATAAATGTGAAAACGATTTTTTATTCAGACAGTTACTAAATTATTTAAATATGTGAATCAACTATAAGGAAATCTTAATTATTTATTATTTCATAAAGTTTGAAGCAATCTCTATCTATAAAAGGCAGGATGTGTGTGTGTGTGTGTGTGTGTAACGAATGCACGGCCGCAATTTTCGACGGATTTGCACCAAAATTTACATGCACATGCTCCAAGTTAGCGGGAAGGCCAAGATTGACTTTGATTTTTTCATGCTTCTATGGCAGTTTTCATGTAGTTTGTGGCCATTTTCTACTGGCCAGATTGAGAGCCTATAGCTGGCTGCCACGAATAGGCAGGAAGATTCTATTGGCCAGCGTGAGAGCCAAAAGCTAACTGACATGGATGTTAACTAGCATGCAAAGCAATAAAAAATCGATAGCGGCATTCGTCACAAGTGGGAAAAATTTAAATCTGCATGGCACTTTACTCCAATTGGCTCATTCGCTTGCTTAAACTCGACGTTGATTCTGATTCCGCAGAACTGGGTTGGGTGTGAAAAAGTAATTGTTGTTAACATTCTTTTTTCATTCGGTTTTTCCAGTTACGAGTCCTTTTTTTAAAGCTGATCGTTTTGTGTTCATTTTGTTTAGTTCTTTTTTCGTAACAGATTTAATGTTTAGTATAGAGCTTAGAAAAAATTCGCAGTGTGAGATAGGCAAGTAGTAAGGCATGTAGCAACATCAGCACGGCAAAGGGCACACCTTTAAAGGCAAGGAAGGGCAAAAATATTTTAAGTCAAGTGATAGCGATTGCTGTATGAGTCGTACAATTTTTTAATGAAGCACGGGCAACGCCGGGCCATGCTGCTAGTTGGAAACAAGCCTATATTTTATCAATAAAACAATAAACAAAAAATGAAAGTAGTTAAAATAGCGGTGTCATGAGAAAAATCGCCCTTTTCAAACTCCGTCTTATTGCGCGCACAATTATACATGCTTTGCTCATAATTATCTATGTGTCAGATTAAAGGAAAATCTTCACGGAAGTGTGCAACATTCAGTTGAATTAATAATTTTAAATGATGTTTATGGCCGGGTTATAAAGGGTTGGAAGCAAATAACAAAGATATACACAGCTACCTACAATTTCTATATGAAAAAAAAAAACTCTCAGATGTCATTAATAAGTTACTGAAACGTTAAAGTCCATCTATTATACATAAAATAATCACATGTCATCCTCCCAAATATTGCGCAGCGTGTGAAGCTGAAGATCATCCAATTCATTCTTCCTCCAAACTATATTTTTGGGCATCTCTATTATTGATTAGACTTGATGAGTTTATTTGTGATCATGTATGATTTTCCTTCTGGTTGTGTATTTTTTTATTAAAAGATTTCATTTGTGAATTTATTGGCTTATATACTCTCTTCATTCTTTTGATTGCTAATTGGAAGACTCCTCGATACCCAAGTAACTTTCGAACTTGGTTCATTCAAGAAAAAAAGGAAAATATATGCGTTTATTTAAGATCACATTGATCTATAATCAATTTTGTGTGTGTTTACCACAATTTTTCTGGCTAAACATACTTTATAGATAGCCTTAACTATTAGTTTCCAGTGAAACCAGAGATACAACATAGTCTAAACTGACTTTATACAAGTGCATCATTAATTATAAAATTATTACGCCCAACCTGTTTTAAATCTCTTATTCTCTTACTATTCAAAATTGATTTTGTTTTCATGCTGCTTTATTGTGGGTCTAAAATTACAGTGTTAGAATGAAGATTTTCAAACATGTCTTTTTTCTAAAACTTTGCATTTTGTGCCCACTCTCTATTTCAAGGTAGACAATACCGGAAGTTATAAAGAGTGTCCTCATGCCTCTGACGTCATCTGCCAGTTCTCAGCCTTCACGTGACGAAACTGTTCATAACAACGTGAATGGGGCGCATAGGTGTGTCTCTTGCATATGAAAACCAGATGGTTTGAGCAAGTGTTACTCGGTAGACGTGGTCGAATGCCCATCTAGGAGAAAGAAGATGCTTATATAAAAACTACCGCTGCCTTGAGCCTATAGAAAGTTGTGGGAAAGTTTTATGGTAAAATATCCCGAAGTCGGAGTCTCGGAGGCGGCCAGTAAGGATGTTTGTTTTTTTTAATCTTTTGTCCAATAACTCCTGCGGCCGAATTAATTACCATGTGTAAGGATCTTCATGACAATAGATCCTGACATCCAAGGTCGAGAGAATGGGTTTGTTTTCGTGCTAAGACCTTTTCAGTATAACATTTCACGCTCTGGTCATCCAGTTATAAATATTGGAAGAGTAACAGGGTAAAGATGACCAGTGAGTTACAGTTGCAAACATAAATGTAAGCGGCTCTTGAACAGATGTTTTTTCTTCTCTGTGTCCAGGACAGAAGAAGGATCTAGCAGCATCCAGGATGACTAGGTTAGGTCTTTTGAGAACAGCGCTACCTACCATGAAATCAGGAATGGACCTAGAATAATTGACCCAAACACTGACTGCCCTAGACCATCCGGACTGTCAACTGCGTCTGATTGATCACAGAAGCGAGTAGTCAAAATAAAAAATCAAAAGAAAATTTATTCCGTCTAAATGAACCTTGATGGGCTGTAAAAACTATTCCGTGACTGAGCAAGTCTAAAACGTGATCGATTAAACTGTAGTTTTCCCTATAAGGCGTGACCATACGTTCGGACACTGATGGAAGACAAAGAATTACTTGGGAGTGTTCCCCTCCTTGCCAAAAAATCAGCGGCAGGTGAGTTGTATGGTATCAACAGCAAAAACTCTATCTGACCTAATCTATGATCAATAGTTTTTTACAGTGATGTTCACCCTGTACAAGGCCCGGGAGCCACTCGAAGTAGAGAGTTACTTCTTAAGAGGCACAGTTTATACGAATATATGGAAAGATAACGTTTAACTTTAGACTTGAACAGGTTAAGATTTTAGTGATCAGGGAAGCATCCTGTTGGGAGTCGGTGCCACAGAGGAAGAAGCTTTTCGAGTGGAACTTACATCTCACCAATGGAATACGAAGCGAATGAGGGTGGTTTCCTAAAATGAACGTAGCATCCACTAGGGTCAAGGTCTTGAGGTCTCAGGGTCAAGACTTTTGATAAGTATTGATACCTCCCAGACTGTAATAAAAATATTATTGAGATTGCGCTCAGTGAGACGTGGGAAACCAGGAAGTGGATGGCCTTTGTCATCTAACATTGAGTTAGAGGCAAAGATTGATGCGAAGAGCTTGGCCTTATCCGACGAATATGAGATAACATTGGGGCCGTTTATAATAGTAAGCACTCACTCTTTGGCTCTATTCAGAATTTGGTTGGGACGAATGTTTTCTGTCAACCTGGGACTGGAATGCTTGTCCATAGCTACACTGTATTTTTCTAGAACTCTCTTACAACGAGTGAGTACTACACCGCACCCTGTGATAGATATTTTACTAGCGTATTCAGTGGTGAACCAGAGCTGGCTGTTCTGTGTTTGCTGGAATTTTTTCTGGGGTATAAAACTCTCCAGTTCAAAAAGGAAACATCTGATATGGAGAAAGCTCATCTTTTAACCGTCTTCAGACATACTGCATGCAAAATTGTTGCCCTTGTTTTTTCGAAAAATTGTGTTCTATGGAACGGCATGTCATGGAATGCCTTTAGTTTCGCAACAACTTTGACACTGACTAGTCAATGCTTTCAAGTGTCCTGGGTAACCAGCGAATCATTTTTAAGGGCAGGATGTGAGGAAGAGGTCAAGGAGGTTCGCCTTCTCATGAATATTGAAGTCACTACAAATATGAAAGCGAGCTGAGGAAAAATCAGTGAGGTTATTACCAATCGTCTCAGATATTCGGTCGGACATTACAGTTCTATCATCCCGAAGGTGATACAGAGTGAAAATGAAAGAAGTACTGTGGATAAGTGTCAAGCGGAAGCACATATACGGGAGATCAAGGTCCTCGTGCTTTTGGTCTCTACAACAGGAAAAGCCTAACCTTAATAGTAGCGTCAAGTCCATGGTAGTAGAGAGTTTGATGGTCATGTTTAAGGGCCCGTCATTTCGAGCTCCTGTAGCGGGATCGAAGTATTAGGTTGGTGCAAAAATAATGACGTTTTTTGACGTTAAAATATACGTCAAAAAACGTCATTATTTTTGCACCAACCTAATACAATACCAGTTTCAGACAGGAATATGAGGTTAGGTTTACGGTCAAGAAGATGGATCTCCACCACAGGAAATTTGGAACCTAGGCCCCTCACGTTGGTGTAGGAGATAGTGAACCTGGCATCTACGTTTATTTTTTGTTTTGGGGCTTGATATTTTTTTCTTTTTAGTTTTATTCATATGTAGATATCAGTGTGTCTGGTAGAAGACTAAGCCGTAAGACAATTGATGCATGCATCATTAATCTGGAACATGGCATCGAAAGGCCCCATTAGAGACTAATATACGGTTCAGAACTCATTCACAAAATAGCAGTACAATAATCCCGATAGTATACATCTGCTGATAGGATAGCTCCTTCGATGTTACTCAAAGGGTTGGATCACTATCAGAAAAATGTTTACCCCCCAGCACCCTTAATGAAGGAACAAATAATGCAGGAAAGAAGATACAGGCGTGATACACTGAGTGTACATGTCTCGTCTACCCAGAAATCAAGGCAACATAACTTCTTGAGTCAGGCTTATCGTACCGGTGTGAGACCTCAGATAACGAGACATATATGATTACTAAAAGAACTACTTTGCAAAGAACGTTGTCACATAGCAGACTCCGGGTTGCATCAGTATCCCCCACCTCGGCTGGGTTTAAGTTTATCGTAGAAGCAAAATTACATGGACGGGAGCTAGCACTGGCAATTATCTATTTATGTGTGAAAAAAAGAAACCAAGAAAAAATAAAATATTATTATCGGAACAAAAATGAATTTAAAAATTTAAGGAAATGTATGAGAGTCAGATGAACAGTTCATAAGCTGTTCAAAATACTTTCATGGAATGTGACCAAATGAAGTCTACTTTTTCAACATAGACTCCCCCACCGCGCATTACGGTCTGCAGAATTCTTTCATCTGTATTGCAATTCTTAGAACCCATTAGTAAAAAGGCCTGGATCTTGTTGGTCAAAAGATTCCACAACAGTAGATATGACGTCTTATACTGCGATACTGATTCCCAGCCAAATGTTTTTTTTTTCATGTTGGGGAACAGATGATAGTTCAATGGGACCAAATCAGGAGAATAGGGAGGGTGATCAACCAGTTCAAGTCCACTGACACACACAGCAGCCATTGAAATTAATGACTTGTGTGCTGGTGCATTGTCCTGTGATGGTGTAGATCCCAACACACCTGTATATATAAATTTGCAGACCAAAACACACAGGTATATAAAAATGTGCATACCCCAAACACATAGGTATATATAAATGTGCAGACCCCAAACATACCTATCTATTTAAATGTACAGAACCCAACAGTCTTTTGTATATACACACATATATATATGTGTGTGTGTGTGAAGACCCTAAACACACCTGTATATATGAATCTGCAGACCCCAAAACGCAGGTATATATAAATGTGCAAACTCAAATACATCTGAATATATAAATGTGCAGACCCCAACACACCTGTAAATATATATGTGCAGACCCAAATATACAGGTATATTTAAATGTGCAGTGAACTCCTATGCTTGATTAAAGTTCTCACTTAGGCACTAACGCAAAACAACAAAAATGCAAACATATTTTTTTTTGCATATTTTTCAACCGACGTGTGTAGAAAAATAACCAATTAAATTATTTAAACCAAAACATTTAAAAAAAAAAAAATTAAATACTACATACCAGCCAAGAAAAATGGTGAACAAATTGGTCGGTTGAGTTAAATGCTACAACTTAATAATTATTTCCAAGAAGCTGACAGTACAATGCCCTGCCGACCCATCTTAAAAGACCATTCTGTTCACACTGTCCATGATTTTAGGGGTCTGTTATTTTATTTTATTTTTTTTTAATTTTTATTTATTTATTTTTTGTTTGGGGTTTCTTTTTCACCCATTAACTTCCGTGTCAGGACGAAAGATTTAGAATTTACTAGAAGTTATTTTTGTTGTTGTTGCTAGTACCATTCCAGTCTATATAGGCGCGGCTTCCTTACGAATTGACTTTGATCTTGCGCTTTATTTTCGCTGCTTGTGCCAAGACAATCACGCCCATTTCAATTTATGTGCCCTGCACCCGACTCAAAAAATCCCTTAACCAAGAAAGGAGATTAAAGATCAGTGCGATTAAGTGTGGGATTAGCTTCGAATACATGTGTTAGGTTCTTTAGGGGACGGAGAGCATAATATTAACTTTTAACTTCGTATAAGTTAAAATATATCCTATTAGAAGAAAATCAAGCAGAGAATTAAGACTACACTTAACACATAAGTCACCAAAAGGAATGACCCGTTAGACCGGCAAATTCATTAAATGCACGAGGGGGAGATGGAATGATATTGAAACTAATGATAATGCTAATCAAATGGTACAATCCCATAATGCTCTTTAAGAAAAAGCTGCTCATGCCTGAATTCTCTTTTTAACGGAGAATTTTCCCGCGTTTTTTTTTTTTTTTCATTATTTCGAATTCACATTTGTCATTTTTCTACATTAGTTTCCCACTAAGGCTAAAGTGAAAAATCTACCATGCTATTTTACTCCTACCAAGTGGGAGTTAAAAAGATTTATGCTTTTCCAAAGAGCATTAATGCAAAGTGAGCAGAAATTGTCTCTGACGTAATTTGGGCTCAGATCATCGATTCCATTTTTCGTTCTCTTAATCGTTAATCAACTCGCACCTCCCAGACTAAGTTAAAGATTATTAAAAAAAATTAAAAATTAAAAAAAAATGCATAGATGTGAAATGACTAACAAGCATGTCGTTCTTGCTTGACACGACATACAAAACAAGTGGAACAGGGCTACGAAGCGTCTATGGCGAACATTTATTCAATGTCAGTTTATGTGGCGCGTTCATGTCAAGAGTAATTAGACAGACACGGAAGTGGGGAATTGGGCCAAATGTGTTATATGGTCATCTTTTTTCTTTGAACGTCTTTGACATTTCTCACAAGTCAAATACCTTCGGCTTTCATCCACGGATGCCATACACTTGCGTTTATATTTCTAAGACAGCATCTATCACACTTTATTATGAAATCATTGTTATGCAAATTTTTACGAGATCCTTAGAATTTATTTATAAATATCGTCTGAGCTGATAATATTTAAACTTTTAAAAATATTAAAAATAACTTGTTTAGTGGGTACCAGGTTTTATTTATACAAAACGAAACATGAAATTTTATTTATAAATTCAAAAGAGTCAGAGAAACATAACTTGAATGAAATATCTCATATTACTGAATAAATTATTTTATTATTTGACAGTTTAATATGGGCTTTGTGATATTCTAGATCTTTCATCAGAACTTTAAACAATATTTTAAAACTTGTCTAGTGTTTCCAATTTAAAAGTAACTGCACTTTTTATTGCTTTCCAAGGATCTTTGGTTGAATATAATTTTCCATTCCCCTATACATCAGTTTAAATGATGGGTAACAAGTTTTCTATCGGATTGCCATCTGGAGAGGTAAGTGGGCATTCAAATACTTTCGTGTTTTTTAACTTTTGTCTTTTAACCACACACACACACACACACACACACACACACACACACACATATATATATATATATATATATATATATATATATATATATATATATATACAGGCCTGAATGTCCGAGAAATTTCATAGAAAATGTGTCCTCCGACAGGAAATCGGAATTCCTTGTCGGTTCCCGGGATCGATACACACTTGATGGTGGCTACAACTGCCGAAACGTTGTGATAGCAACCACAAAGATTTACACTATTTACATTGTTCGGACTGTTTTCGTCATCTTTGTTTTCATATTCACAACGTTTCGGCCATTGTACGCCCCGGCTTTCGTCCGGATCTGTCAATATTTCTGAGATGAGGTATTGTAACTATTTACAGTATTTGCATTTCTTTGGACTGTTGTCCTCATATTTATTGTCATATTCACGACCTTTCTGCCGTTGTACACTCCGGCCTTCTTCAGGTGATATAGGTCGGGATTTCAAACCGAACCCTTTATTTAGGCTACCGGGGTAGATTGTCCCCAAGGACATATGGCCCAGTGAATAAAAGAGTTAGTTGAAGTAACCCATTGACTTAACCAAAACAGTTATGAGTTCAATACCTGATCACAGCAGCAGTGAATAAAAACTTGGAGAGTTGGGTTAATAAAGGGAAATAACTGAAACTGAGACATCTAGAAAAGGCATGGCACGTGGAACTAGAACAATCTAACCCAAAATAAATGGACGAAACAAAGGGTTCGATTCGAAATTCCAAATGTATATCCGAAGAAAACCGGAGTGTACAGTGGCCAAAACGTCGTGAATAGGACAATAAAGATGAAGACAACAGTCCGAACAATGTAAGTAGTGTAAATAGTTACAATACTTCATCTCAGAAATCCTGATGAAGGCTGGAGCATACATCGGCCGAAACGTAAATATGACAATAACGATGAGGACAACAGTCCGGACAATATATTTACACTAAATATTTTTTTATAATGGTAAATATTTTTACATTTATAATGTAGGTATATTTGATGGACCTATTTTTTTTAATCAGTTCACCCCGAGCAAGGCAATAAAGCCACTAAGACGCAAGGAGGTTACAGAGTGTAAGAGAATATAAAAAAAAGAAAAAAAAAACATTATTAAAGAGAGAGAAGAGTAAAAGGACATGGATTCGACTTCGTGGGAATAGCATGGTGTGTCCTGGCTGTAAAATGAGAAATTTGTCTTCCTATTATCAAGACTGGAATGTGAGAACCCATATATGGCAGCAGAACTCCATTTTTGGTTTGATCAGACACTTGTAAAGATAAAGTACAGCAAAAATATTTTCTGAAACGACAGAATGAGCCGAAAATTTTCCGGCATCTTTGGCAATAGATTAAATATGGGTTCCACTTGAGGTCCTGGAGTGAGCTTGAGTCCCAGTTGACTTTGGAAGCAAGGAGATTCATTGAGTAGGGAGCCACACTCGCTTCCCATTTGTATAGTATTACTGAGAAGAACGTTCACTCGAACAACTTCTTCCCACGAACTGCCACCTTGTGGAATCAACTCCCAAGAGGTTGCTTTCTTAATCACTCATCAACTGCGCCTCTTACATCTTACTCTTACCGCTCACACAACAAACTACTTCGGTATACCTCTACCTCGATTGGCTCTTGGGTGAAAAAGATGATCAACTGCAAGAGGTCAGAGGAGAAATCATCTGCAAGACTCCGTTCATCTTGTTGATAGACGTTGACTTTTTTGCGAGGAAGGACGTTGTCTGCTGGGCAACCACCTTCGAGTGGAGGACTAGAGCTGTGTCATCTACCAAAAGGAACTCACAACAACATCACTTTTACATGTAAGGAAATACATGCTGCTTATATCCGCCATCGCTTCGGCTGCCTGTTTTACCATCAACTTGCTTCTTGAATTATCAGTTATATTTGATTCCCGACTAGACACAGGAACTGAATATATTCCTTTCATGGTTTTGGATATTGATAATCAGGATCGGATTTCTTTCTTGTTCTTCAGTAGCCG
The DNA here is from genome assembly GCA_963932145.1 of Acanthosepion lycidas. NCBI lineage: Eukaryota > Metazoa > Mollusca > Cephalopoda > Sepiida > Sepiidae > Acanthosepion > Acanthosepion lycidas. The sequence goes on from OZ010591.1 coordinate 103,764,060, forward strand.
ATAATTTTCAGAGAGAGAAAGAGAGAGAGAAAGAGAGAGAAAGAGCAGTAGAGAAGAATAGCAACATATAGAACAAGAAACAGAAGGAGAGAAGCCCAGAAAAAGACGAGTGAGATTGGGAAAAAGAAAGAAGGATAGAAAGGGACATAGATAGAGACAGAACAAATATCTTGGAGAATAAACTAGAGAAGTAGAAGGAAAAACCGAGGGAGAGAGAAAGAGCGCACGCGGGAGGGATAGAAAGAAGAACAAATATATAGAGAGAAATGAAAGAGTAGAGAGAGAAAGAGAGAGTAAAAGAAAAAGATAGAAACGAGGGATATAAATACTGAACGAAAAGTAAGTAAAAATAAAGAGGACGAAAAAATAGAGAAACGAGAGAGAGGGAGAGAAAGATCAAGAGAGAAAGAGAGATGTAAAACTGTGAAAGAGAAAGAAATAAAGAAAAAAAGCAGGGAAAAACTAGAGAGAGGAATAATAAAAGAGAGAGAGAGAAAAAAGAAGAGAAATTGAGAGAAGGGGAAGAAAGGGAAAGAAATAAAAAAAATTGTAGAGAAATATATCTAGAGAGAGAAAAGCAGTAAAATGAGAGATACAAAGAGAGTGAAAAAGAGAGCAAGAGAGAGAGAGAGAGAGAGTGGGGGGAGGAATCACTGCACTTTTCTACTGGGCGGAAAGATGTTTTGGGATTTCAAGCTGAATTGGTTTTGTTTCATAAAACAATATGTCGCTATGGAAACGAAAACAGAATATTCAATGAAAAATCTAATTCAGTGACGTCACAATAAGAACGACTTTTATATTTTTGTTTTTTTTCTTTTTCTCAAGCAATTTTTTTTTCTAATTTCTCCTTTTGTTTTTAACGCGTTTCGTGATTTTTCGTATCTTTCTTTTCCTTTCGTCATTCCGCGGATTTTCTTGCAGCAAACTTTTTTTAGTTTCTGACCTTGAAAAGATAACTCTTTCTACAAATTTTGAAATAAAGCATTAAAATTAACGCAGTTCAGTTTAAGATTGTGACTTGCTTTCTCATCCAAAGAAAGAAAGAAAGGCCCAAACAAAGAAAGGAAAAGTGAATGAAAAATAGAGAAAGAAAAGAAGAAAATTAAAACAACGTCTAAGTGAATTTGCATCGAACAATTTTAAAGCTATGTCTTATATTGAAGGGAAGAAGTTTTCACAGTAGGTAGAGATGAGAAACGCTTAGTGTTGGGATGCCATGTTTTTCAGGATCAATGAAGATACTTGAAATATGAGATAAAAATAAAAAAACTGACGTAGATTAAAAAAAAAAAAAGATCCACAAAAGTGCCAACCGATGAAATTTTTGTAATGTTGTCGGAGTTAGCTCCCCCTTAATTCCCTAATTGTCACTAGGGGTCATTCTCCCTATACTATAAATACTGGGCAACTTTTTGCCTCGTTCCTTTTCTTTAGACCTCGTGCCGCATCCCACCTCGCGTGGAGGTGAGGTAAATCCTGTTTTTCATTTCTTCATTTCAGCGAAAACAACTACAATTTAAGCTCCCGCAAAAAGATAACGTCTCCCTACTTGTGGGAAGACTCTATGAACGTTATACACAAATACACGTACGTACGAACATTCACGTGAGAACAGACACAAATGTCTATGTCCATTGTAAAATTGTTTTGTCATCGGTCTTCTTTGTTTTCCTTACATCTTCAGTTGGACTTAATTCAAGTCCGGCCATTTTCTTGTAGTTGGACCTTTTAATATTCTACCAGGAGTTACACACGTGTTTCTAATACAACAACACGCAAACACACACGGTCCTCTACAATGTCAACCAACATTCGTTGTCCCTTTTGTAATGCCAACGGATATTCATTGTCACTTTTGTAACGCTCGTTGTAGTAGAGACTTTATAATCCCAGATACAACTATATTACGCCGTTGAACAATACTGATGTCAGACGCCTTCGAATATCACTCGCACTAATAGTACTTGCTCGATAATACTCGCTGGTGTAGTAATCCGTATAGTGATTTGAATTGAGAAATAGTATAGTGAATAGAGGAGATAATAGCGGTCCATATAGTAATAGAGGATAGACTAGAAATAGAGATCATTAGTCGTCAGCTACTTCATACATATATCCGTTTCCTCTGTGGTCACGCGCTCTACTTAATTCATTAATGGGATCGCCTGTATTTGCTTACTGGCGATCTATGTTCAAATTCAAGTGTCGGCAGCGACACTATTCCTATATAACAACCATAATTCTGTGATGGAAGAGAGTGCTGACGTTTCCTTTATGGTTGCGTGGTCGACTTAATTCAATAATGGGATCGCCTGTGTTTGCTCACTGGCGATCTATGTTCAGACTCAAGTGTCGACAGCAACTCTTTATTCCTGTATAACAGAAATATTGCAGGAACTGTCGAAGAAGGTCTTCGTCTCTTCCAAGGAATTGTGTGGAATTATTTGGACGATTATCTTCATCTTTGTGGTTTTCTTATGAAGTATTTTCGCTGATCAACGTGCTTTTCCTCAGAATAATTGTTAACCGAACAATTTTTTGTTGTTAACTCAAACTGAAAAGTCAGAATAGATTGCGATGAAACTTCTTCTGTTGCAATGGCTGAAGAACTGATCGGCCCAAAGAGAGTTAGGATGAAGAACCCGTTGAAATAATTCTAAATGGATTTTTATTTTATTACTTTTGTGGAGACGTGGAGAGCGATTATTTTTCTTTGGGAAAGACGAATTCACGAGGGTCACGTGACGGACAGTGAGTAACGTTTAGTCAAAAAACCAATTGCTTGTAGATGTCGTAAGTCCGCGGCAGTACAGCGAACGAATAGAAACCACGTGATCCTAACAAGGAACGTAAAAGTCATCACCGCTTTGGTCGTCTTCTCTTGGTTTTTCCCCCCTCTTCACGCTGCTTGTTTTAACCATATATGTTATAGTTTCTCTGTGTGAGATAAGTATTGACGAGTATATACATATTTGTATATAATTCCTTGTACGACATAATGAATATGAAATCACTTTGAGAACAATGCAATATTTCATTCTTTTCTCGTTGTGGACAAATAATTTCTACTTCATTTCATTTGTCTGAATTTCGTTTTTGGCGCGCTTCAAAGGAGTTTACTGTATCCTCCCCCAGGAGTAAACTACTCTCTACCCCGTGATGTGTAACACATGTTAGTAAGCCCCGCCTCTTTTTGTTTTAGTACATGTAAGGTAACATAACAGCCTCAGGTATATATTTGGTGATATTATTAGGTTGGTGCAAAAATAATGACGTAATAATGTCGTTTTTTGACGTTAAAAATACGTCAAAAAACGACATTATTACGTCATTATTTTTGCACCAACCTAATAATTCAGATTATTTTTTTCACGTGTTATATCGAAATCTTGCAGAATTTTTTTCCCACATACTCTCGTCCCAGGTATATATATATTTTTACATCTTAGAATACTTAATTATACCACGATGTGCAAAAAGAAGCCTCCCGCCATCATGTCACTGAGTAGTTTACTTGGTTGATTTTGTTTAACGGCATATTAACACCTCTGGGGATTATTTAATGGCGAAATCTAAATAATTTGAACAATTTTATGGCTTTAACTAAATATATTTTAGACGCAATTGTACGCCTTCAACAATAGAAAAAAATTATTCCTGGTCGTGTATTGTTGGTCTTTATTATATAAAATATATTGCTGGTATTTTTACTATTAAAATGTATTTTATACTTTCATAGTCTTTTTACCCATAGCTGGGACCCTAACAGGTGCTACCATCCCGGTCATGGTAGGCATAGGAACAACAGCAATTGTCAGTAAGTAAAATTAATCCAATAAATATAATAATGCGGAATCTACTTTATATTTTATCCAAATTGAGTCGACCTCTGAACTGAGAGTGATTACCGCACAAAACAAATTCCACTATTTACATTATTCGGACTATTGTCCTCATCTTTGTCGCCATATTTATTACAACGTTTCGGCCGTTGTACGCTCCGGCCTTCTTCAGATGGTTGGAATGTCGAACTGAACCCTTTATTTCGCTCACTGGGGTAGACTGTTCTAGTTCCACGTGCCATGTTCTAATGGATGTTAGTTATCAGTTATCTCCTGTTAATTCCCCTCTCCAAGTTCTCCACTGCCTTAACCGGGTATTGAACTCTCACTCTTTGGGTCCTGTCACTGGATCTAACCAACGCCTTTATCCACCGTGCCATGTGTTCAACATTCTGGTAGTGTTTGAACATATTCCGTAGACTGCAATAAAAGCATCTTTCGGCTTGTTCGAGTCCATGTATGTCCCATTTGACCCCAAGTAATGAGGCGCAGTCATTTCAAATATTTATTGACCATGTATTGCGCAGTAAAGTAATGAATTCTCGCTCGGATTAAGGTATTAGAGAATTGAGTTCGAATTCCAGTCGTGTTCATTACATTCACTTACGTGCTAATACCTTTGGGCAAGATATGAACTCTTCTCGCCCCAACTATGGATAAATAGTAGGAAAGATTGAATTTTCTAGCCTTGGGTGCCAACTGGTCTAGGAAAAAGAAAACTTTGATTTCAAAACCATGGTGAAGTAGATACTATGCAGCTAAGGAAAGAATCGTTCGCATTGTCTCGATGATCGAGGTCGACTCCTATTTTTATTGCATAACTTACATTTAATACGTTCCGATATTACTGATATTCTTATAACTTCCAACTTTCCAACCGATACAGCTCGTTTTAGAGTAATTAGAAAATTGAACTTATCAATCCAGTATTTTGGTAAATCGGAAGTGATTTTCCTCCGTGAAGACATCAGCTCTTCACGAATGTTATATGCACATTCGAAAATAGAAACTATTTCATAATTTCCCGCGCCTAACACTATGAAGAAATTTCAACAATCTTTAGGAATCGAAGATTTCTTCAGATTTCTGCCCAAATGGGCGTAGATCCATGATTCCCAACGTGGGGCGCATACCCCACCGGTGGTGTATGGTAATATTTTGGTCGGACATGCGTAGGATGTGCACCATTCGGAATACTATACCAACTGAATAAGTGGGCAATTGGAGAATGAGTTATTAACAATTGTTTTCTAGTGAGTCTGAGTGAGAGTGTCAATGTTAATGCATGTTAATACATACGATGTATGTGAAGTATGCATATATCAAAATAGTCTGTGTGTCTTTAGGAACATGTGTAATTAAATACCCGAATTCAACCACCCTTGCATGAAATTTTGTTGTTACGATTTCCATCTTCATATTTAGCTGAATGTGGCGTTAGTGCTGTAAATGATTTGATATTGAAGAAAAGAAATCGACTGGATATCACTAAACGAGGAGACTTGAGGCATAAGCTGACTAAATTGATGCCTAATATAAAATCTATCTGTAGCAGGCATGATGCATAAGGATCTTACTAACAGTCATTTTTCGATGAGCTCAAATTTCATTTTGCATTATTATTTCATGATTAAAATGATCAAAGTATATTACAGAATAAGCTTTCATTCAAATATTTTATATTTCTATTATAGTTTTCTATTATATGTTTTGAAACTTTATATTTAACTGTCTTTTTGTTTTTGTTTTTTAATTTTTCTCTTTCATGAACGTCATGGTCTTTGGAGGCTTGTTTGGAGACCAAGTTAATGGCCTTTTAAGCTTCCTTCATGTGAATTGCAGTAAAATTTTGAATATGTAAGAATTAAATATTACAAGGGGGAGGGAACCAGAATTTTAGAAATACCAAAGTGGGGCATGGCCCAGAATCCATCGGGAACCACTGACGTAGATAATTAAATGGCTGACAGACATTTTAACCAATGTTAAATATAGTGACATAGTTGTGTCTGATAATGCACTAGAAGTATTTCACTAAATTAAATTGGTATTGTCCCATGTTTTTAATTTCTCACTGTTTCAGGGAGGGAGTTGAGTTTGGCGGTTGCCTCATCTTCAATTGGTATAGGTGCTGACTTGCAGCAGGAAATGGAAAACCAGTGAAACCCAATTTCTTTTTTCACGAGTAAACTGTTACCAACAGATACCAGGGAATAGGAACTCCTTGTGGCATATTCAGTTGTTCGCTATTTTTGACATGTTGGCAGGGTGAACTTTCCGCCTACTCACAGGACACAAACATTTCCTTGGTGTTTTTCCAATCATCTCAGATAAACGAGTTATTTGGAGTACCTGATGTTGTTCACGTCAAAGATAAGATTCATGAAACGGAGCTAAAACGTTCCCACGTATACCATATCCCGTGACACTAATTCATTTGTGCTCGATCCATGAACAGAATTCCAGATAATTGTTGAAGAACCATCAAAGAATCAGAAGTTCTAGAAGATTCTTCAGGAAAACTCGACATCATTGACATTTTCGAAGATATCCTGAACACTGATTTTGAAATTGTGTATCACATCGTTACCGGATAATTACGCCCTTTCATTGTTGAAACATTGATGCCGACATTCTTCTTCACCCTGCATAACTTGCCTCATCTGAATGCTTTAATCCAAAAATTCCTGTGTTTTTTACCTTAATGGGTATCCTCTCGTTGCAGGACAATTTTTTCATATGAATACATTCGGTTGTGGTTAAAACCTGTGCGCCATGTTAAAAAAGTTAAAGTTGGAAGACATATTCGTCTATCACCTGCCTCCTTCACATCTCCGGATGTTCGCTCATGTACGTGTTGATTGATATAACCACCCCATTTGCTCTTTCGTAGGGAGCATTTTTATTTGATGACATGCAACGATCTTTCCTCCCGCTGGCGTGAAACTCTTCCCATGTCAGACATTACAACAAAAACTACTGCAAAAACATTTTATCTCAGGTGTCCGGTTGTCATCGTCACAGAAGGGGTCAACAATTTAAGTCGGATCCATTCAATTTTGAATCAATCAAATTGATGAAACTTTTAGGGAGCAGAAGAATCAAAAGCACGTCATATCATCCGAAGGCCAACGGCTTGGGGAAAGGCTCCGTGACTGTTAAAATGTCTGGAACATCTATTTTTTTTAATCAATAAAGCCGCTAAAACGTAAGGAGTTACTAGAATGTGATAGAATATAAGAACAAATAAAAAGAAGAGAGAAAAATAAAATAAAAAAAACAGGAATTAAGAAGACAGAATATAATGATTGACATTGTATTTAAAGTTTTGAAGATCAAAGTTGACTGGAAAGCAAGAAGGTAGAAGAGAGATCCACAAGCAAGAAGTCCGTGAGAAGAAAATTTTAGCATAAAATTTACGGTTACAGCTCGGCATTTCAACTGTAAAATAATGAGAGCTTGCCGCCAGTCTAGTACTCCTCTTAAATTTATAAAGTCTAGTTACCATAGAGGAAAGTTCATTGTAACAATTACCATGAAAGTATTCATAGAAAAGGCACAGGGAAGCTTCATGAGTTAAGTTGGGAAAAATGACTGAAATACTAGGTTAAGATGAATAACATTGCAGATTCTTCTTTGTGTTTTTATCAAGAATCTCTATAGGAGAAGCACCTGATCAGATTTGGCAGCAATATTCAAAGCAAGAAAAAAATGTTAAATTTATGAATATGTAAGATAGATTCTGCACAGAAAAATTATCTAGAACGACACAGTGAATCAATCTTCAGATGATCAGACCGAGAAATTGATTCACTGTAAACTTTCCATTTCATGACATTGGAAATGTTTGTTCGAGAAGTCACAATAAGTCACTATCCTAGTGGTTAGCATCAGCCACACAGATGGAAAGTAAAAGGGGTTCTCTCAGATGATTAAAAAAAGTGCAGTTTCATTTGAGGGGCGTTAACAATAGATTGTAGGTTGCATTTTAGATTAACTTCTAATTTGACTTTATCGAACCGATCATAATTATCATTAAGGCATAGATAAATGGCAGTGTCATCAGCATATATACCGAGTTGAGCACTAATGACATTAGGAATGTCGTTGATAAAAATTGGGAATAACGTGGTCCAGGGATATAACCCTGGGGGGACACCGGCATTAATGCAGGAAGAGTGGTTGTTCAAGACAATATTCATTTTGCGATTTGATAAAAAAGATTTAACTATGCTTAAGCAATTCAGACTTAATTAGAGCCTCTAGTACTTTGCCAAAAAGAGATAGAAGGCTAAAAGGCATCATAGTTAAAAGGTTTAGACTGTTCGGTTGAATTCTTAATAAATGGAATTACAGAAGATGATTTTCAAGAAACCGGAAAGTAAGAAGCAGCAAGCCATTTATTGCAGAGTTTAGAGAGAACAGAAGACAATTCAGAAGCACATTTCTGAAGGAGTATTGCACGGATACTATCAATTCCATCTGCTTTGTGAGCATCCAGTTTAGAAATGATAGCAGAAACCATTGACAGAGTTATATGCATATAACTCAATAAAAACTTCTAGGTAGAAAGTTAGTCAAAGTTACACAAGATGAATCAAGAGTAGAATTCTCTTTGGACTCCGTACAGCAGTGAAATATAAAATTCAATATTCATCCGCGCTAAGATTGTTTATGCCACCAAACTAAGAATATCTGAACACCTTTTCCTTCAAACCCCAACAAAATGTACTGAACATCACTTCCTTTGTTGATTGACACAGAATCGGAAACCCACATCCATTCCGAAACACCTCCTATCCCGCACCCACGTTTTGGGGCTTGACTCAGCAAAGTCAAATGTGCTGCAGCCACCATACAGAGGATCATTTAAGATCTTGAAACGGTGACTACATCCTTGTGCAAATTAATTGAAACAAAACGAATAATTTCGTTATTTACTTTTTTCCCCTATTTTTCTACAGAACCTTGACCCCGTGAACATGTTAGTACTTCGTATGTCCATTCTACGAAGTCGTTTCTTGCAGATTGAACATAGATTATCAGTGGGATTTAAATCAGTAGAGTTTCTAGGCCAATCTATAGTACTTTGATTTGCTTACTGGTAAGGCTTGCTAGTGTGTTCGTGTTGCGTTACAGTTTTCGTACGCTTCCTTGGAGTAACGTCCATCGCAGACAATGGCCGTAGAACAACCAATCGAGACAATCATGTCTGAACGTGATAAAAATCTAATGCAATCACGGATTACGCAATATTTTTCAATGCCAAACAAATTTCATCATACATCTTGAAAATAGATTCATATTACTGCACACCACTGCAAATGACCTAATCTGGGTACCTCTGCTTTTTCCCGGGAAAACAACATAACGTAATAAAAAAAGTCCACAGACTTAATAAAAATAAAGTATTATCGTCAAAATGTTTAAGATGAGAGACCAAAGTATTTTTTTTAATTATTTTTTTTAATTTTTTAGTCCTTTCTAAAACGTTCGAAATTTTAGTTAAAATCTTGTTTTGTTTACGCCACCGGGGGTGGCATAGTAATTACATTGACATTTTTGAGCTTTTTCGATTGAAAACACATTGATTTGGAAATTCTTGTAAAAATCAAATAATTGTCCGATTTTAATGAAATTTTCAGAATTTATTCGCGACTGAATGAAATTATTTTTGAATTTTTTTAAAGAAAATTTTGCTAAAAATATTTTTTACATATGTTAACCCCCATTTATTTAATTTCATGAAATTTCGCAAAAAAAAAAATTCTATTTCCTGAATTTTTTTTATTCGTCAAAAGTAGGACACCTTGGAGAATCTAAATCGTCTAATCTTTGTTTTCAAATTGCACTGTTCTAACTGAAAATCTACTCTGAATTGAAAAAATAATCAATGGAATAAAACTATGACATAATTTAATTAAAAAAAGCTTTTAATTGCTTTTGTAAATAAGTTACATTGAGGTTATTATTGTCTGAAGAAATAATTTTTTCCCATGAATAATGAATTTTTACAAGAATTTTTTCATTTTTTAACTTTTGAATATAATAATTTATAATAGTTTGAAATCGTATACAATTCTGTATTGGGCTATTTACTGGATCTGGTATAGTAATTAAGTGAAAACGAAATTTACAAATCCAAAATTGAAATGATTAATAAACGTAGTTACACTATAATATTATTTTAAAAATAATTATTTATTTCTTAATTTTTTACTTAATTTCTTCCCTATTTTCATCTATGAAAGTCTAAACGTGACATTATTATGAAAAGATCACATGATCTAAGAGTTTTGTCTCTTTACGGAGAAGTTAATTTAAAGAAATTTTATAGTATTTTAATTTGTTTTTTATTTTTGCATAAAGCATCTTCGAAAAATAAATAAAAGTCAATAAATTATTAGATAATTGCGGAAAATATATTCATTTGTAAAAATTACTAGGTAGTTAAAACCCCAAAAATACGTTCACTTAGATTTCGTAAATTTTATATCAATTCTAGCCAGCCATACTAGCTGTTATCACTTCGTCACTCAATCTGGCATCAAATATCACTTATTGGTTGCATATTAATTTTTTATTTTAATTTTTTTCTGTAAGTAATATTTCTTTCAAATCAGATTAATTTAACTTTAAATTTTCTAATTTTACTCAAATAACGTGTCAGAAATATATATTTTTTGGAAGAATTTTAAAACCGATAATTTTGTTTTGTTAACAAATTTCTTAAAATTAAGAAAATGGCCGCTTTTACGAAAATTTTAAGAAATCGAAATTTGACATTCCAATCTATATAATTTCTATCTGAAATACACCAGAATATTTTATTTGCTGGAAATAATAAATTTAATCATTTAGCTTTCAATTAAAGCTAAAATGAAATCAAGAATGTATTTTCATTTAAAAAATTCATTTTAAACTTTAGGTATCTAAAATTTATGCCGAAATAGTGGCGGTACCTAACCTAATCTGAGGAAAAAATAGAAATCAATTACACACTTTCACTTCAGAGGGTCTAAAACTGACCGTAGGGTGAAAGAAAGTAAACTAAAGCAGTTATTGCAATTAATTTGCACAATGGTATAGATCTGAGCGACATATTAGATGACCCAGTTGTTTCTTATCTAAATGTCCTTTTTTTCGTTGCAGGATAATTTTTCATATGAACCGTTGCATGACACTAATAAAGTAATGACTCTTTCTGCTAGCAGATGGACATTGTTAAAACATTTTAGTGTACACTCTTTGCAGGCATGTTCATTTCTGCATTGTAGTTTGACAAATTATGTGGTCGTCTTTCTATTTTATCAGATCACAAATAAAATAAAAGCAACTCCTTATAGAAAGTTCTCAAAAGACATTTCGTTTTTTCCATTTACAAGAATATAAGCGACTCATTATCAGACCCGCAGTTGTGAGTTGAGTCGTAGTAGTAGATTTTGTTTGAAGGAAGTTGTAAGCAATGATGTACACACCGTAGGTAGGTAGGTACATGTACTTAGGAACAAGAGTAATGACTTTAAAATTATTCCAACGGTTCAATACTGTCAGTGCTGCTATCTTGTAAGATATTGACAGAAAAATAGTTATTTTGCTATATTTTTTCTTGCAAAGGATTTACATAGATGTGAATAATGTCTATAACTGTTAAGATAATCTACCTTTACGAATGAAGCTTTCCCGATTTCTGGGTCATTTAAATCAAAGACTTCAAATAATCATTTGATGTGGTTGGATGACGTGACGATGGGGGAGCCTTCATCTGGGCTTCCGTTAATTAGTAAATATCAAATTATTTTGGAAATATTTTACTATTTATTGGCATCCTTTTTTGCAAGATGATTGCCCAACTCTTTTGTTGTGCCTTGATAATATACAAAGGTTAGAAGAAATCATCAAAATATAACGATATTTATATATTTATATATCTAGAATAATATTGTGGGAAAAAGTCTGACGAAGTGGAAAAAGTTTTCTTGTGATGCGTTTCGTCCTTTCGGACTTTGTCGGACTAAATTTGTTATATTGGTGCGACTACACATGCGCACAAACGAGGCATGCTGGAATTTTTAATTTTAATTTTTTTTTTATCTTTAGTCAGATAAAGTCCCAAAGGACGAAACGCATCACAAGAAAACTTTTTCCGCTTTGTCATATATTTTTTCCCAGAAATACTTCTAAAATCAGACAAGATAAGATTATGAACTTTTTGCAGTATTTACCAGTATTTCTATAAGATCGCTCTTTTACTACTAAGCAAAATATAAGACATTTAGTAAGTTCGACTTAATATCTTCATCTTTGTTGTTTTTTTTTTTTTGTTATAATGTTTCGGCTATGTAAACTCGTGCATTTTCCTTTAAATATCTTCAAATTTTTACTTTCTGTGTAGAGAATTACATTGAAGTATTCAAAGGCCGAAGAAATGCTGCGCTTAGATTGTCTCGATTAGCAAATCCGAGTATGAACGATAATTGTTTGTGCGGGTCAATGATATTAAACTATAAACTTGGTAAAAAAAACCCCAAATACATGGTCCGACAGGCAGTTCAAGTTCAACGGGAATATTGAATAGGGAACGGATTCAGCGCAGAGCTTAGAAAACAATCCCTAAAGCACCCCTCCACCAAACGTAGTGACGTGTATGTCTAACACTTTCGCCCCAGCCCCTCAACCTCCGACGTCTTACTCTCTGGATTGAGGTGTCTACTCGGTCTTAATCGAACTTAAGGGAGTGCCGTAGATACCCTGAGCATCCATAGATTATTCGACCGCTCGGCTGGTTTAATCCTGATCCCTGCCCACGTCGTGTTTGGTTTGATCCAGGAAGCAGAAGTGATGTCCGTTCATTCACGGTCGACTGAAGATGTAGACACGACTGGAGAGTTTGTGCTAAGAAATTTAGAATGCACAATATATATATATATATATATATATATATATATATATCTTCAGTAGGCCTGACAAACAACTATTCAATGGTTGAATTGTTAATGTCTTTTATATAGCAGAAAAGAATAGTATAAAAAAGAAATGGGTTACAGAAAAGAAAATTATTTGACGTAAAAAGAAAAAGAAAAACTCATAGATTGGATTCTAGACAGAGAGAGAGAAAGAGAGAGAGAAAGAGAGAGAGAGAAAGAGAGAGAAAGAGAAAGAGAGAGAGAGAAAGAGAGAGAGAGGGTTTTGATTAACTTGTTGTTAAATCGTGTCAGAACGATATGCGACTCTTGCGATGGCGAGATAAAGATTTCTGTGCGCGGCTTAAAGTTTATAGTTGCATTCCTCCTCGGCAGTAGTAACAGTAGTAGTAATCTTCGTGGTAGCAGAAGCATCAGTACTTATATTAACAGTATATGTTAGCGGGCGTTTGGTTCCAATCTTTGATGTCACTTTCAATCTCTGACCTCTCTCCACTCAGCTCGACTGCTTTCGACGGCAGACGAGCCAACCACTCTTTTGCGAAAAGATTTCTGTAGCACCGCGACCCGTAACGGTTGCCTGCGGGTGCCCACACACGTGACGGCGACGTACCGACTGGTCGCGACCTCTCCCGTCTGGCATCTTCCGTCTCGCTCGACCGTCTGCCTCTTATTTAGCATAACTACGCGTTTATATTGATATATCTGGTTGTTCATAAATCGACCCTTGGTCCGCATGCGATTATCACGAGTGTCGTTTTCAACCCAAAATCATGTGAATCTCAAAGTTCTCATAGCCTTAGTAAGCTCTATTTCAAACTTTAACCGACAAAACTTATTTCGATCATTTCCACTGTCTTTTTCAACGACCCAATTCCAAATGGGCTAGATCAGATTTCCATCAGCAAACAAAATTGCTCCGATCCAACCTCGCTGTTCAAATCTACCTCAACTTCAATAAAAAAAAATATACGTGTGTGTGTGTTTGTGAGTGTTTCCCAAACTCTCTCCGTTACAATGTGACTCGGAGCGTACGTACCCTCAGAGCAAAATTCGGTGACATTGAAAGATCGAACGCCAGTTTTTATCCGGTAAGAAGGAATATCATAATCATTTATACTTGTTGCAAAAAAAAAAAAAAAAAAAAAATTTTGGTTACTTTTCTGCCTTGTTGAATGTTTTTGTTTCACTTTATGACTGGATCACGTCAAGATCAGAATGTGATTTATATAAAAGACATCAATGCCTATTCGCCTAAAAAAAAAAAAAATTTCTTCGAAAGAACGTGTTTCTTTCGAAGAATTTTTTTTTTTTTTTTTTAATGCAGACACTTTAAAGTGTCGCCATCATCATCGGAGACTCCGTGATTTTCATTACCATAAATCATTGTTAGTTAGCGGCTAACATGGCGCTGTTGTTGTTGTCTCTGAGCTTTTGTTATTGTCACTAAGCATTTTCTTGTGAAATTAGTAAAATGACTGAACATCTTCAATTCCGTCTCTTTGAGTTCAAAATGAAAAATGTTTCCCGAATGTGCCATCCAACCGGAAGTGTCTCGCTGATTAGTCACGTGATCTGATATTGTACGTCTTCCGGTCAGAGGGTCAATGATTGTTATAATGTCTTCAACATGAATTTTATTTATTTTATTTTTTTGTCAGGTTGTTCTCGGTGTAAGTCGACTGTTTGGTGGTGATCGAAATGGACAGTGGGAAGGCGAGAAGATTACTTTAAAAGCAGTGAAGTGTCATTGCAATTGTTCGCGTTGGAAAGAAACAAAACTGACTGTGAACAACGCTTAGCCAATGAACTGATCAGGCTTAATCAGGGAGACACTTGCAGTAATTAAGGGATAAAACTGCATCCCGACAGATATAGAGATAGGAAGGAATCAAACACACACACACAAAGTTACGTATTAATTCCCTTATATAGATATTGAACAAATTGTTATGGATAAGAAGGGTAACGATAAATGCGATGTGACCCGATCAAGATGTTTAGATATTAATAGTGTGTGATAGATAGATATGAACAGTCTGTGATAGATAGATCGATAGATATGAACAGTCTGTGATAGATAGATAGATAGATAGATAGATAGATAGATAGATATGAATAGTCTGTGATAGATAGATAGATAGATAGATAGATAGATAGATATGAACAGTCTGTGATAGATAGATAGATAGATAGATAGATAGATAGATAGATATGAACAGACCAACATAGATAGATATGAATAGACCAAGATAAATAGATAGATATGAACAGACCAAGATAGATAGATAGATAGATATGAACAGACCAAGATAGATAGAACAATATTATGTACATCGACAAAATATCCAGAAACCTAAAAAAAAAAACCAAAAAAAACAAAAAAAACATAAAATAATTACTAAGAATTCAACATAAAAAAAAAATTAATTAGAGTCTTGGTACAGACGATAGGTCTCAACTATAGAAAGTGCTTCTTTATGTTATTAGAAGTGTCGGAAGCATTTCCTGATGTTTGCAGCATGCCCAAAATACTGACGATAATTTAGCCACATTTCTCATGAAAATGAGATGAAAAAGTGAAGACATTAATGCCTCTCGTAAAATCCAGTAATGATTAGGGGTTTCTAAAAACTCAGTTTTAATCATAGGTTTATAAAACTGATATTAATTATATACATATTTATTGCTTTAATTAAAACAATTGTGGCACAAGGTCAAAAGGGAAAGGGGGAAAGGCTGGTCGTCACTTTCTATCCTAAACCTATCTAATCTGATTCCCGACCCATTCATTCATTACATTTTTCTCATTCACCACAAAACTCATACCCACCATTCAATACTACAGTATGGTCCGAAAGTCTTGTCCCCCTACATAAACGTAATGAGGACAAGTAATAATAGTGGAGTAACAAAGCATATTGTACTGCATTCAGTTTATTCACTTTCATTGACGCTGTCACACACTTCGAGAAGGTCTGTATGAACAGCATCATTTTCGTGGCACAAAATGATACGGCGCCATGTCCTGTGTAACATTTTATATGTGTTGATTGTTGCAAAGTCTTGTCGAACGACGCCCTTTATCTGATGGGCATTCTGGTATCGTCCATGTGAATCTATATCCTTGTTGATGATAATACTCTAGAGAACGTTGAAATAGAAAAACAATATATATTATGTAGAGAGTGACAAGACTTTCGGACCACCATGTACGTCTAGACATCACACCAGCCGCACATCCAAGTACTAACCAAACTCGAAGTTGCTTAACTTCGGGGTGATCGTAGCTGTAAGCCCATTATACCATCCACACGGAGAAAACTGAAGATATAAGCTTTAAAAATTTGCAAGAAAACAAATAAAATCAAATGAGCGGAAGCTGGGATCAAAGTTTTTTGGGCAACCTGAATAAAATCGGATTTATATATAGGGTGGTCCGAAAATCTTGTGGCCCCCTACCAAAAAGTAACGAGAACAACAATAGAAGAACAAGTAATAATCGTGTAATAACAACGCATTCTACTGTTTA
Organism: Acanthosepion lycidas; assembly: GCA_963932145.1. NCBI lineage: Eukaryota > Metazoa > Mollusca > Cephalopoda > Sepiida > Sepiidae > Acanthosepion > Acanthosepion lycidas. The sequence continues at coordinate 103,780,361 of OZ010591.1, forward strand.
TTCACTTTCACTGGCGCTGGCACACATCGAGAAGGTCTGTATGAACACCGTCATTTTCGTGTCAGTCATTTAAAATGGAAAATTATATTATATAGGGGTGACCAGTACATATAACACAATACCACAAATTCAAAAAAAAAAAAAAATCATGAAATAAAATTTTAATATGTTCAAATAGTTCTAATGTATTTTTTTTTCATTTTTTTAATATATAAAAATATATTCTCATGAAATTAGAGGAAATGGGATGAACCCAGAAAACGAAACTAAAATATAATAAAACGTTCATACTAAACATAACAGATGTTAGTATAATTCAACCAACCCATAAAATAATAAGAGTGTATTCTTCCTTTAGATAGAATCAAGAAGCACACTCACTAATGGAGAGGGGAGGATAAAAAAAAAATTAATAAATAAAAGACGGGGTGGGTAAAAAAACAAGGGTTGACCCAGCCGAGATGAAAAAAGGGGAACAAAAACAAACTGGGGAAATTGGAAGTCTCGACATGGATCATAACAAAAGAGAGAGCCGGGAAAAAAGCCTGGGACAACATCTACTCACATTAACTAGGTAAACAAAGTGTGTCTAACTTAACCGAGACTGGTGGTGGTGATGGGGGGGGGATTTCACAGGAAACCGACCCGTTGCGCCAAAAGGGACTTAAAAAAGAAAATCAAGGCTGAACCCCATTTACTCGCAGCAAACTCGCCACTTTTACCCACCTTTCGCTGAAATCAGTCGATGACAAACGCTTTTTATCAGTTCTGATTTTCATCTTGGGCTAATGCCGACAGAGTCTGACCAGAACCTGATGAGAATAGCGTTTGTGTCGCAAGATTCTCTCCATTCGCGACGTCCATATCACCATTCTTGCAACGGCTAGCAACGTGATAAACACCATTCGTTTCACCCTCAGGGGGCGAAGTATTATCTCGCATATGCGAAATCGGTGGACACGAGATGTTTGGGATCAATACGCGTCGTCAACTCGCCGACATAGTCCCAGAAGAGGTGCACCTGAGGACAATGGTATAAAGCGTGCGAAGCCGTTTCCTCCAGACCAACGTCACATCGATGACACTCTGGCAAATCTGTCAATTCCCCACTGATGGCTACGTCATTGAGGGATAGTCCATTCCGAATCAATTGCCAAGTAAGCGAAAACTCAGGATTGCTGAAGTAATCCGCCGCTGGCGCCCAAGACCAGAATGAACGCAACTCGGTCGCAGACAAGCTGAGTTGCCAACAGAAAGGATAACTTCGTGACCCCCTCCACTAATTCCCGATAAAATAATCTCCTAGACCGTGAAAGGTCAGTGGACCGAGAAATGGCCCGCAAAGCATCTCGACACTTTCCGAGGAAATTCCACTGCTTCCGGGACCTACGACGGCGCTCAGCTCTAGAAACCGGGGGAGTAATGGTAAGACTAGGGAAGATCGAGTCTTCTGTCCTAAGTGGAATCCGCGCTTTAAAGTCGAACTTGTGCTACATTCCGTTGGTGCTGGCGTGTGGATAAGAAGAAACAGCTGATTTAAACTCTTAAGAGTTCGTTAAACTAGAACTCAGTCGGCACAGAAGGATCGCAGCGTTTCGCAATTCACATCACGTGATGTCGAAGTAAACAATACACTACGAGTGACGTGAAAATAGCAACGAAGAAAAACGAACAAGAAGAAACGGTTGATTTAAAAATGAAAACGAAAACGAAACAAGCGGAGTGTATTGATTAATAAGCTGTGAAAATCTGCCGTGAAAACAGACATAAAAACCTAAAATCGATATAAGCAACTATTTCTATAGTTTTAAATCGATCAGCTGATTTTGCAGCGTCAAAAACTTCGCAAAAAATCGACTGAAAACTTTTGCGATACATGATTTGTAAATTGTACAAATATAATGGTGCCCCATTCACCAAAACTTTCAGTTTTATTTAAAAGATAATGATACAAAAATTAAATCCTTTGTTTTACAGATGGTTTTAGGATTCACCATCAATAAGGATTTAAACGCGTTTCTTCTCTATACCATTTCCCTTCAGAAAGTGATCTGTGGCTCTCCACAACTTCCTATCCTTTGAACAAAATAAGTTTCTCCTACTGGAAATCAGAAAACGCAACTGTAGTGCAAAAACAGTTCAGGAAAGAGTTTCAAACAAATCCAGCTACGCTTCTAATAATCTCCCGAGATAAATTTGAAGCAAATGGTTCATAAGAATCATTTCGAAAATCGACTGACATTTTTGAGGATTGTAGGTGACAGGAAAACAAGAAATCAGAAGGAAAAAAAAACTATTAGAATAGAACTACCGGTTTAATCTAGCTAGTTACACAGTAAAACAGAAAAACCTAATTGCCAATCTAGTAGCGCACTTAAATTAATACAGTCGACGCACTAAGGAAGAAAGCTCACTAGAACAACTGCCATGAAAATATTTGTAGAAAAAACAATGAGAAGCCGCCATTTAACGTCGGTCAGAGAGTGACTGAAGTCAAGAAGCCAGGTCAGTATCGATTACGCTACAAACCCTTCTTTGAATTTTGTCAAGAATCTCGAGATATAGATTAGAAGAACCAGACCAGATATGTCAACTATATTCAATGCATGGATGAATGATAGATGTATAAATGTGCAAGATGCATTCTGACAAGAAAAATCGTCTGGCACAACACATTGAACTAAGTTTCCAGACCTAGGAATTGATTCAATGTAATCACTCCACTTCATGTCAGGGGAAAACGTGAGTCGAAGAAGGCGCAAAGTGCTGCTCTCCTGGAGTTTAATATCAGCCAGGCTGATAGCAAGTAAAAAAGTTTTCGGCGCTATTATACTTACGTATCCCCATCCGCCATGTTTTACCCGTAACTATTTTATTTCTCTGATTATTTTTCCTATTCCCGATAATCATTGCAAAACTGATTCCAGTCAATGACAGTGTTTGGGATGGAAATTTCTGAAACTTTTCTTAGTGTTTCCAACCAGCTGGTGCTCAGCCTCTTCCACAGTTAGTGCCCCTTTGATACACAAGACCTGTGATCTGCCCAAAGGTGCAAATGGGAGCACTCGAAAAACTTCCCTTCTGAAAGCTTATTGTCTTCCGACAGGTTTTAAGTGCACACCTCCAAATCCTGTTGTCAGCCGATCACGAAAAGGGTTGTTCACTAAAACGGCTGTTGCAAGCAATGCAGTCCCTACTGACTGCGGTGGAGTGCGAAAGTGTTATAGCGCCAAGGGTTTTTTTGTGGTAAAGAAGTTTTGTTTGAGGAGCGTTAATATTTACAAGCGATTACTTGCCATATTTAACCACTAATTGAAGGTCCTTTTTGAGAGCCAGTTTAAATTTGTTGGATCTGTCGAAAATTGCTATTAAGACGAATAAATAATAGTATCACCTGCATAGATCCCTAATTGGGAACTGATTACATCGGGAAGGTTGTTGATGGAGATCAGAAACAGCGTTTATCTGAGGATAGAGGCCTGGCAGACCCCCCCCCCCACACACACACACACTTGCATTCATATGAAATGAACTAGAAACAAGTCTGATCATTACTACCTTCACGTCTTGTGTGAACGATTGGATTAAGCCAAATATTCGTCCAGAAAAATCGTAATTCTTGAGCTTGTGGAGAAGGCCAGCATTCTAAACGCTGTTGAACACACTTGAGATATTTTGAAACACAGCTCGAGGTTCGTCGTTTTTGTCTAAATCTTGACAGATACTTAAAAGATAGTGTTAACGATACAAAAACGGCAAAAGCCTATGAACTGGATGCAGCCACTGAAGGTGAATGTCCACAAAAATCAAACGAAATATTTCTTGTTATTTGTGATTCGACTGTTTCTCGTTATGCCTTGCTCAGAAAAATTATGAGTTTGAAAACAGAAGTTGACAGAAAAAAAAATCCGGTCTCTAGATTCTAGAAACATACTAGTAGAAAATACGAGCATAATAAATAAACTCTTCCACATGCAAAAAATATTTAAAATAAAGGAAGCCTTAATAATAAAAAAAGAAAAAGACAACACTCAATTATATTAACTGGGAACACGGCCACAATATGCTGAGTGTGTTCGGTAAATAAAATACAAATAACTCTAGAAACATACACACAACCTATACAACCAGTTAAAAACAATAAAATCATCCTTGATAATGTCCAAAAGTATAGCTAAAAGCGCTCGGAATTATAAAACATTTCAACAGTTTTTACACATTCTGTGTCCAGAAAAGAAAACACTTGTTTGAACACAAGAAAAATTAAATAAAAAGATAATCGCAGTACCTTGTCTGCCGTCTTTAATGAAACATGTATAAATGAAGGATTGCTGCCTAAATACACACACACACGCGCTCGCACACATACACGTATATATATATATATATATATATATATATATATATATATATATATATATATATATATATAACTATGAAATCTCCACAAATGTTCTTAAATGTCTATAATTGATAACAGAAGCCATTGGTTTATACCAATGCCTTCCCATAATTAATACTCTCGCGTGGTAATGTGTGACGTCACGAGCTGTGATGCGATTTTCGTTTCCAGAGTCTCATATGCACGAGTTTGTAGTGGCTTTGAAATCTTCCATGTAAACAAAAACATAATATCATTATTGTTTTGTCCGTGTATTGTTTAATATATTGTAATGTAATTGTCATCTTTGATAATGGCTTATGTAAGCCGAAGGCTTAGATAGGATTAAAAAAATATGAATCAATATTGTGATTTTCTTTCTTCTTTTAATGATAATGCTATTAAGTTTATCAGACGATGTGAAAAGAATTTACATAAAATAAATAGAAAACTTGTCTATATTTTTTAATGAAACATGCATCAATATATATATATATATATATATATATATATATATATATATATATATATATATATATATATGTATGTATGTATGTATGTATGTATTAGATGAAATGGATTAAATCCGACAAATAATTTAATATATTTTCTGTTTCTATTTATGAATACAACTTATTTGAGTAAATACTCTGTTTTAATTAAACAGTATTAATTATGTTTATCAGACTGGATATTTGAGAAAGAGATAAAGGTTTGATTCCTGTCGGAGAACGCGTATTTTCTACGAATATTCAGGCCAGTAAATGTAATTAATACTGTTTTATTAAAATAGAGCATTTACTAAAATAGGTTGTATCCATAAAAATAAATTCAAAATTCTTTTAAAAGTCCTGCAGCTTGAAGACTGGCGTTAAGCTTTACCATTAATGATTAGTAAATAAAATATAATTTACATTTAATAATATCATCTTAAGGGCTGAAATTAATACAGAATTTTAAAAGATTTAAAACTTTAAATATTTTTCCAATTAAAATTAAAAAAATTAAAAACGATTCTTGTAAAAATTCATTATTTAGCGAAATTTTTTTTCTTAAGACAATAGTGTCCTTAAATGTATCTTATTTATAAAAGCAATTAATAGCTTTCCTAATTAATAATGTAATAGATTTATTGCATTTTTTATTTTACGATTCAGAGGAAATTTATGGTAAATGATATTCCTGCTCGACAAAAACAAAATAATTACTAAAGTTCTCCTAGGATTCCTGCTTTTAACTAATATAAACGAGGAAACTGAAATTTCAATTTCTTGAAATTTCATAAAATTAAGTAAGCGGGGTTAAACATGTAAAAAAAAATATTTTTACTAAGATTTTAAAACAAAATTCAAAAATAATTTCATTTGTTTTGAATAAGTCCTGAAAGTTTCATTAATATCTAACAATTATTTGATTTTTGCAAAAATTTCCAAATCAAAGTGGGGTTTTTTTTACGAAAAAAGGCACTAAGACTCCCATAGTAAAAAAATAAAAAAATTAACAAAAATTTTGAACGTGCTAAAAAAGATTATAAAGTTTAATAAAATAATGAAAAAAATACTTTTGTCTTTCCTCTTCTTAATAATAGACATAATCATTTTGGCGATTAAACTTTTTTTTTTATCAAGTTTCAGATCTTTATCCATCATGCCAGCGAATTAATGGATCTACCTACGGCTTAATTAATTTAACTTCGTGTTAATCCCCCCTTCCGAAATGTTCTGTCGACCAAATTTCACTCACAAGGCTTGGGTCAATGCGTGGTATGGCTTTCAGGAACTTTCTAGGATCGCTTCCCAAGACGGATATTATCAGGAATTCACATCCCCGACAAATTGACAATGGTTAAATTCGAACCCGGATCTCATGGTCAGAAAACAAACCTTCCAACTACTCTGCAATGGGGCCCATCTGTACAAATATACTTTGAGAGGTCCATGAATTGATGTAGGGTTCACACAATGCTGAATATCTCGGCATTTATATTTGATATCTTTTTTCAATCAGCTTCTGATAGAGCTTAATTCTACCAACATCATTCAGCCAATTCCTTTGTTTGTTGTTAAGCTAAATAAAATGATCATTTTTAAAATCATTTCATTTTTCTGTTTTTGTCTCTTCATTGACGTCATCAACGCTACCAACCCAATTCATCCAATGTCAAATTCAATTGATAACTTTCAAAATTTCTTACCGTTTTAATCAGATTTCCTTTGTTCATTTGATGACGTAAATAATCTAAATTATTCCATTTTAAATGTTTTCTATCGGTTTCCATGTGACAGCCTCATTTCGCCAAATCTATTAATTAAATTCGCTTTATTTATTATTCAATCTTTGTTATTGTCGACAAAACAATAAGCATATTTACTCCCAGTTCTTCCTTAACCAGAATATTTCAATACAATAGCAAAATCCATATTTTTAGAGTGTGGTTTTAATTTAATATTAGGAACAGTTGTAGGTTAAATAAGATAAATTAAATAATTAGTGTCAACTGACTAATATCAATTAACTAAAAATTGGTGGCATTTTCGTATGGTTTCTATGCTTCTCACAAAATGTGAAGAACAAACATGGCAGCGGGCGCTAAGGGTTAAGTAAGAGACTTAAAGTTACAGAAATGACAATATCTACACTTCGTTCTTTGTTAACCTGGAGAACGAAGACTAAGAAAATTATTAAACATAAATATTTCACGAACGAAAATTCTTATGTATTCACTGCAACCACTACGGCTGTAAAATAATATTATTCCATAAGAATGGACAAGCATTTTCTCGTATTTGAATTACGATTCAAAACATTATAAATTTCCAAAAGATTCTATTGCAGGAATATTGTCTTCAAAATAACAAGAAAAGAGAATTTGCAAATAGATTTGAACCTCTTATAAAAATGATAAAACCTATTCCAGACGCTTAATACTTCATTGCAGCATCGGACACATTTTTGAGGTGATCCGGTCGTTCTTCTCAAATCCTGAACGGCCATTTGACTACATCCTTTCCTACTAAAGCGGGTATCCCCTTGGGCTACATCGTTGGTCTTACGCTATTTTTAATCTTCCGCTGAAAGCTCTCAACTTGTCATCTATTCTGACGACACTACGATTTACTCCGGCCTCGATATTAAAGCTGATCAGTCTGACAGAGTCAAAATGACAGTTGATGTACAAACGCTCAAGACCATCGTTAACTGGAACAAAAGACGGCTTGTCAATTTAAATGTCTCCAAAACTAAACTTCTCTCTATTAATCATTCCTCTCTGCCTTCCATCAGCATGGCTGATGCTATCCTCCAGAAAAATGACTCACTGCGCCTGTACACGTTCTCAGATATCATTAAATTGAAAGAATATATTAAGTTCATTGCTAGGTCAACTGTTAAGAAAGTTTGTTCACTGTGTTGGGCGAGACAGTTCTTCTCTCCTTAATGTATCTTGCATATCTCTACGTTTACAATTCGTCCATGATTAGAATATTACTGCCATATATGGTCCGATGCCCTTGCGATTACCTGGAGCTCTTTGATAAGATCCAAAGAAGAATCAGCAATATTATTGGTACTTATCTGGAGGCTCGGCTTCAGTCACTTCACCACCACCGTAAAGTTGCCTCTCTGTGCCTTTTTTATAAATACTTTCATGATAATTGTTCGGATGAGCTCTTTGCTATGGTACCGAGACTGTATGAATTTAAGCGCAATACGAGACTGGCGGCGAGATCTCATCAATTTACAGTTCTATGCTAACAGTTTCTTATCCCGCAATTCTCGCTTGTCGAGCACACTTCCGGTCTCATGCTTTCCAGCCAACTTTAATCTACAAGAATTTAAATGCAATGTCAGTCGATGTTTACTGTCCCTCTGAATGCTCTTTTCTCTTTCTCCTCGTTACTAATGTTTATGTTTCTAATTCCTCCACATCTTTCCGTGTTAGTAGCTGTACTACTTTGATTGGGGTGACACTGATTAAAAAAAGTAAAAAAAAAGCACCATTAGTAATTAAAAAATATTCCGATAACACTATTTCTAGTGCTTGTACCACGATGACTATCACTACTACAACTTATTACTATCATTGTTGTTGTTGTTGTTGTTGTTGTTGTTTCCTTTGATTTTTGATATATACGCATTTCTTTCTGGATCCCAACCAGAGATCTACGGTCAGAAATGGCATCATCACATTTCTCTCTGAGCATATTTTTTTTGGAAAAAAAAACAAAAGATCATACATTTTACATAAATAAAGCCCTTCGTAAGGTGTGGGCTGTACTTGTGAGTACAATTTTTTGTATTTTTTTAAGGCATGGGCCACCAGGGAAAGCACATCCTGTTTTTGTAGTCTTTGATCACAATGTCTGGGCGATTAGCTTCCATTGTTTTGTCTATGTGTATTGTAAAGTCTTGTAAAGTAAAAATTTTACAGGTTTTATCTCTGTAACCGGGTCTGGGTGGTGTTCATACCAGTTTCTTGCAGTTTCCTTCCTGTAAAATGTGCATATTTAATGCCGAGTTTTATATTCAGATAGTGCTAACACTGTGCAGCCTGGTCCAAGACGGCCAATTCTTTCGAGATATTTATCACATAATCTGCATATTATTATTATTATTTTTATTATTATCGCATGTTATGTTTCCTGTTTTGTATCCTGTAGATCCGTGTCCAAACAATGGTCCTTATACCCTTAGGAGACTTTTCATTAAATTAATAGCACTTTTTTCTTAGTATATGGTATGTTCCTAGTAGGGCGATCATCTAGGCAACTTGTATGTTGATGTTACCTGGAACGCTGTTAGTAAAATTGTCCATTCTTTTTCTCCGATTACTATTGATACAGTCTCAATCTTAATTCCACACATCCTGTTAATCTCAATCTCCAAGTCTTTGTATTTGGATAATTTCTCGATAATTTTTATGGAGGTGTTTCTCTCAGATGTAACTGCTATGTCAATAAACATACACTTCCTGAATTTGTCTTTTATGATAATATCAGGTCTGTGGGTGCTATTTCTCTATCAATTTGAATTGGCATGGCCCAGAGGAGAGTTACATCGTTATTTTGGGTAATTGTATCTGCTTGGTGCTCATACAATCTCTCAGTGGTTTCGATTTTGTGCTTCTTGCATATCTTCCAGTGCACATATGTCACTGCCTTGTTATGTCTGTCGGTATACTCCGTTTTTGCTCGTTCCTGATATCCTGAGATAATATGGTCGACAGTTTCATCATATTTTTTCTGCAGATTCTGCATTTTAGGTTAGATCCATTCTTGCTTATGTGTTCGTGACAGGATCTGGTTACGAGGCTTTGGTCTTGAGCTGCAATAATTAGGCCTTCTGTCTCAGCTTTCAACCCGATGCTCCTCAACCACTGATGTGATTTGCCTTGTTCCACATCTGCTTCTTTCGTTCTTTTTAGTCATCTGCCATGCAAAGCCTTGTCCTGTCATTTTGTTTTTTTTTTTGCATTCTGTTTTACTCGCTTGACGTAAATGGTATTCACTTCATTTTTTGAGTTCAGCTTCTTTTTTGATGAATTGTATTTGGTGTTTTACTATTTGTAGGAGCGGGCCTTTGTTTTTTGTGAAGTAGGCTTCTGTAAGCGATCTGGGATTACAAAGGAAATGTTTGTCGCAGACTATTTCCACGTCACAGAGAATAAATCTCTAAGTTCAGATTCGAACGTTGGGGACAGAAAGAAATGCCGAAAACTCGATTTGCAGGTACTATCTCACGAATCACAATGCACGCAACCAGTCAGAAAAATAACTCATTCTCCAACAGCCGCTGTAGCCAAAATACCCCAATTTCCAGTATTTATTGTAAAAAATTACAATTGTGGCACAAGGCCGAAAAAGGGGGAGGGGTTGAGACTGGTCTTAACTAACTATCATATACCTAGCTAATCCGATTCATGACCCATTCATACATTACAATTTCCACATTCACCACAAGAAGACGTCCGTCACCAATCGATCCTCCATACACCATAATACCACATTCTCTCTAGGGAGACCTACAAAACGCGCGCGTGTCTTAAAAATGTGATGAAAAATGAGAGGGGAGGGAGATGAACCCAATAACAAACTAAAATATTAACACAAATCAAATGCGCCCATATTCACAGCTTCGTAAGACATCTTGCTTAACCTATGTCTAATTACTTGACCCATGTAGCACTCGCTATTCGAACGCTCCACGGCCTCCCTAGCTAAGGCTATCTCTAGGGGATCCCCACCCAGCCACCGCCCGGGAAAGACTAGCTTTAAGCGTCCTCACCTTATCAGCTCTATCTAGGGCGAGCCGTTTGCTGAAATCAGTGGTGAAGGACCTAATTCTACTTTTAAGTCTGCCCCACCACCTATTCCCGATAACCGCCCCCACTAGCTCCCGCTGCAATAAGCTAGTTAGCTGCTCCCGGAAGTCCCGCCTGTCCAGTAAAGACAGATTGAACTTCCAGTAACCAGCCATTCTAGGCCTATGATCTAACGCCACACGGGCACAAACGGGCACTACCCAGTGGAACGTGGGACAATCTAACAGATCTGTGTTGGTCCTTCTAACTAACATACTGTCAAGGTAGCTAACCACTTTGTCACAAGGCCAGCTAAGAGCCCACGTCCACATTTCCCCCCCAAGGTGATCGACCCGGTATCTATCAACGAGACCAAAATCGTTGATCAGTTCGACCAAGCTCTGATCGCCCCTTCTCCCGTTAGCACCCCACCCCCGATCTAACTTCGGGTCCAGGATGGCATTCCAGCCCCCCATTAGAACTAAGAGCGTTGAATCAACTAGGAAAGGCCCCAACCGCCGAAAAAACGAAAACCGCTCCTCTTGGTCGTTGGGCGCATAAACCGCAACGACCCGAAACGAACCACTCTTCAGGGCAATATCGGCCACGATCAACCGTCCCTCGGCATCGGTATGCACAAGATCCACCTTCGTATCTAGAGTCCGCTTCACCAGCAAAGAAACTCCTCTGGCAGCCCGGTCTCCATATGCTGAATAGATGACAAAGTCGTTAGACTGCACACACGCATCGGAACTGGAAACAAAGTGGGTCTCTTCGATCGCGGCGACATCCACGCCAAAGGACAAGAGATCCCGGAGCAGGCGGGCCGCCTTACCCCGATCCCTCAAGCCCCTCGCATTCAAAGTCGCTATCTTGATAGACATGGTTTAGGCCTGCAAAACAGAAAAGGAGAAAAAGCAAAAAAACTACTCACATACCCGGCGGAAATCTGCAGATGTCAGGACCCCGACGGATTATCCCAGGCTCTCAGTTCCCAGTTCGGTCTTGATACGACCGTCTAAGACAATACCACCGACGTCCGTGGGGTATGTTAGTTTGATAGCCCTATATAGAGAGGGGTGGATCAACACAGGAACCCTCCCAGAGCAAAAATGTATTAATTTCTTCAGATTAGCATTCTCCAGCTCGAAGACTCTTAAGTAGGGTATAGGCCTCCTTGGCCTCGAAGAGGTGGCTCCACATTTTGAAGTAGCCCCCGGTATCCCTCACTAAGGTAATCAGTCCAAGGGCGTGAGGAAAATTCTGGGGGTCCATCCACCGACTTGTCGTCGACCTTGTCCAGTTATAGTAAAAGTACCAACAGGGCTCGTTTCTATTTGGACATGTTCTTCTTGAGTTCCTCCGGGTCAACCTTACAAATGGCTTCGGCTCCCGGGAAGCGTTTCTTTTTCTTCTTCTCTCTTGCAGGGTGGGGAGGGGAAGAAGTGGATGTATGAGGGGGGTGGAGAGGGAGCTGAGTGAAGAATTTGAGGGGGAGGGGGAAGAAGCACGGACAAGGGAAGAAGAGTGACTCCTTTTTGGGGCTGTTAATTCCTGGGTTGGCCAAGCAGGGACGGAAAGGGACCTGGTTTTGTCCACGTGCCTCTCCGCCCTACTTCGGCTAGCACGTTTTTCCACTGGTTCTACGTCATCTTTCTACTCCCTAGTCCTCTTCAAAGAGGCAGGATTTGGTGGAGACATTTCCTCCACTTGCATTTCCGGATCTGAGTGTTGCTGAAGTCTCTTCTCCGCTTGTCGCTTCTTTTCTTCGCTCTTGTCCCTCTTCTTCGGGGAAGATTTTGACAACGATTTCTGTTGTCGTGGTGGTAGCGATTGTTGTCGTCGTCGTTGTTGTTGCAGCTGTGGTTTTGGTTGCTGCTGCTGCTGCTGCTGCCGTTTCACCTCCTCGTGTTGTTTCTCCTGTGGTGGTGGTTGCTGGTTTTTCGACAAGCGCTATTTGATGCCTTGCCCCTCCTGACCTCCGTCCATTCATTATTTGGGGTTTCTGCTGCTGCTGCGGATAGTACTGCTGCTACTGGTGGTGGTGTTATTGCTGCTGCCGTGGCTTGCGGTAGGGGTTGTTGTGCTTCCTTCTTGCCGGGGCACTCCTTTGACATGTGCCCCGAGGCGCCGCATGTCCAACAACACGGTCGTCTTCTCTCGACAACCACAAGCATCCTCTTTCCTCGACACGTCAAGATGTTTGGGACATCTCCAAAACTCTGCCGGTTGAGTGTAATTTGGAACACAATATCTCCAGTGGCAATACCCGACGCTGACGCCCGCACAGACCTCGTTTACTTCGCCATACTGGGCGAAAAAAGCACCCATGCGGTCCTCGCTTATGTCCGCTGGTACTCCGTGCACTGTCACTCGAATTTTTCGAGTGCCCATGTATTCAGTGTGCATTCTCACATTTTTCGTTGTGAGAATGCTTTCGACCAATTTTTTGGCCTCTTCTTCATTTGCAAGAAGAATGTCCCACAATGCATTGGACCTTCTTGCTAGCATCCGAGGGGAAACGTTTAAAGTCTTTAATTCCTCCTCCATCGTTTCCCTGCTAAGCCCAATTAATTTCCTACTTTTCTCGTCGGAGGTCAGCAGGGAGATTGCCCGGGTAGTTACAGCGTTCAACTCTTCGGGAATGGTGAGGAAATCAGTTCCCTTCACGTATTCCTCATATTTCGTTTTAAGACTGGCGTAATAAGCCGCATCTTTAATAGTCCTTTTTGTTTGCCATTCAGTCTTTCGAATTTCGCCGGATCCGGCGGTGATTCGTCAGTGTCACTGATGGGTTTTTTTTCTTTTTAAATATGGCGTTTTGTTATAAGTTTCTTTTTTGCTTTTTTTTTAAACAAAACATGAAACTAACAACAGCGGATCGAAAAATAAAATAAAAACTTGGCTTGCTAAAATGCAAGTCACACGTTAAAAACAAACAAAGCAAAAGAAAATGAGAAAAACAAGTCAAAAGCTCGGAGACGAAAAATAAAAAAGCAACTCTTTACGTTAAAACAAAAATGGGACGAGGCAAAAGAAAAAAATGGGGATTTAAAGCTTGCTTACTCGTAAACTTAAAACTTAAAGATAAAAACTTGACTGAACAAAAAGTAAAAATTAAGAATAAAACAAAACGGGTAAGAAACAAAAGAGAAGGTTAAACGAAAAATAAAAAAGAAACTGACACTTAGCGTGAAAAAAACACTCGCTGGACAAAACAACTATTTGCTAAGGATTGAAAAAAAATACCCGAATTTCCTCCCTGATTCGAGAACACAAACTACTTTTATCGGTCGAACATTTTTTCCATTCGTCGACAGCTAGTAGAGGATGTTCAGTAATTTGTATATCAACATACTTTTATAGCGACGGACTTGTTTTTTAATTCAAATATTCCATCTTCAGCATGTCATGCGGAATTTGTTTGGTAATAATTTTATTTTTCGCCACATTTTCCGTCGTAGAATACACGCGACGCGATGCCGCTTGGTTTGACGAGGTAAGTCGCCGTTTTCTTCGCTATAGCTTCCAATCTAATTGTTGTAGTTTTTAGAGTTAGTTCAAGTTCAAGTTAGCTTAGTTCAAGTTGGATTAGACCTCGGCCTTCTAAATCTCTTCGTTCGTACAACCTATCAACATCTGATTTCGGGTGGTGTATCCTGATTTGGGTAAGCACTTTTCTGGTCTTGGCGTCCAATCTTTTGATGTCATTTAATTTCCATTTAATAATGTTGAAGCTATATGTTACTACAGGTATAGCTAAGGTGTTGATAGCTTTCATTTTTATTGGCCCATTATTATTATTATTATAATTTCTTTTTCGTTTTCAACCTGAGATCGTTCATCCTGAGTATTCCCCATCAAGTTGTACGATCTCAGACTGAGAGATCTTCTCGCAGAATATTTGCAGTATCAAGAAACACAGAATTCTGAAGAGATAGGATTCTAGGCTTATTCCGATTTTCTCAATGTAGGACTTTTTACTTTGGTGACATAAACCCCAATGATAAGAGAGATAATATTAGCTTGAACGTGCAACATTATGGCAACTTCACTCTGTCAGTAAACTTATGTATTGAGCTTATCAATTTCTTCGACCTTGATATTATGGTCACCAGGAACAGCCGCGTCGACGCGGAGACATTTTTTTGTTACTTTGTCAATGACGGCAACGTGTGGTTTGATGGCTTTTAGGACGCGGTCTGTTTGGATGTTGAAATCCCACAAGCATTTAATTTGTGATTTTCAATCACCTGTGGCTTGTGGCGGTACGATTTCTCGACGACCAAATACATACTTCTTAGCTAGACACCAATGCCAATAAGAGGCCACTTTATCATGGCTGCCGTTGTGTTCTTTCTCTTCATATTAGAATCTGCCAAACTGCCTCTATTATTTAAATGTAGAAAAATAATCCCTATGCTAGTATGTCCTCAGCAGAGTGAAATGCTATTAATTGCAATAGTAAAATGGCTCATGTCAAAATCTTTCGTCTTTGATAATATGAATTCAAGATTAACCATTTTTTAAAAAATATTTAAATCTTTGAGTTACTAAGAATTTTTACTATTTGCCTCTTCTTTTCATTACGATTTCACGATTGTCTGGTTGTTTACCAAGTATAACATAGTCTGGCACAAGGCCACAATAGTAGAATACTCGTGAGGATTGAACCTATGAGACGAGCGAATTAATCTAGGAAATCGCCATGCTAGCCATTGTGCAAAAGTAGGAGCTTGTTCTTAAACTTTCTCAAGCAGAATGAATAAAATCTTTATTGGGAAAGGCATGAACTCATACTTTCTCTCTCCCACACATCTATGGGTTAAATAACATCGCGGATTGGATTCTCTAGCCTTGAGTGGCAGCCAGATATACAGAATATACGTTTTATTGAATCCATTCTTAAAGAATCTAACGTATGTTTATCTAAAACAAACGGTATATATGTATGTATGTAAAAAAGTTCCCACGCGAAAAACCACCTAACATAACGTCACTACTACAACGCACACACACAAACGCACGCACACACAAACACACACACACACACACTTACGAATATACATTATCATATGAATCCCACATAGACAAACTAGAATCATTGTACACTTACATACATAAAGCAATATTTACGGTTTTCAGTTGTGCGTGTAATCCGTTAATTTCGTCTCCCGTTGTATACGGAATGCCACAAATAATACAGTAGAATCCCTGGCAACAGGATTAAGAGGGCCTTCCAGATATGGGGAATTGGTTACAAAGTCCGGATATGAGGGATTCTGGATATGAGGAATTGGTTACAAAGTCCGGATATGAGGGGTTATATTTAGATTAAAATAAAAACTGAAATCAGGTCTAACATTTATTTTCAATGTTTTACATTAAGCAAAATAATTTAATGGTGAGTGGAATATAACGGAATTGATTTTAAGGAAAAAGAAATAAATTATGTAATGTTTAATGAAAATTCATTAAATTAAGTATGCCACGTATGCAAAAACAAATAATGTAACGAGGATTTTTTAATTGCTGTTGCATGATGATTCTTTCTCTTCTAATGTCATTCTCATTTTTTTTTTTGCATTTCGTTTTGCTTTTGTTCTTGAAATTTTTTCAACGAAAGACAATTTGTAACTCTGCGTGCGTTATTGCAATCGTCATAACTGAATGCTGACTTCCTTTCCATAAAACTGACAACAATTTCAATAGCTTTTTCAATTTCAGTCCAGGTTTCATCACAATCATGTTTTTTTTTTAATTATTTCTTTGTTCATTGTGGCAGTGTGAACGCTGAGAAATAGTTTATTTGGAAGATTTTATATCATACAATGTTAATTTTTCTATATTGAACTCAGCCATTAGTTACAATGAACTTTCATCAGCGTCTAGTCTGTTTAAAATTTACACTTTTTGCAATAAGTTAGAAGTTGTTTTTTCCTCTTATTTCGATCATCTTTTGCACCAATACAAGCCATTAGGGTGAAATAAGCATAAGCAAAGTAAATTTCCTGAAAAACAGAAATTTCAAATCAGTTACATATCACCCAAATAGTTTGAATAAATACTTCAAAATCTTGTCCGGATATGAGGGATTCCGGATATGAGGGATTCCGGATATGAGGGAATCTGCTGTATGCACGCAGAACATGATTGACCAATGAAAATCGAACAGCACAAAAATAAAAATATTACAATTTCTTTTTCTCCACATCTCATTCTCTAATGAACCTTTAATAAAAGTGAAACGTGGTAGATTAATAAACATTTCCTATTTGTCCTTTATGTTAACGCACTGTCGGATTCCGATCAATATCTGATCTGTATTTGATCCCAACTCATCAGAATATGTTCTACAAACGAGACGATTTGTAATTTCGGGGAAATAACAACAAAACATGGAGAAACGCGCATCCTGATTTGGAGAGGGGTGTCTACAAAAAGAATAAAAAACTTGGTTATGGTGTAATCAAAAATTAAGGTTATTGGAAATTATTGGATGTCAACTTGAAAGGATCTACAACTGAAGCAAAGTTAAAACTTTATCTATAACTTACAAACAATAACATATTTCTAAATTAGTCCAGAAATATCTATAGAATAAAAATATAAACTATTTACATTATTCGGACTACTGTCCTCATTTTTGTCGCCATATTTATTATAACATTTCGGCCGTTGTACGCTCCGGCCTTCTTCAGGTGGCTGGAATGTCGAACAGAAACCTTTATTTTACCTCACTGGGGTAGACTCTTCTAGTTCCACGTTTAATGGATGTCACCTATCAGTTATCTACTGTTAATTCCCCTCTCCAAGTTCTGCACTCCCTTAATCGGGTATTGAACTCACACTCTTTGGGTCCTGTGCCATGTGTCCTCAAGCAAACATGGCACAGTGGATAAAGGTGTTGGTTAGATCCAGTGACAGGACCCAACTAGAATTGAAACTGTATCACTAACTCTAAGTACTGTCATACCGAAAACAGCCAGTATCTAAAGCTAGTTTACACCTAAATTCACTACCGACCCTCATAGAGGGGGTTGTCACTGTTGAAACTGCCTTAACCGGGTATTGAACTCACACCATTTGAATCCTGTCACTGCATCTAACTAACGCCTTTATCCTCTGTGCCATAATACCTCATCCCAGAAATATAGACAAAAATATAAAGTTTCACACAGACCTTCACATAGTTCCGATCGGAATGCCATTGAAAACTTTGAGGATCCCCAGAAACCAAATCACCTACAACATGAAAACTATACAAAAAAATAAACTTGTAGATGTGTGTCTGCTGATTTAGTAAAAGGTTTTAAAAAAAAAAAAAACAATGTAAAAGTAATTAATATTCTCGTGCCATTAATTCGGGTAATTGAATTATTTTTTCTTTTATTTAGAATTATCCTATATTAAATATAAACTCATCTCTATCATGTTTTGTTTTTTCAGAAAATATTTACAACTCAATTATCATCGCAAATGTTTTCAATGAATTAAAAGAATATGCCAATAACTTCATTCCTCATTTCACATGGTGGACAGCGTGCAGACTGAAATTATTTGTTCAGCGCATCCTATAAGTGTTCAATGGGATTTAGATCTATCGGGGGGTGGAGGTTCGTGACAGGAAAAAACACTAAGTAGTATTTTTTTAATGTTTTTTAAGCCATTTCTGTATAATTCTCGCAATGTGGGAGAGCGTATTGTCTTGAAGGATATCAGTGCCATTGTAGATGAATGCGGCCATGAAAGAGTATAAATGTCCTTCAGTGATGCATTCGTTGGCGATACGAGCAAAAATACCTTCTACACGAAAGACACAACCTAGTATTTCCAAGAAGAACTTTTTTCAAAAGCATTATACTGCAGCTCAAAGAACAATTATTTTCCCACACTACATTCTAGTGCCATCACTTGATCGGGATATCGACACGCAAGTATTTTATTCCATGGCTTATTGGGTCAAACTCTCGTATCCATTGAAGATGCATTCAACGAAGGACATTAGAAAAGAATGTAAAAATGCAGAAAAATAAAATATATCTATAAAGAGAATATAAATAAGAGAGGAAAACTTTTTACACCAAGGCGTTTCGTTCCTTGAATATTGAACAAGGAAGGAAATGCGTAGGCATAAAAAATCCTCATGTCTTATTGTTCATATATATATATATATATATATATATATATATATATATATATATATTAAAACAAAAACATGTTAAAAATCGCTACACAATTGGAATTATGTTTCAACACTACAAATTACCACCCTACACCTTTCGCTTTTACTTATTAGAAAAGTTAGACGACAGACTTTTCTATATATCTTATGAAATAATGTAATCATTTGTATTTGTCCTTAATTAAATTGTCTTGGATTTATGTGCAGACAACTTGGTGTCATGACCTATTTAAAAACAAAATTCGGTCAGTTTGAATTTAGTGTAGGTCACATTCGATTGTTAATCACGGTAAAGCTCACAAATCGGTTTTTAATTCTGTTCTTTTTTAGTTTTTTTCTCGAAAAAAGAGTAAGTATTCTGCTTTTGAAATTAAATTAATCGTTTACTCGCCTGTAGTTTACTATCGCCTAAGGAGACACATTTGTAGTGTTGAAACGTAATTGCAGTTGTATAGCGATTTTTAACATGTTTTTGTTTTAATATCCTAAAATAAATAATATTTAGCTGTACTCTGTATTCAACCCACTTTTAAATTAAATGTTACGGAGAGTGGAATTATATATATATATATATATATATATATATATATATATATATATATATATATATATATATATATATATATATATATACACACATATGTATGAAGATGCTACCTAAAGTTACTAGATATTTGAATATATTTATCAGTCTTTTCATCTGGCAATTTATCCTGCTTTTTCCGTGTCTCGCCGGTCATTTCACCGCCTACCCTTTTGTTATGCATGTAAATTTACCTGCAGGTTATACGAGCCTGAATACGAATACGCATGCCCAAATACGTGCTGCACCTATTTACACATCCGGTAATAGTGCATTAAATAAACATCGAATAATCTTATGTATTTAGGTGTCTTATTTAAGAAGTGTGGGCAGAGGAGTGAAAAGCACATTTAAAGGCACGTACTCGGATCCACCCACAAACACCCCTCCACCACACATATAGAGATAAAGGGCACTCAGTTTTTAAGAAGATTATTGCCTGGCAAACTCACAGTACAAACAAGATAGATAATCGCACAATGGAATCAACAAGAGACGCCTTGATCGCTTCTAAGTTTATTTATGGATTGTTTAATTGATTTATCGATTAACAGCACTTAGTGTTTTCTAGTTATAAAAATATTCAAATGAAACTTAATAATAATAATAATAATAATAATAATAGTAATTTTGCTTTTGAAAGTCAAATCACACAAAAGGACAAAGCAGAATAAATTAATAACTAAAAGACGTTATTATTTGTTTCCTTCGGGATTTGAGTCCAATGAGACAGTCGCAAGTTCAATCGCGCATGCGTATAAAGAACTATAAACCCTCTAGTTTTATTTCCCTGGGACGGATCTTCTTTAATTTCGTCTAACAATTGATCAAAACGTTTTATTTATTGTTACAATTTGTGTTTCAATACGTTCTGTACGTAAAATTCCTCTTTTAATCTGTGCAAAATTTGATGAAAAACTACATTTACCATTAATGTTTCTGTCAATCGATGTGACCTTTAAGAGAATTGTGTAAAATAAGCCATGACAACAACGCGTCCGATAATATTATGCAATGAATGTCTTCATTCTTATCTTTGCTGTATCGATCGCAATCAAATTATTCGTATAACACACTCATGTATTCGACAGAAAATCTGTATAGATATCGCCATTATTATCCATAATAAGCAGTAGGTGCTGTTTTTTTTTATTTGCGAATCTATTCTGTCAATTGTACATCGGTTTTTAGTTTGTTTAATTTAGCTTTTCTTGTTTATAGAAACTAATAAATATAGAATTAAAAATGGTATTCAGTTTTCGTTTACAAGTAAACATGATATTTACATAAAATCACAAAACAACAAAAGATAGCGAAATTAGGGAGAATCCGTTGTTCATTAATTCGAATATATGTCCTATTATTGTTTTATTTTCCTTATGATGCTACCACAAACTATTTAATTGAAAAATGCTTCAAGGAAAATAGGGGTCTCTCTCAAAACCTGTGTCCATCCATCATTCTTCAAGTGTAAAATCAGTCATGAAAATAGGGTTCCCCTCCCCATCCCTCACTCAAGTGTAAAATCATTGATGAAAATAGGGATCTCAGTCTAAACCTCACTATTTCTCACACTTCAAATATAATATCCGTCATAAACCTCTCCAAATCCCTCACTCTACATGTGTAAAATAAGTCATGAAAATATGAGACTCTATTGAAACCACTCCATCTCTCCGCTTTCTATTAAAAATGACTTCAAGGAAAATAGGGTCTCCTATCTTGAACATTCCTCTTTCCCGACTCTTCAATCGAAAAAAATCTTCATCGAAAATAGCGGTAACATTGTAAACCTCTATCTATCTGCTACTCTTTAGTCTTAAAAGATGGACGTAAGTTTGCTTTGAACGTGTGTCAAAAAAGATGGACGTAGGTTTGGTTTGCACGTGTGTCAAAAAAGACGGACGTAGGTTTGCTTTGCACGAGAGTCAAAAACTATGGACATAGCTATGGTTTGTACAACATTAAAAAAAATGGCGGACATATGTTTGGTTTGCATTGGAGCTAATAAGTTGCACATAGATACACTAAATAGGTCACTACTTATTTGTGACATATATTATCGATCCTTACTAAGATTGGTTTCTTAGGCTATAAATATTGGCGGTAATAGAAAGTTTATGTTGCGCCAATCTTCCAGGTAAGGAAGGGGCTATCTGTTCAGAAAATGCGCATTCAAAATCCCGGATATCTATTTAGCAAATCTCACGCTGCTAGAAATTTATATTAGTAGAAAATTTCGCTAAAATTATGTGGAGAAACTGTTTATCTAAGAATGGCTATTCAAATAAAACTTCATTAAAATGCTGAAGATGTATTTGTCGATCCAAAAAAGAAATTCTCAAATTCATTCCAGTTCACTACTTGTTTTTAATCTTAGAATATCTGCACCGAATAAACCTGTCACGTCTCTTGCATGAGATACGAGAAACAGACTGCTTGGTGCCTGAAAAAAGAACGATGGTAGTTTAAATGCATCGTGAGAAAGATTCATTTTTTTTTTTTTTCGCGTAATTTCTATTCACTCGGCTTATTGAAACATCGTACACATATTCTGTTTTTGTTTTATAGGTTGTACTTTTGAGTGACAGAACCCCAAACAAATGCACTCATCGGCTGTTTCGAGACCTGTTTAAGAATGGTAATTGTTGTAAGAGCAGAATTAGCACAGCTTTTCCTGGCGAAAAAGCATTGCTTCCACCAGGGAATAACTCACAGTAAATAAAGAAAGACAGATTAAAATATAGTAATATAAGAATGCCACAGGTGTTAGGTTTTGTCTATGCTTTTTTTAATCATTTCACCCAAAGCAAGGCAATAAAGCCACTAAGAAACAAAGGGGTTACTGAGTGTAAAAAAATAAGAAAAAAGCCAAACATTATTTAGGAGCGAGAATAATAAAAGAAGAGGAATAAAAAAAGGCAGCAGATAACGATTGCCATTGCATTTAATGTTTTGAAGAACACAGTTGATTGGGAAGCAAGAAGCCGGAAGAGAGTTCCCCAAGCAAGGAGTACAAAAGAAGAAACTGATAGCATAGAACTTACGGTTGCATCTAGTCTATTCAACTGCAAATTGATCAGATCTTGTTGTTCATCTAGTACTGCGCTTAAATTCATAAAATCTATCTACCATAGCGGAAAGTTCAGCAGAGCAATTACTATGAAAGTATTTATACAAAAAGGCACAGTAAAGCAACTTTACGGCGGTGGGAAAACGAATGAAGCCGAGATGTCAGGTCAGGACAAATAACATTGCGGATCCTTCTTTGGATTTTATCCAGAATCTCTAAATATATGGCAGGAGCATTGTGCCATATGTGGCAGCAATATTCATATCATGGACAAATGGTAAACTTATAACTATGTAAGATAGATTCTGGAGAGAAAAAGTGAACCAACTTTCCTAGCAGCAGACCTTAATTCAATATAATCTTTCCACTTCATGTGAGCAGAGAATGTTAACTCAAAATGGCACAAAAATCACTCTTCTGGTGGTTAGCATCAGCCATGCGGAGGGAATGTAGACGATAGTCTCTCAGATGATTAATTGGGACCAGTTTCGTTTTGGACGCGCTTAAATTAACAAGCATTTCCTTGCTCCAGTTAACAGCAGATAGTAGGACATTTTTGAGATCAGCCGCTAATTTGAACTGATCAAATTTACTATTGAGACAAGAATAAATAGTTTTGCCATCTTTTGAGAACTGATCTTATTATGAAAGGTTATTGAAGAAAATAAGAAATAAAGTCTGTTCAAAGATAGAAGTCTTGGGGGCACCTGCATTAATTAAAAAAAATTATCTAGAAAAGTGGTCGTTCAGGACAACTTTCATTTGGCAATTTCTTAAGAAATCAGAAGAAAAATTATTCCAGAAATACCATTACGTTTCAAGTTGTAAAGAAAACCGGTATGCCAATGCATGGACTGTCCTTAAAATAGTGGATATTTCAGTGAATGTTTAACTGTGAGACCTGTAATAGCGTATGCTTATCTAAGGCTGGGATTTTCTATAGCTGAGGAGAGCCGTTATCCATTCTACCAACTGCCCACCCAGTAGCAAGTGACTATCAGAATATGATATCCACTATACTATAAGGTTGGGCACCATTAACGTACGGGACTCTAATTTAGACATAGGAGTGACCACAAATACCCGCTGTGCTGAGCAAAGAAAACCACACTCCATCGAACACCACTCTCAAGTGATTTAAGCATCCGTCTGACAAATTGATATCTGTCACTTCCCTCAATCCTTTCACCCTCGCTATTATTTAACCCATATCTGGAGAGAGAATGATGGATTCATACCAAGAGTATCTGCACGTAAGTGAATAGAACAGTCTCGACTGGAATTCGAACTCATGTCTCCGATTCTTCATTCTGAGTCATTATTCATTACACCGCCTGCACATTCATATCATTGCTAAGGTTTACAAATTGACAAATTGACCCATTTGTTATGTCAATAAGAGACATCCAAGTGATAATGCGTTTTAGAGGTAAACTCACATGCATTACAGACGACTTGAAATGCTAATCTTTTGCATGGCTCGAAAGTCCCTGAAGGAATAGTTGATGAAAAATATATTGCTGTAAAATGTCATGCTAAACTACTGGACATCGTTGTTGGCAGACGACATTTCCTTCTATGTGAAATGAGTCCTATGTTAGATCGGAAGAGATCTCCGCAGCCACTGTATAGTAGGATAAGAGGGTTCAAAGGTTATGGAGAGCTCTGGCTTTCTTTTGGGGGCTCTCTTCGCCTCTTCTATTTGTCTTCTGGTATTTTCAAAAGGTGTTGTTGTTTTTTTTTTGTTTTTTTTTGTTGTTTTTTTTTTTGTTTTTTGTTTTTGTTTTCGTAGACTGCACTTCTCCAATTGGGTCTTTCTGCAGTTTCCATCTCCCAATTGACCGGATTGATTTCCGTCCACGACAGTGTTTTTGAATTGATTCTTGAATCACCTACTGGACATATATAGCCATGAAAAGTAACTGTCACATAAATTCTAATACTAAAGTAAAAGAAAGGAATTTCATAACTAAATAATGTCTGCAGTGTTTGCTGTCAGTAAAAAAAGAATTGCTATTGTCATTCATGAGAATCAATGCACATCGTCAGCGGCAATAGTCATGTACTGTAACTGCGTAATAGTAATTAATAGTGTAAATGAAATAGAAAATAAATTTAATTTGTAAGTTATTCTTGAAGAATTACAATAAAAAAAACAAATATATTTTTGTGGAAAATTGTTATATGAAACTGCTTTTTTAAAACAGACAAATATTTTCTACTTCGAAATTGAATAATAGAGGTAAAATTATAGTCTTACACCGAACGTTTGCTCACGGTAATTGTTGCTACAAAGTTTATTTGCGCATAGTAAAAAGTGTTAAAAACGACTGTGCACGCAAAAGTTTTATAGTGTACAGCAGTGTTTTGGTTTTTTCTCTTGACCGCATTTTCCGAATGAAAATTTTCTCCCTTCTCACCAAAGAACCAGATTGGCTTATAAAGAATCGAAAATTCAAGAATGCTATTCTCTAGAGCAAAATCGAATCCGTGCTCTGAATAGGCGACTTCCATTAGTTTAAGAGTAAGGAAATATAAACCCAAAACAACGTCGAAATTTCAATACGACAGACCCCAGGAATATACTGGCAGAGTTAAGAGCAAATTTAATGGAATAGAATTGATTAATTTGTTGTTTTACGGCTTATCAACTTTTTAAGGTTATTTAAAGCCAGAAAATATTTTCAGATTTCAAAAATTTTTTTTCGAAATAATAATGGTTTAGTGATAAAAGTCTTACTAATTAACCCATAGCTGGGGAGAGAAGTGTTGGATTCATGCCTTTCCCAAAAGTATTTGTGCGTTACTGAACATAATGAAACCAACGGGAACTGGCTCGGCTCTCTGATTACAAATTCCAAGTCATTATACATTACACCAACCGAACATCTAAGCTTACAGCACCAAGTATTCCTAAGCGGTTACCCATATAGGCACTGACCAAATTTGACGTTGCTTAACCTCGGTGATTGTACGGGAATCGGTGTTTGAAGGTGATGTGGCCGTAAGCTTAATGGCATAGAAGAACTCAGACATTGGAAAGAGAAGCTCTCGTGATATCAACGTACGAGATCATCATAAGGAAAAAGACAGATAAGAAATAAAGAAATGGATGACAGATGAAATTCTCGACATGATGAAAAAGAAACAGCAAGCAATAAAAATAGGAATGGATAGAGAATAAAGAATATTAAACACAAACATTAGGGACAAATGCATTCAGTAAAAAGAGGAATGACTCAACAAAACCTGTGCAGAGATAAAAAAGAATGTGCATTATATTTACCGCAAGGTATGCATAAAATAATCAAATTATAGCATAAAAACTGCACCCAGGCTGCATAAAATCAAAAGAGGGAATTCTCATAATAGAAAAAATGAAGAAATACGTCAATGATGGACTGCACCGAAAAACTCTTTCAATAGGAGGAAGCTTATAAAACGCCAAAACATGGAGGAACCTGAAATATTATAGTCTGAGGTAAGAACGGAACAGGTCCTGATGAACAGCAATGAAGCAACAAGACAAGATGGAATTGTAATAGAAATGTTATCAAACTTTTTTTTTCTTTTTTTTTTCTTTTTTTAAGCGTTTCACCCCAAGCAAGGCGAGAAGCCCCTAGGAGGCAAGGGTTTACAGAAAATTTGGAGCAAGATCAGATAGGAGTGATCGAAGAAAGGATGAGGAGAAGGGTAGTGGATAGATCAAGACAACTGGAGATGTCGATTGACATTACATTTGAATAGCTGGAGATTATAGCTCTCAGGGAAACAGGAATAGGGAAGGGAGTTCCACAGGCGAGCGGTGCGAGACATGAAGCTATTGGAGTAGAAGAGACGGCTACATTTAGAAGTTTCGACAGTGAAGGGGTGAGAGCGGCGCTTGAACTCATGAAGTCTGGGAACCAGCGAATGCAGCTCCTCAGAGCAATTACCATGAAAGTGTTTGTAAAACAGACGGAGAGAGGCGACGGCGCGTCTGTGAAAAAGTGCCTGTAGACGAGATGCCAGAGCAGGGCCAATTATATTGCATATCCGCCTCTGGAGCTTATCAAGAATCCCGAGGCAAACAGAAGGGGCTCCAGACCATATATTGCAGCAATACTCCATGCAAGGGCGAATTGTTGATTTGTAGATCTGGAGGATCGATTCCGGGGAGAAAAATTTCCTGGCGCAGCACAGGGAGCCAACTTTCCTTTCGGTGGACGAAGCAATTGACTCAATGTATTTGTTCCATCTCAGCAGTTGCAGAGAGTTGCTCTCGAGAAGTTGAGTGTCAGACATTCTAATGGATGCTTCAATGAAAATGGAGAAAACTATACATACTGAAAACACATAGTGCACAGATACATTCCCACATAGACTAAGAAAAAACACTGCTTCACATATTATTAAATACTTTTTGCTAATAAAAAATAATGATGAGTATTATGGAAATATTTTCACTATTAACATTTCGTTATTACAGAGAAAGCATCGTTGCAACATTATTAACGTGTGGTTTTGAAACACAACATTTAAAATATCACAGATACAGCAAGTAATATTAAAGAAAGGAGCACAATATTAAAGGTAAACATTAGGAACGCTCATAATAAAGAAAGAAAAAGTACTTCAAAGCCGGAACGAATACATCGGAGAACTCTTCCACGACAAAAGGGGCAAACCCGAGATACACAAAACCTTGTAGGGACGTGAAATACTAAAGTCTGCGGTAAGGAACGTTACTACTTAAGTCGAGCAGGAACAAAACACCCTGTTAAAATGGGCTTGTAATAGAGATGCTATCAACTTCAGACGAATTCGGGTAGACAAGAAACGGAAATAATAAATTAAATATATGACAGTGGTGACATACCGGAAGTCCTTAGCAGATCTCATTATTTATGGCGTGTGTTGTGTAAGTCAAGCATGAACGAATGTGAGCTTCATCGGACTATTAGCTTACTGAACTACATAATGTTTAGCATCCGGATGTTGATGTATAGGGAACATAATAGTATTTGACCGGAAATGGGGTAACTACAGTGTGGCTTCGTTAAATAGATTAGAACAAGAAATGCGATCAGAATGTTATCAGGGAGGGAGAGAGAGGGAGAGAGAGAGAGAGGGGGGAGAAAGAGGGAGAGAGAGGGAGAGAGAGGGAGAGAGAGGGAGAGGGGGAGAAAGAGGGAGAGAGAGGGAGAGAGAGGGAGAGAGAGAGAGAGAGGGAGAAAGAGCAATACAAGGCAGAAGTGTGCACACATCTATGTTTTAAAGATATTAGAATAACCCAAAACATTTACTGCGAACGAAACACCAGTATACGGATTGAATATGAAATAAACACGTACGCATAAATAGGATAGGGTGTGTGTGACACAAGGACATGTCTTCTAACCGGATTTATTTAAGCTCTACAACGGGACGATCTTAAGAAGGATGGATGTTCTGATGAGATTTATCATTGGTGGCCATCAACTTAATAACACAAGATACCATATTAATAGCAGACATAGAAAGAAAACTACAGTACTTCTAGACAAGGTAATAAAGGAAAGCAAGAAGAGAGGACTAACTATCAATTTTAAGAAGATAGAACGTATGGTCATTAGCAATAGAGAAAACCCAGGATATGAGCTAATATAAGGGAAACACCAAAATAAAACAAATAGAGACACTTAAGAAGCGACAGAAAATGAAACAGGAACAAGTAGACGCCATGCAATGGCGAAATATTCTTTCTAGAAACTATGCAAAATATTAAATAAAAGAAAAATAAGAACGCTCAGATCCTCCTATAAGGCACTGAATTCTGAAGAATTTCCTCCTCGTTTAAAAAGGAGTCTTGTGGCAACGGAGATGTGGTTCCACAGAAGAATATTGAGAATTCCCTGGACGGAAAATTTTCATCACGTTTTAAGGAAAATTGAAACAAAATGGACACTTTTGTTTAGGATCATAAATGTTTCAAATAACTTCGACGCATAAGGAGGAAAGAATGCTTGAAGAATTTGACACTCACAGGGCATATTGAAAGACAGAGGATAACAGCGAATAACATGCTGAAGGTGTTTGCCTAAATGGATGGCAGAACCCGACTTACTTGGAGAAATAGTAACGGATCAAAATTGCTAAGTGCTTAAAATAAGAAGTTGTGGAGGACGTCGTCTCCGATGTTCTCAAGGACGCATAAAAGAAGTGTAAAAAATTACTTTTTCATTATTAGGCTTCAGATATATAAATGGGTTAATTGAAGCAATAAAATATATCTGATTAAAAGTAAAAATCAATTAATTGTTTATATATATATATATATAATTATTTATTCGAAAATTATAACATAAATATGTTATAAAATCACTACAAAAATATCCATTATGTTTCAACACATCTGGTGTCTTATCAAGTGATGGTGTTGAATGTATAATAAAGTGTTTAATTTTTGTAGTGATTTTATGACATATTTATGTTATAATTTTCGGATAAATAACTATATTTGCTCTACTCTGTATATAGCACTCTTTTGAGAATAGTATTTGTTGGTTATTGAAATTTATTCCGTATACACCAATCTATACTTGGAGTTATATATATATATATATATATATATATATATATATATATATATATATATAGATGGACATTGAAGTAATCGGCGAGCGGCAACAGTGTGTTTCATGCTTAAACATAATCTTCATGGCCTGAAGCATAAAACAGACTGTCGCCTTTGGGTGTTGATGTCAATGTTCACTTTTATATTTGCATACGTTCTATCTCTGATATTGGGGACTTTAACCCATAAATACAACATAACCATGAAACTATATTTTTGCATATATGTATGGTGATTGTCACTTCTTGGCAGAAGAAGACTCCACGACAAATCTTTCTTTTTTTCATTTTTCTCTCCTTTTTTTCCTTCTTTTTTATAACTTTCAAACTTACCGATCATTACAGCGCAGATGACTTTTTAAGTCAGTCTTACTTTTACAAGCTTTTGCGAAAATGTTGCACCTGAAAAGGAGATCCCTAATCCCAACAGGCACAGCATCAACATAAATTTTCATGTCTCTTGTTAATCCGGAACCTGACTTGCATATTTTATGGCAAAGTGTACAAGAAGGCACAATGATTGATTTCTGGCATCTTTATATGGATCGAGCCTAATGAGACCTACGGTAACTTTGAAGACCAGCCTTTGAAAGAGCAGAATTACCACATAAACTACATATATATATATATATATATATATATATATATATATATATATATATATATATATATATATATATCAAAGACATTAATGAAGTACATATAACAAAAAAAACTTTCAAAATACTCGGTGCTTAAGTTCGCGTATGACCTTAACAAGAACAAAAAAAAATATTTCTTGATGTACTGATAGACAGTAATAATAATAATAATAATAATAATAATAATAATAATAATAATAATAATAATAATGCATTTACTATCTTTCCATATAAAAAGACAACTAGCATAAACGCGTACACTCTTATGAGTATAGCAATAAAGTTCTTAAATGCTTGCAGCTGCAAAGTTTATATATATATATATATATATATATATATATATATATATATATATATATATATATGTGTGTGTGTGTGTGTGTGAAAATAAAAATAATAATAATTTAAGAAATACATAAGTTGCCTACCTTGCATGGAAAAACTTTTCAAAAAAACTTTAAAAATTAATAATAGAACGATACAAAACTCAGTAAAACGAACAGTAAAATGTTTTGAATTTATAGAAATACGTCTACACATTCACAGACAATTTAATTACATGAAGATCTGTTCAGATGAGACTGACAGTACTTGAGAAAATAAAGAATTATTTGAAAGAAGATTTTGGCATTTTTTAAGCAATTTTCTACGGCTACCATGAAATTGATTCGTGGACTCGAAAAGATTAAAACAAAACTAAACAAACACAGTATGTCTAAATTATTTAACTAAACCAGTTTGAATATATATATATATATATATATATATATATATATATATATATATATATATATATATATATATATATATATGTATATATATATATATATATATGTTTGTATATCTTTTCTCTCCATTTCTTTCTCTTCGTCTTCTTTATTTTCTTTTCAGTCACCCTCTTTTTGCTCATTTTATCTTTGACATTTCTTTTCTTTCTCTTATCCTTTTCCTTTCTATCTTCTTTTATCAATCACCGACACTTTTTTACTGGTCTTTTCTCTTGTTCTTTCTTTTTATCAAGATGTCTAAAGTGATTCTCCTCCACCTCTTTGTGTTTATCGTCCCTATATGCTTTTCTCATTATCGTCCACACAAGTTTTTACATCTGCCGCTTGGTCCAGTGAAAAATTAATGCACCTCCCGTGTAGACTCACATTAATAACAAAATGGACGCCATTTTAAAGGAATCATTTGTCAGAAAACCATTTGGACATCTGCCAATGCACCTGCCAGTCAGTGACGCCAAGCGCTAAATTGACACTTCTTTCAATATTTGTCACATCCGGTCAAGACGCAATTCATGCTGATGATTGTAGATGAGAAAAATTTACACACCAATTGATTTCTGGAAAGACTGACGAAACAATGTTTCGATAGCATTTACTGTTTCACCAGTGACAATGAGGGTCGGTATTGAATTTAGGCGTAAACTAGCTTTAGATACTGGCTGTTTTCGGTATGAGAAAAATGACAGCATTTAGAGTTGGCGATACAGTTTCAATTCTAGTTGGGTCCTGTCACGGGATCTAACCAACGCCTTTATCAACGGTGCCGTGTATCCTTGAAGACACATCGCACAGGACCCAAAGAGTGTGAGTTCAATACCCGGTTAAAGTATTGGAGAACATGGAGAGGGAAGTTAACAGGAGATAACTGATAACTGACATCCATTAAATATGGCACGTGGAACTAGAAGAGTCTACCCCAGTGAGCGAAACAGAGGGTTCAGTCGACATTCCAACCACCTGAAGAAGGCCGGAGCGTACAACGGCCGAAACGTTGTAATAAATATGGCGACAAAGATGAGGACAATAGTCCGAATAATATAAATAGTGTACATAATACATCTCAGAAATATAGACAGATACTGATATTTTGAAACTAACTCATTTTTCTTTATATTCCAGACAGATTGAGCGCTGAGTTACTAAAGGAAATTTTCTAGAACTTTCTTGAAGTTTCCAGACCTTTCAAGAAGTTAGAATTTTCTCAGGATTGCCTCGCTGTGTAGGTTGAACAGGTCGAGTGGGAAGACACATCCTTGTCTCATGCGCCTTCCGCTATATTCACTGAACCCATTCCTTATGCGCATGTATGCTGTTTGCTGCCAGTATAGGTTCTTGATTATTCTGATATCTTTACCGAATATATCGAGGTTGCTGATCCTTGCGGCATACTTTGTCGAATGTCTTTGCGTAGTGAATGAAACATAGGTACACGTCCTTCTGTATCTGTATCCCTCTTTCTAATAACATTCTGAGCATGAATATAGTGTCCCTTGTCCTGGTGTCTTTAACGAACCCGCACTGTTCTTGTCCTATCTCAGGGCTGATTGTGCTGCGCGCTCTGTTCTTTAGAATACGTCACGTGGCTCATTAGGCTTAATGTTCGGTGGAGTTCGAATTCGTTTGCACCTGTTTTCTTAGGCATTGCTCTGAAGATAGATCTGTTGTGGTCTTCCGGTATATCCCTGCTGTGGTCTTCCGGTATATCCCTGCTGTTGT
The DNA here is from genome assembly GCA_963932145.1 of Acanthosepion lycidas. Taxonomy (NCBI): domain Eukaryota; kingdom Metazoa; phylum Mollusca; class Cephalopoda; order Sepiida; family Sepiidae; genus Acanthosepion; species Acanthosepion lycidas. The sequence continues at coordinate 103,812,620 of OZ010591.1, forward strand.
AGATTTCATTTGTTATTTCGGTGATCTTGTCTATGTGAGGTTTACAAGGCATATTTCTGCATGCCTGTCAGGAATCAAGTCAAACTCTTGTCACCTCATTTCACATTCGAACTCTGCAAATAGAACTCTAGAAGATAAGATGGAAAGTTTTGCTTGTTTCGATAATGGAATTTTCAAGTGTTGGAACTTTTTTAATTTAAATATTTTTAACTTTTTATTTTTTTAAACCAGTCTTATTGAAAAAATGTATTAAATGTTTCAACAATCAGGCATTAGTGTCCACAGTATCAGGGATGTTTTTTTATGTTGGATCAATGGCAAGAGCCATAAAAATACGGAATATTAGGGATCTCAGGAATTCAAGATTCCGTATTTTTGTCGCATTTACTGGACTAATGTAAGCTTCAAACAAAAAGGCTCAATACAAACTGCCTCAGGTGAATGAATAAAATTTGTTGAATCTTTTACATTCTTAGGAAGCGAAATAAATTCTACTGAAAATGATCTGAAAATTTGTATAGCTAATGCCTGGATCACCTTGAAAAAAAATGAATCTAATCTGGAAATCTGATCTACCAGACAACTTCAAAGATATTTTCAGACACTGCAGAAACGGTTTTAATGTATAGTGCCTCTGCTTGGATGTTAACTAAAACCCTAGAGTCTAAGCTTGATGGAACCAACCCTCGGATGCTGAGATCTACACTTAACATCCCTTGGAGACAACATCGAGATAAATCACAGCTCTATCGATCCATCTCTGATGATTCTACAATCTTAAACCTTAGAGTCTAAGCTTGATGGAACCAACACTCGGATGCTGAGATCTACACTTAACATCCCTTGGAGACAACATCCAGATAAATCGCAGCTCTATGGATCCATCTCTGATGATTCTACAATCTTAAACCTTAGAGTCTAAGCTTGATGGAACCAACACTCGGATGCTGAGATCTACACTTAACATCCCTTGGAGACAACATCCAGATAAATCGCAGCTCTATGGATCCATCTCTGATGATTCTACAATCTTAAACCTTAGAGTCTAAGCTTGATGGAACCAACACTCGGATGCTGAGATCTACACTTAACATCCCTTGGAGACAACATCCAGATAAATCGCAGCTCTATGGACCCATCTATTTCTACAATCTTACACGAACGCAGGACACCGCTGGTGAGTAAAACAAGAACTTGCGAGGGATCTACAGGCATGAGCCAAGACAAGCTGGTCGCCCAAAAACCTTTGACCAACTACGTAATGTCATAGGATGACACCCTAATGACGTTCCGACATTGATGCCGGACCGTGATGGTTTTGCATGATAGATTCATAAATGTCCGAGCTAGATTGACTGAATAAAATGAATAAATTTTTAAGCGTAAAACTTTTGGAATTTAATTTTATTAATTTGAATATTTTTAAGTTTTATTTTTTAAACTTGGTTTTATTGAAAGATATGTATTAAATATGTTTCAATAGCTGCGCATGAGTGCCCACAACATAATGGATGTTTTCTATACTGGATCAATGGCAAGAGCCATACAAATACAGAATATTATGGATGTATTTTTGTGACATTTATTACTTTAGTTGAGTTAGAATTTTACATATCCAGCGCACGATTATTAGAAATTTCAAATATCCTATTTTTTAGAATTTTTCAAAAACACTGGGTGAAATATATTTGTATTTTTTATTATCGCACTTTTTATTTTGCTCTTTTGTAGGATGTCAATAGTCATAAAATTCGCAATTCCATGAATTTGGAGGGGGCCAACTGAGAGCTAAAGCAATTGCATCTTCTGCATGATGGACCCTTCCAAACGTCAAACTGGTAAGAATGTGCCTGCAGTCATATATCCAGATATTCTGTCATCCATCGCCCCAGTGCCACACTGTCCTAAGCTCCCATATTTACAACTCCAGAGAGAGAAAGTAGCCGTCTTCAGAAGAGAACAACAATTCAGAATAGAATGAAGTCATTCCAGTGATGAAAGACGAGGGGCGGGAGACAACGTTTGAAACATTTTTGATAACAACGGCAATAGTCATCGGGTAAATAATATAAATGCCACTGTGTTACACGATTTTTGTCCTTAGGTAGCAAATGTTATTTACTATTTGCTAGAAGGTATGAAAAAATGGCTAATATTTCACTATTTACATTATTCGGTCTATTGTCCTCATATTTGTCGCCATAATTATTACAACGTTTCGGCCTTTCAGTATCTGTCTATATTTCCGAGATGAGGTATTATCAACACTATTTACATTATTCGGTCTATTTTCCTCATCTTTGGCGCCATATTTATTACAACGTTTCGGCCTTTCATTATCTGTCTATATTTCAGAGATGAGGTATTATCTACACTATTTACATTATTCGGTCTATTGTCCTCATCTTTGTCGCCATATTTATTACAACGTTTCAGCCTTTCAGTATCTGTCTATATTTCAGAGTTAAGGTATTATCTACACTATTTAGATTATTCGGTCTATTGTCCTCATCTTTGTCGCCATATTTATTACAACGTTTCGGCCTTTCAGTATCTGTCTATATTTCCGAGATGAGGTATTATCTACACTATTTACATTATTCGGTCTACTTTCCGCATCTTTGTCGCCATATTTATTACAACGTTTTGGCCTTTCACTATTTGTCTATATTTCAGAGATGAGATATTATCTACACTATTTACATTATTCGGTCTATTGTCCGCATCTTTGTTGCCATATTTATTACAACGTTTCGGCCTTTCACTATCTGTCTACCGTCATGTTTTCGTTATACGGCCCTTTGTAGCGACGTTCGAAGTCTAGTATATTCTGCTGGAAGGGCTTACCTTCTTCCTTTGAGCACCCCGCCATGTTCTCCTTGAATTTTTCAAGATGAGCATCAAGGATATAGACTTTTACAGATATCCTGCTACCCATTTTTCTGTAGTTCTTTACCAGGATCTCAAAAATTGGTAATAGATAAGACGTTTCAACCGTTGTCTCCCGCCCCTCGTCTCTCATAAGGGGATTGCCAACCGAGAAACTTTCATGGAATTTATAAATTAACTCTTTATTTAATCTACAGAGGAAAAGTGGTCATTATGCTGTCCATGTCAAAAGATATCTCGTTTAGTTCTTTTTTTAGTTTCACTTAGTTATTGACTCGCCAATCCCAGGGATTGAACCCACTTCCCTTTTTACTGTAGCTCCTGCTGCTGTTGAAGCCTTGCTGTCATTTCTTATTATTTATTAATGACTCATATTTCATTTATTTCTACGCTAAGTTCACTGAATAGGCTCTCGCAGCTTAACATCAGCACTGACTCTTTCAGACTCTTCAGTGTTTTTCGCTCTCTAGTATTTTTATTTCATTCCATGCGGGTTGATGACTACCCTTTTCCATCCAAACATGGCCAGTAATTCCTGTTTTCATTGTTTTACACCTAATTACGGTTTTTCGATATTCTTTCATTCTGAGTCGTAGAGGGTAGCTTGTTTCACCTTTATATTCTTCGCCACAACTGCATGTAATCGAGTATACACAGTTCTTGGTTATATTTTATGTTTGACTCAGGAGAGATACCTCCGTGGAATATTCTCCTGATGTTGTATGGACAGCAGATCTTCTGAATCTTTTCCAGGATGCTCTTGGCGTAAGGACAACAAACAGTGACCGTTTCCTGGCCAACATCCATGAACTATCTGTGTTTTTTTTTGTTTTTTTTCCTGAAGAAGCTGATGTTATGTTTGCAGGATATATTCTAAAAGGTTCATTCAATGCTGATCATTTTATGTTGATATGTGTCTAGGTTACCACATGATTTTTACTTGGTGTTGTAGGCATTTCTTTACACTGTATAGATCATTGAAGTATTGTCTGATGAATGCTGGCTCGTGATATACGGAGATCGTGAACCTGTTCCCTATATGATTTATTAAAAAATTCGGGAAACCTAACTGATTATTATTTTCTTCTTTCATTTTGAACTGGATTGAAGAATCTTATAAAGTTCATATGGTCCAGAAGTATTTATACAGATTCTTTGTGAGACCAGATTATAACGGCGTCATCTCTGTAACTCGGCCATATTGATGGCTTTAGTAGTACTGTTCCTAAAGACATTTTTTCGAATTACTCTGTATGTTTGCCATCATTGACAACGGTTAAGCCTTCCTCCTCTTGACATGGCAAACTCTAGCTGGAAGAATGTTGTTTGTACATAGAACGTCAACATGTCCCTCGGGTTATCTAGTGGGATACTTGTACGCTCTCCAAGCGATGGGTTTGATTTAAATCGATTTTGTATCATCGTTAAAGCCCCAACCATAGTAAATCTGGTGAACAGGCTCACCACATCCAAGTTTACCATGCAAGGATCAATTTGAGGAAGTGTTCTGAGTGGCGCAGATTCCCCTGTTAGTGAATTGACTATGTTCACTCGGAATCTGCTCAGCGGATGACATACCGACAGATCATGCAGTGGACTATAGGTCATAATGAATTACCAACGCTAGGAATCCTGGGAAGACTATAAATATGTTGAAACTTGGTGTAACGTTGAGTCAGCTGTCTATATTTATTAAGTGTTAAGTAGTCCGTGTTCTTATTGTTTTTTGCAACAGCTCCCTCTCAGTTTTCAGGGCCGGACATTTTGTCACTCTGCACTACCTTCTTTCTTTTTATATGCCGTTTCCTTTCAGGGCGTAGGCGATCATAAATCTCCACTTCCCCCTATCCCTTGTAGCTCTCAATGTTTCGTTCCTCTGCCAACTCCCCCAAACAATCTGTCATCCTCTTGCTTAAGTCCGCCACGTATGTCATGCTTTGCTTACCCTTGTATCTTTTCCCCTCTATTCGACATGTGAGTATCAGATTCTCCAGGCCCTCCTTTCTTATTACGTGCTGCTCTAGCTACCATCCTAAAATAGGCTTGTCGCTTTATCGGAGTATTGTTTGTTGTCCATTATCACCGTAGCTTTGCCTTTGACTCTTGGCAGTAATATGATACTAGTATTATTCTGTAAGGTCTTGATTGTCAACCTTTCTCCCCTTTTATGAAACAAAGTTTTAATCCATTAAGCTATTGTCCCGTGGGACAATTCACAGTGAAAAAATTGAAGCTTTAAACCCTCGTAGTTTAAATAAGGGGTTCAGTTTGAAATTCCTTGAAGATTACCCAGATTGACAAACACTTAATGAAAGTTATTTCTGAAAGAGTCTGTCAAGCTTCAGATAAGAACTATGCAACTCGTTTTCATGCCTTGTATATCATGAAGTCATTTGAAAGGGTTTGACTAGTTTTCTTCACAAGTTGAAAGGATATGGCATTTATTTATGGACGAATTTTTCTTTTGATTCAATGTTTCTTATGAAATCGCAAAATGAAAATTCATAATTTTGGGATTTTTATTATTTGGGGACTTTCCTAATTTGGGGATTTTCATAATTTGGAGATTTTCAAGTATTTGGAGATTTTCAAGTCTTGAACGGCTACTCTTGTATGTATTTGCAACGTTTATCCTTATCTGGCATTAAGTTTAATCAATGAGGATTGGACACAATCATTAGTTAATGACCATCTGTCTTTCATCTACTGTTCTACGAAAAGCGCTGTTTAAGAAATCAGTTAATTTATGCCTCGCCCTAGATCAGTGCTTAACATGTTAGTCTGACTAGACATTTTTATTCTTGCGAATTCACTCATTACACCAATGGCTTTGTGTCAGACTAAGTTTTTTTTTACTCTACCATATGCATCCGACCGATATCGAACCTACTACCTTAGTAATTACCTGCAGGACACGGCTTGTTAACCGATACTCGACCACGAGGCTTGCGTGAGCATTGATATTGTTTCTGAATTCAGTCAAGCGTAATTAGTTTATATATTGACTGGTGTGCTTCCTTAAAAAAAAATTGGATAATTCGAAAACACTGTGTTTCATTAAATCCTCCCTGTCCGTGGCTAACTCGACAAGAACAGGTGTTAATGCCTTTGTGCAAGTTCCGGCGGGACAAAGCCTGCAAGCAGAGAACCTGACCCCCAATCAACCATTAAGTGGAATGGACCGATACTCGCCTTTTATGCGGATTGTGTTTTGTTATTATATGCCGTGATACACACAGTTGGCTGCCATAAAACACACACAAAAATGCAATAAAAATAATAATTTACAAATAGAATCCATTATGAGGCTTTTTTGTTATCCAGTGCCAACGCTCTGGGAGAAAACCAGGGAAAAGAGCTTGATTAAAAGAATTCGAATGCATACAAGTACGGGAGGTAATCTGAATAGTAGGGTGTAATGGTTACACGTATCACAAATAATACGAAAGAAAATAATGGTGGTCATGTCAATGGCGAGAATAAAAAAAAAAGACGAACGCCAATAGTATGAAATTGGCAGGTGATGTCTTAGGGGATTAGCTAAATGACAAACAATAAATGTTGATTGTTCTTCGATTGATGGCGAATTTGAGAAGAAAAATTAAAAATGAAACACGAATGAGTGACGTTTGTGATTGTTCTCATTGCATCGATGTGAAAGTCGACAAAAGATTTTAACGTTATACGGATGATTAGCGATAGATTTATGAACTCTGTTCATTCTACCAGCAGAGAAGTTTATAAGAGAAGAGAAAATAAAAACACATGAATCGTTTGCGATCGAATTTGTGAATTCTTTTCAGTTGATCGATGACGAAGTAAAGAAAAAAATTGCAAGATTAATGGAAATTTAGCGATTGAATTTGGAGATTTTCATAAATTGGGGATTTTCATAATTTGGAGATTTTCATAATTTGGAGATTTTCATAATTTGGAGATTTTCAAGTATTGAAAGATTACAAGTATTATTGTCGATCAGTTTTGTGAATTTTTCTCATATGATCGATAGTTTATAATAAAATTGAAAGATTTCATCGATAGTTGGTTATCGAATTTGTTGACTTTTCTATACACTCGATGTCTAATTTGAAGAAAAATAAAATAATTACAATAACACAGGCAAATTTGACATTCAGATTTGATATTCGAACGACAGTAATTCTTAGAAAATGTTCAAATACGGTAGACATCTGTTGAAACAAAAAAAAAAAAAAACACGTATTGAACGAAAAGTTCTTTTCTAAACAACGAGCCTGGCTGATGTAATTCTGACAATACTTCCTGTCAGAATTTCACGCAACACAAGAATAATCAGAGGCGCGGAGATGACAACAGATGTCTAAATAGTATTGCCAATGCGACATATTTTAAAAGTAAAAGTTTTTCCTCTCCATTTTTGTTCTGTTTAATTCATTTAAAAAACAACAACTGGGAAATTATTTTGCTTTGACAATTTTCATATTTTATTCCCAATGATATATTTTCACATACAAAAAAAGACAAAACTTACTTGTCTTAACTGCATCTTGATTCAGTTTTCCTTTGTACAAAGTCAGGCGGAAAGAAGCCCAATTTTCTGTCTAGAATAACTTATAAATAAAGATGACAAATTTAAATGGTCACTTTTTTAATTGAAAACTTACGTTTAATAAAGCTAGACACATGGATAATCAAACTTTTCAAAGAACCGAATCCCAAGAGAAATATTGTACTAATGTTACAATTCCACACCCCAAATCTGTTCGTGACATACAAAATAAAAGGTATCAGAAATAGCAGATAGTGTTAAAAACGATTCTCATGATCAAGTCACACTCCAAGTAAAAAATCTTTTTTTACTAGTTTTGTCAGTTATAGGTTTTAAAATCAGGAGAATACCCAGAAAATATTCTGTAGAAAGATTTTTTTTATATTTTCAAATCAGCTTGTTCGGATGTTTTACAAGATAGCAAAGCTGATAATTTCAATTGCCTGAAAGAACACTACAAATTGCATCTCCTTATGACATTATGAAAATCTCCAAATTATGAAAATCTCCAAATTATGAAAATCTCCAAATTATGAAAATTTCCAAATTATGAAAATTACCAAATTATGAAAATTACCAAATTATCAAACTCTCCAAATTATGAAAATCCCCAAATTTTGAAACTCTCCAAATTCAATCGCTAAACATCCATTAATCTTGCAATTTTTTCTTTACTTCGTCATCGATCAACTGAAAAAAATTCACAGATTCGATCGCAAACGATTAATGTGTTTTTTTCTTTTCTCTTATTAACTTCTTTGCTGGTAGAATGAACAGAGTCCACAATTTATATAATAAGTTATTCTTGAAATGTTTAGATCACGGATTAAATCTTTTGTACAAAAAAAAAAAAAAAAAGAAAAGAAAAAAAAAAAGAAAAACGTGGAATTTTGCATCAGTTATATCTTCCGATTTATTTAACAATTTCTTCTAAAACGATAAAAGAAAGACTAAATATTTCAGTCTTGTTGAATACTATTCACACTGCTACTATTCTATGACACTTCTGTTCGAATGAAGAACATGATTTAAAGTCGACGGTGACGTCAGGGGATCTAATCAGATTAACCTTTTCACAACCATATGCATATATATAATCTCTAATTCATTTTTTTCTGTGGAAATATCCGTTTTCCTTCCCATTTCTGATGCTATTTTTTTTATATCTTTTCCCATAATTAAAATATAATTACTTCATATATTCCTCAATTTCCCTTCAAGGCCGATTCGAAATCATCTCTAGTGCCAATAAATACTCGTCCTTTGTATATATATATATATATATATATATATATATATATATATATATATATATATATATATATATATATATATATATATATATATATATATATAGCGATCATATTTATTGTATGGGAAGCAGTATGCACTGCTTTCACTTTCCTCTTTCTTTAATCCAAATTTCTCACGCCTTTTTCGTGTCCAGTTGAAGAAGGGCCCCGAATATCTCTCTGTGTATATTGTCCATGTATTCCTTCGCTCATGTTTCCAATATTTTATCCCGTTACCAACCTGGCCCTTCTTATTTTTATTGACTTGACCTTTTGTTTCATCCTGTTTCATTGAACCCACTTGTGGCACAATTCACCACATTAATTTAACTTTAGATTAGGAAACAAAATTAACGTGGAAAAGGATCAGCAAAAGACATCATTACACATAAAATATGTATTTAACAAGATGTACAATATCAAACAACGACGTGAAAGAAAGCATGCATTTAAGTAAGAAAAGGTTGAATAAAACAAGAGTTGTCTCTCTTTAACTGTATTTTTAGTATTCCAAAGTTTACTGGAAGAATGTTTATGAGAGTTCTTATAATGACTGTTCTCAGAAGATTTTGCTGTGTAAGAAAATATTATGTGAGTGTATAAAGAATGTTCAGCATGTGAGTGGTGTGTGTGAGTGAGAAGGTTGGCGCATGGTTTCAACTGTCTTGGATTCGTTTGGCAGCTGAATTCTCACTAATAAGCTTGCTTATATAAGTGACTATAGGCTTCAGATCGCTGCGCGGGAAAAGTTACTCTTCACGTGCAGTCGATCTGATTGGTTGGCATTGACCAATCAGCGAGCGAGTTTTGAGGAGACTTAAGAAAACTTCAGTGATCCGTTTCTCCCAAAAATGCACAAAATTAGCTACATGAAAATAGAGCGATTACAAAATTGTCGCATTGCTGCGATTTGTAAATTGTCTATAATAACGTAGTGGTGGTTTATTAACCAATGAATGCTTGGCGTTGTATGTGATTTGTATTTTTGTATTTATGTATGTGCGATATAGATCGGCACACACTAATAAAAAAAAGTTAAACACTTTTCTTTAATTTTTCTATTCAGTATCTTGATGATTTATTTATCGGTAGTTCAGTTCCTTCTCTTGCTTCAGGTTCGTCTCACTTTCTGTTCGACAGTCAAATTAGGAAAGGCTAAACTGTATTTAAAATCAACATTTAATATCCCAACTTTTACCTGGCTTCGAACACTGATCATTAACAATCATCTAAATTATGTTATGGTTTAGATATTAAGAAAACTATCTTTGATTCATTTGTCTTTTCATTCTGCGTATGGTGTTGAAAAGTTATTGATTTAAAAGCCCATACCGTAATTAATGTCCTGAAAATGAAGATTCAAAGCCACGAACATACATATACGGCCAATGATTACGCAAACTGAAACCAAATATCCATTTTCTTGTAATAAATTGTTAAAACAACATATATCTTGCATTTAATAAATAAACTCCTTAAATTAAAAACTGCTGTCAATATATATAGTGAAATGTATACATCAAAATGTATATAATTTGACCGTGAAAAATCAAGAATGTTCGAGAATTTCCCTTGTCAGTAAAGACAATGATCTTATAAACTCTATGGCTTTTTGTTATAAATCGAGTTTTCATCTTTCTCCACATAAATTGGAGTATTTTAAGTTTTGGATGGCCAATCAGTAAGAAGCTTCTTTGTTACAAACGATTCATGGCAAAGGTCATACATCACGTCGGAATATTTCACTATAATAACTACAGGAACTATAAGAATGTAAAAGATTTTTCGAATAATGTTTTCACCATTTTTTATCAGGATCTTCCGTTGCTTTTGATTTAGCCTTAATATATAGATGATAAAAATATACTTTTAAAGTATGCTATATTTATGGGTTAAAGTTTTCAGGGATAGATAAAAGAGGGCAATGATTTCAAACAGTCTGCTTCATGCTTAAACGCAATCTTCAGGCCATATATATATATATATATATATATATATATATATACACACTCGACTCTGCCGTCAAATTCGACGTATGAGGGTCAAGCAGATCAGTTCCTAGGAAACGAAAGCCCGACACTAGCACATGAAATTTGATTATAGTGGCTTTCACCTGGTTTCTTTGGCAGGGTTATGAAAATGGATCTACGTATGTCTTCCGGTATATCACCACTGTTATAGATTTAATTTCATGTCTTTTCCGGACTCATCTCACTAACGAGAAACGAACCCGGACTGTTACGATACAAAGCTTTCATAGTCGGGTTCGATTCTTGATGCGCTCTGCTGATGAGTCCCAAAAAGGAGAGAACCTGTCAGGTGTTTTCTGCATTCTATTGAGGTTTTTTTTTATTCTAGACTTGATGATTTATTATGTGAAATTAATTAAATCTCCGATGTGTCTTAACCTACTCGATTACGAAGAAGCTTTGCCGATCAAGGAACGCCTGATGTGTGACTTTAAGCGAAATACACATCGTCAGAGATTTCTCAATATTATCATACATATTAAGTTTCGTATCTAAACGTAAACAAAGTAATTTTCTAAAGAAGTAAGGGATTTTTTGAATTTATTAATCCGACAGCTTGTTTTTCTCAGGCCGGTAGACGAAAATAAATAAATATATTATTTAATAAATAAGCGTAGCGTCTATTCAAATATGAGTATCCACTAAATATAACGTTTAATGTGATGATATATATATATATATATATATATATATATATATATATATATATATATATATATATATATATATGAAAATATCCTGAAAATATCCTGCCTATATAGGCAGTATATTTTCATTTAAACCGGTTTGGTTAAATAATTTAACCCCCTGAATATATTCTCAGATGAGATTAAAAGTATTTTGGAAAATACAAACTATTCGAAAGAAAATTTTGGTATTTTTCTTACTCAAATTTCTAAGGCTACCAAAAAATAAATCCGCGAATTTGAAAGGATCATAACGAAAACTAATCGACATGATATGACTAAATTATTTAACTAAACCTGTTTGAATATATATGTGTGCGTGTGTGTGCTAATTTTGTGTCAATATGTGTATGTATATTGACATATGTGTGTTTATGTGCTATAGCGTCATTGTGTCCTCCCTTACTTTCCTTTTTTTGTTCGTTTTCTGTGGTTTTTTGTTTTTTATTTATTTTTTATTTTTATTTTACTATTTTATTTGATTTTCTTTTACTTTTTATTTTCCAGTCCCAAGCTTACCTCCCGTTGTCATGGTCGTAATGACGTCAATTGGCTGATTTATTTGGCTTGTCAGTCGAGCTCTGGGTCGATCTCACAGCTGTTCGTCTCAAAACCTCACCTACACCTCACTACCAACTTCCGCTCCTTATTAGCTTTGTCCATCCACGAAACCGTCACTCCAACAACAGCATCAGTTCTCTTCTACACCGGACAAATACATACAAAGATAGACCCTTACTTTTGGTTTGGCTGTTTCGAGTTAGATTAAAAACTTGCATAAATGTAAAGTCGCTTTTCGCTTGCCTTCATATTTGGGAATTTTTTTTTTCCTTTCCCCTACCGTTACGCAATCATGTCGTCATTATTGCAGAGCTAAGTTTTATTTTACGAATAAAAGGATCGCCAGTTGCTGAGATACGTAACTAATGAGTTTGCACAGAGATAAAGTGCTCCTAATACGGCAACTATTCGCGGGCATATATATATATATATATATATATATATATATAATTAGCGGTACATTTTGATGCGGGTTAATGATACTCACACTTTAACTTTTTTCGCATTAAAATTATTAAGATATTCATACATACAAGCATATAAAACATAAGGTATATACATATCTATTCAAGGCTAAAAAGTTTATATCTGCCTACACTAGGATTTATTGTTTCAACATTGAGCAATAGCTAGCAAGTACTTTTATATATTTTCTCGCCACCGTTGTGGCCTTATACCAGGCAAAATTAAACTTAGTAAGTACCTATCTACTAAACCCAAATGCGTGAGCACCCCGCCCCCGACAAATAAACTGAACTTTAAAATTTCAACTGAAATTTAAACCTTTAAAGCAGATCTGAAAATGGCAGAGTGATACATCTAATGATCGTAGCAGCATTTCCTGGCAGTGCCATGTATTAGGGACACTCAGACAAAAAGAGAAATTCTTACAACTTAAGATAATTAACCATTTATTTTATATGAGAAAAGAATATATTGTGAATTTTTAGTTGATAATAACATTGCAAACAATGTTGTAGTTATTAACAGCATGTTAGACCTAGTAGTCTAAAAGTAATCCAACTGTATGAACCAACTTCAAAAATTTCCATTGCGAAAACCAATTGATAACTGTTTTGATGGACGACTTTAGTACAAAAGTTGGAACAAGGAAATATATCTGACTACATTTCTGAGATGAGGTTTTATGTACACTATTTACATTATTCGGACTATCGTCCTCATCTTTGTTGCCATATTTATCACAACGTTTCGACCGTTGTACGTTCCGGCCTTCTTCAGGTGGTTGGAATGTCGAACTAAACTCTTTATTTCGCTCGCTGGAATAGACTTTTCTAGTTCCACGTGCCATATTTAATGGATGTCAGTTATCAGTTATCTCCTGTTAATTCCCCTCTCCAAGTTCTCCATCGCCTTAACCAGTTATTGAACTCACATTCTTTGGGTCCTAACGCCTCTATCCACTTTGTCATGTGTCCTTCAGGACATCTGTATATGAATTCCTGGGTATTATAAACCTAATGTCTTCAGCAACCATTTTTACCAGTGCTTATATTGCAACTTTTGCTGTTATCATTGCATTTTTTTTTACCAGAGCTCATATTGCAATTTTCGTTGTTATTATTGCTTTTCTCTGACACTCCTTATTACTGGTTCCCATATTGTATTCATTTCAATGCTTGGCCGGCTCAGAAGATTTTTGTGGTCTAGCATATGTGCTGATTACTTAAGTTTACGAATTTTCCAATGATGTTCTTTGTCTGTGATTTCAGCCTGATCCCACAGACGGCGGTAATCTCCCTTTTATCGCCATATGTGGTCAGCCTGAAGAAAGCCGGAGCGTACAGCGGCCGAAACGTTATGATCAATATGGCAACAAAAATGAGGACGATAGTCCGAACACTGTAAATAAGGAAATATTTAATGTAAGAAAATATTTATAATAGGGAGAGGGACTAAAAAAACGAAATATTTAATTCGCCAACAGATACAAAATGAAACTGCATGGAGTTTATTAAAAACGAAGTTTCTGTAAATAGACCTATAAAATACACAAACCGTACCGTTTTAAAGTTGCGGCCATTATAAACAAAATCGTTATGGGAAGAAATTTTCCAATCCTATCTTGCAGAGTCTAATTCCACTTGAAAATTAAGAGACTCAAAATGTTTCTCAGACAGAAAATGTAACCTTATAAGAAGATTACCGAATTTTAGACAGAAATGAAGACTGTTCTACATTTTGAGGAATAGCGAGAAAAATAGAGTTTCTTTGTTAACTATAATTAAGAAAACTGCAGAGACAATTGGAAATATAAACGAAAATAGGTATAAGCAAGAGGAAAATAAACAAAGTGAAAACTAAAACTGATGAAAAGAGGAGAAAGAAAATAGTAAATACTAAAATAGGTAAACTCGAAGATGCAGAATTAAACTACTTAACAAAAGATGACACATGAAAGCGGAAAGATGAAATTAGAAAGTTATTAAGAAAACAAAAAGTTTGAAACATGGTCGATTTACAATCGACAGGGATAAACTATTATATTGAAAGAGAGAATTGACGAATTAAGCAAATGTAAGAGCAGAGTGTATTATCGATAACAGAGGAGTACTATGCAAACTTGTATCCATCGAAAATGAAAATACCATCAGTACTCGTTCCTCTGGTAGATGATGTTCTTCATGTGGTAGGCTTACAGCAATTTAACGTTGAAACACGAGTTCTCGTATGATCACCGAAGTTAAGCAGCGTTGAGCCTGGCTAATACCTAGATGGGTCACAGCTGTTGCAAGCTTAGATGTGTGGGTGGTGTAGTGAATAACGGCTCGGAATTGGAAATCAAAGAGCCGAGTTCTAATTCCTGTCAACGATTTACTATTGACAAATAAAGATCCGAAAAATAAAACAAGATATAAGAAATTGCTTTATTTAGCTTTGGATAACTATGAAAAAGAACTTGACTCGTCTTTAAATCACTAGGAAAGCAGCGTATTATGAAACGTTTACTAATTAATGAAAATTAGATAACTTTTATTTAGAATAGATACAAAATTACTATTACCAATATCCACACAAAGACACAGGTAAAATACAAATTAGAAAAGGAGTGAGACGGGGTGGGGTACTTTATTTCTCCTTAAATATTTAATACGAGTCTATATTTCTGAGATAAATTATTTTCACTATTTACATTGAACGGACTGTTGTCCTCATGTCCTCATCTTTATTGTCATATTCACGACGTTTCGGCCGGGGTACAAGGCCCAGTGGATAGAATTGCTGGTTGAAGTAATGCCCAAGGAGTTGTGAGTTCAATACCTGGCCACAGCAGAGGTGAACAAAAAATTGGAGAGTTGAGTTACTAAAGGGAAATAACTGAAACTGAGAAAACCAGAAAAGGCGTGGCACATGGAACTAGAAAACAATTCACTCCCGCGGACGAAATACATGGTTCGGTTCGAAATTCCAACGTATATTACCTGAAGAAGGCCGGAGAGTGCAACGACCGAAACGTCGTGAATATGACAATAAAGGTGAAAAAAACAATCTGAACAATGTAAACATTGTAAATAGTTACTTAAGTTGAACTGGGAAGGAAAAGGAATAGCAATAGAGATGATATTTAAATCGCCGATAATTTGTTGGATATTTGCCTGTACAGTGTGGGCCAAAAGTAGGCTTAAAATTGTTTCACTATTTGTTTCACGTTTTAGATCTAACTTCGCCGAACTGTTCTTTCAGGACGACGTATTACCTCCCCATTATGCTTTGGCAGTAAGGGGCTACGTTAACCAAACCTTTCTACAGCGTTGGTTCGGAAGAAAGGGTAGCATTATGGCCACCACATTCACCTGACCAAACACCCACGGATTTCTTTTTTCGGGTGTAGTAAAGAACAAGGTTTATGAGAGAAATCGCCCACACAATTAACGAATTTAAAGAGTGCATCTCAGAAGTATTTACTGAAATTCATGCAGATCGGGATTTGTGTCGTGTTGTGTGTGATAGTGTCCTGCGGAGGTTCGAAGAATGTTGCAAGGTTGAAGGAAGATATTTTGAGCAATTATGAGATTGAACTGTGCTCAAAAAATGTAAGTGTAAAACAAATGTACATAAACAGTTTTGAAGAAATTTGATAGTAACAAATAAATATAAGTCTATATTTCTGAGATGAGGTATTATGTACATTATTTACATTATTCGGACTATTGTCCTCATCTTTGTCGCCATATTTGTTACAATGTTTCGGCCGTCACTGGGTCCTTTCACTGGATCTAACTAACGCCTTTAAACACTGTGCCATGTTTCCTTGAGGACACATGGCACAGGACCCAAAGAGTGTGAGTTCAATATCCGGTTAAGGCAGTGGAGAACTTGAAGAAGGTAATTAACAGGAGATAACTGATAACTGACATCCATTAAAGATGGCACGTGGAACTAGAACAGTCTACCCCAGTGAGCGAAATAGAGGGTTCAGTCCGACATTCCAATCACGTGAAGATTTGCGGAGCGTACAACGGCCGAAACGTTGTAATATGGCGACAAAGATGAGGACAATAGTCCGAATAATGTAAATAATGTAAATAAATATAATGTAATAAAATGTTTTTGTTTTTTTAAATGTATAGTCCATATATACAAAGTGTAAGCCTATTTTTGGTCCACCCTTTAGAATGATGGGGCGAATTACAAGAAATGCTATTAGATTGGTGCAAAAATAATGTCGTTTTCTCACATAGTAACATATGTGAGAAAACGACATCATTTTTGCACCAACCTAATAGATGATTGAAATAAGGAAGTTCCAAGTTAAATTTAAAAATGAATAGAATTAAAACAAAAGTTCAATTGTGATATTTCGAATAAAAATTCTCAGAATAGGAACGGGGGAGCTGGAAGAAGTTCAATAATGCTTATGGGGTTAGAGGATGACCTTAAAGAAATGTTTTGAAGAAGAAAGAAAACGACAATGTTTTAGGAGGTGTTGGAAAGGTTGGTGGAAAAAAGACATAATGAAAATCGGCTTAGGTCAATATCGTTTAAACATAAATTGGATCGTGAATATGAAATGTCAGCGATGAAGGACGTATATAAAAGATGAAAAATCGTAAGCAAACAATCAGAAACAAAGATCAAAATATAGATAATAGATAATAGAGATAAAAAAAAGGTGGACATGCAACAGAGAAGAGGCTCTCATAAGAAATGTCATAGAATTAATGAAGGAATAAAATGGACGCCGTTGAGACACGCAGCAAGATGAAAGGATAACAGTGGGGAGTAAAATGTTGCTTCATGGATAGGCAATGAATAGCAAATATAGTAGAAAAGAAGCAGATAGAAGACGTTTTTTATTTTGAAAAAGGACTTTGGCAAGCAGTTAAATCGCAATAGTTGTCCCTGCTATACTTTACTGCTTACAAGGAAAGTTGGCTCCCTGTGCCGCGCCCGCCAGGAAATTTTTCTCGCTGGAGTCGATCCTTCAAATCTACAAATCAACCATCCGCCATTGCATGAAGTATTGCTGTCATATATGGTCTGGAGCCCCTTCTGTTTGTCTCAAAGTTTCTTGATAAAATTCAGAGACGGATATGCAATGTAACTGGCCCTGATCTGGCATCTTGTCTGCAATCGCTATCTCACAGATGTGCCGTCGCCTCCCTCTGTCTTTTTTACAAACACTTTCATAGTAACTGCTCTGATGAGCCTGCTTTCGCTGGTTCCCAGACTTCATGAATTTAAGCGTTCAACTAGGCTGCCATCTCACTCTCACCCTTTCACTGTCAAAACTGTTAAATGTAGCCGTCTCTTCTACTCATGTCTCGCACTTCTCGCCTGTGGAACTCCCTCCCCTTTTCTTGTTTCCCTGATAACTATAATCTCCAACTATTCAAATGTAATGTCAATCGACGTCTCCAGATGTCTCGATCTATCCCCTATCCTTCTCTTCATCCTTCCTCTATCACTCCTATTCGCTCTCGCTCCAACTCTCTGTAACCCCTTGCATGCTAGAGGATTCCCGCCTTGCTTGGGGTGAAAAGCTTAATATATATATATATATATATATATATATATATATATATATATATGTATGTATGTATGTATGTATGTATGTATAACAATCATAGTAATATCTGCAACCTTTTTCAACAAGAAAAGTTAGCTATAAAAAATTTTCCAGACCAAAAATGCCTTTTGAATGAGAGATCGGAAATTATGACACGTTATATACATACTAAAAAGTTCCTTTTGAGTTCATTTGAAGTGGGATGAAAAGAAAGTATATATATTACATTTAACCCCCCCCCCCCCACACCTCCCGATACATTTCCAATACACTTGTTTTCTTCTCCTCCCCCTCCTCCTGTTCTACCAAACGTTACGTCATGGGCTTATCCATTTATTTATTTCTATGAAATATAACGTTCATAATTTTTTTTTTAAATAAAGCGTTAGGAAATCAGTTGACCCAAATTTCCTGAAGATACCGAAAGGTTGAAACCAAGATGGCGGAATCGGCTAATCTCCTAAATTTTTATACTTAAAAGCTCTACTTGTTAATTTTTATGCCTTTAGGTGTGTATTGGGTACTTTTTAATGCTACTGTTTTCTGGTCTAATTCAACACTGTTCATTGAATTTTACACACACACACACACACACACACATATATATATATATATATATATATATATATATATATATATATATATATATATAATTGCTAAAACCTTTGACAAGTGAACCGAACGATTACAAAAAGTTCGTCTGCGAAACTCTAGAGATGGAATGTTGAATATCAATCAGCCTAAGTGACAAATTATATATATATATATATATATATATATATATATATATATATATATATATATATATATATATATATTTCCTACTAATAGTATACTTAGTGAAATGTTTAATAAAAACACACTAAAATTAAGTTACAGTTGCACTGAAAATCTAGAAAGTATAATAAAAAAAACACAATAATAAAATCATGAATAAACCCCATGCCAGAATAGTATTAATAAAACCCTACACTTAAATTAGACAAAAATTATGTGATTGTAGAAACCCAGAAAACTGACCATTGGAAAATATATGCTGCGTAAAATCTGTGCTATACCAATGTACTATCTCATCCATTGAGAGTTCTAATACTAATATGATATACATTGGGTCTACGAAGAATGAATTTAAAACCAGATGGAGGCAGCATAAAAGCTCCTTCAACAATATTAATAAAAGAAATCAGAGATCTCTATTTAAATATTTTTGGCATTTGAAGGAAATGAATAAAACACCAAAAGTAAAATAGAAAATTATAAACAAAACTAGAACTTGTAAAACTTGGGATGACCCATGCCCTCTATGCCTACATGAAAAAATAGACATTATCAAGTTTCTAAATAATAAAAAATTTATTAAACAATAGACATGAGTTAACGGTTTTTTGCCGACATCATCAAATTTTCGCATTGAATAATTAGCATAAAAAACAAACAAGCAATTAAATAATAAATACAAATTTTAAACTTCATAGTCTAAATAAATAGTTTAAATCCCCTACCCTTAAAAAAAAAGAAAAGAAAAAAAGAAAACCCTTTATGAAGTCATCAAAAAAACAAATGTTAGCGAATTATGACAGTTTTTTTTTATATACACAAAACCCTTTCAGGAAAAAAATAAAATAAAAAAATAAATAAATCTCCATAGACGCTTAACCAGACTAAATGATGTCATCTTCCGCTTTAAATTTAGACACCCCAACCTTGCTTTGACTTGACCGCTTTGAATGTAACTGAGATATTGATACAAATTATTAACCCTTCGCCCCACTTTTTTTTTTAATAATTGCTGTAGCCGTTACCACAGTAATTTTAATTTTAATAATAAATGTGCTTATAAAACGCGTAAATTTCAGGAATTAGTTATTCAAAAAAAATTTCGCTTGAAGATGGAACAGAGCTTGGTACTTTAATTCAATTTAATTCAAATAATTATATTGAAGTTTTCGGCTCTTGTTTTGAAACATAAGAACTCTTATGTATCGATGGAATCATATTTTTAAATAAATAATTATATTTATGCTTCACTTTTGTATCGAGCCCTATTTTTTAAAAATAATAACAAAAATACTAAAGAACTTTGGATTATTTACCTAACGAGTTCTTTCCTATTTTCTATATATTTTTACACACACACACATATATACCCTAATCAATGATGAATTAGTTCATCATCTCTCATCGCAGGGTCTTTTCTCAGACAAGCAATATGGCTTTCGTTTCTCCAGGTTCACTGCTGAGGTACTGACAATAATTGCGGAAAGAATTTGTAATGCTCTAGATAAAGTAGGCGCAACTTGGACTGTTGCATTGGACATCTCGAAAGCCTGTGAATGTCTGGCATTCAGATCTTCTCCGCAAGTTAAATTACGGACACTTTTTTGAACTGATCCAGTTTTTCCTATCAAATCGTGAAATAAAATTTATACTTAACGGCCACTCGCCTAGATCCTTTTGTACGAACGCAGGGCTCCATCCTTGGTTCTTATCTATTTTCGTTAATGACCTTCCTGATGACATCACCTCTCAACTTCGTATCTACCCTGACGACAGAACCTGTCTGACAAATTTAAAATGGCAGACAATGTCCAAAACGACCTCAACTCCGTAGTTAACTGAAGCAAAAGATGACTTGTCAATTTTAACGGCTTCAAAACTAAACCGTCCTGGGTATGACAATAAACTACATCCGCGTCCTGGGTATGATGATAAACTATGTCCAACAGCAAGGCCTCTGATCAGGAGGTTTTGAGAAGCGTAGAACCACCTCTTAATTGCTGGTGTTCCAACGTCCACCCTGACCCAGGGTGGTAACACCTATTATGGTTCCAGCTATGGGCAAATAGTTAACACCCAAACATGTGTAAAAATAGGTTTTAATACCATCAAAAATGGTTGCATCAAAAATACTTTTACAAACTTTGGTGGGGTCCCTCACTCCAAAAACAAAAGAACAAGATAGAATTCAAAAATACTGGGGGCGGGATCCTCACACCAAAAGAAGGTAAAATCTCCATATAAACATATTTCCAAAATCCCATCGTTGTACCTCAACACAACAACTCATAACAAATGTTCTAAATGTATTCTGCTTCTTTCTACACACACATGCACCCAATGGATCATTGACTGGCGGACCCTTTCAAATACTCCCATACAGTGTCGAATGGTTTCACTGGCCCCCATGACAAGTTGATATCAGCTGAATAAACCAATTGTCTTAGGTGGCCCCACAGATAAAAGCATATATTCTCGATACACCCTGAAAATAATCACTAAAATGAAAAAATTGGTCTCTAGACAAAACAAATAATATAGACACATAGTTCTTATCCAGTTGTGGATCTCTTCACGCGGTACTACTTAAGTAAACCGGTCCACTCGTAAAAAATATAGGAAAAAATATTTTGGGAAATAATTTTTGTACATTTATATTCCTTAGATATTCTTCAAGGAGAGACATTTTTCAGAATCGAAATGTTGATATGTTTTTATCGTTTTAGATCGTGAGCGAGTTATAATTATAACAACAAAAATCGAAACAGTGTAAAATAGAGAATCCCCGCCCTTGGTTGTTTAAATAATTGTTTGAACTAGCTCTTCTGCGTACAAAAACAGACCAAAGCTTTCTTTTAAATAAAGAACAAATGAATACAGATTTTTAATTAAGGAACAACATTTTGCATAAGCTAGCAAAACTATACTCCGGTGCGTTTATTTGTGTATCTTGTATTGGTATTATCTCCGATGTTTGTGTATGTGCCTTTTTTAATTTTTAAAAATAATTTTTTTAAACTTTTAAAAATCCAGAAAATTAAAAAATATTCAGATATCAATGGTGTAACAAATTTCAAACTTACGTCTTGGGTATAATGATAAACTACATCCAACTGCAAGACCTCTGATTTGGAGGTTTTGAGGGGCGTGGAACCACTTCTAAATTGCTGTTGTTCCCAGGTCCATGGGATGGTAGCACCTGTTAAGACCCTAGCTACGGGTAAATAGTTAACCCACAAACTGGGTTCAAAATCCTATGGAAGTATAAATATTTTTATAGAAAAAATACCACCAATACATTTACCAGCACTGCATTTTTGTAAAAGAAGTTACTAATGCCCTCAAGAAAATTAAATTTAGGCATTAATTGACCCAAAATGCATTTAAATAAACAAGCAAACTTAAGATTTGTTTATTTATTGGGTGATTGATTGATTTGATTTTTATGGCTTATCAAAATTTTTCAGATTGTTTAAAGACAAAATATTTTTAGATTGTAAGATTTTTTTTGAGATAATAATGATTTAATGATACAAGTTCTACTAATTAATCCGTAGTTTGGGAAGAAGTGGATCCATACTTTTCCAAAGGGTTATTGTCCGTAAGTAAATATAACGAACACGAATGGAATTGGAACATGGCTCTCCAATTTCCAACTCTGAACCATTATCTATTACACCACCTGCACATCAAAGCTTATCAAGCGTTCACCTATGTAGACACTGTCCAGGCTCGATGTTGCTTAACTTCGATGATCATATGAAAACTGGTGTTTGAATGCGATATGGCCTTAAGCCATGAGCTCTGTAAGCAAGAGCTGAGTTCAAATAACTATAAAAAGTCAAGGATCAATTTTACCCTGTATTTATATTTTGAGCCGCACCCTCTTAGAAATTGATAGAAAAATAATCAGTATTTTTTTTGAGAAATGTGGAAAACTCTATTGATTACAAATCCATAAAGATTTTTCCTATTTCCTGAAAAATGATTTACCTGCAAGAATTTTTAACTACCATTGGAAAATGAAAGATTTTAATCAAAAATTACTCCCAAAAGATAACCAATAAGCAAGTGAAAAAAGGCTGATTTTTTAGAATTTGGATATTTCTTCATATCATCTTAGGAATTCAGATGCTTAAAATACTGATTAGTTAAAAGCATGTTTTTTGGAGTGATTTTTATCAATAATTCTCTTTGTACGCGTTTATCCAAAATTAAATTAAAAAATTCTTGGAAGATAGAATATAAAATGTATTTTACTTTTACTGTTGTTTCTCCCAAATTTCAAAAATATTAATTTAATTTAAACGAAATTTCATTCGTCCATCTTTTCACTCTTTGTCTTGATCATTCCATCAACTGAAATCTTTTAAAAAAGGATGAAAGCTGACCAACATGATAAAAAAATATCTGTTCTACATATCTTTCATTGACAAGGAAGTTTCTCCTCAACGGCGAAATGTATAGAAAAGAAATTTCTTTGTGCTGCCCAGTCAATGGAAACAGAGGCGGACATCAAAAGAGACTTTTATTTAAGGCTTATACGACGTCTAATGAAGCGCAATTCATCGAAAACAGATAAATATGGCTGACAGGCGAGCAAGAAGAGTCGTGGCGGGAAGACTGTCAATACAGCTTACAAATAAAAAAAAAAAAAAAAACTAGAGGTACAGCGATGAGATGAATAACTAGATAACTAGGAAAAAAGAGACAGACAGACAGGAAAAGAAACCAAACAGAGATAAAGAGAAGGAGGGTTATAGTTTACGAATATGTAAGAATTTATTTCAATTGTTGGAATTGTGTGTGACTTTTTAAGAAGTTTGATATAACATGCCAAATGCCAGGTGTGTAACAATTATCGTCACAAATTTACTAGGTCAAGTCAGAGAAGTACAAGTTTATTTAGTCCGAGTATTATATGATCAACATTTGATAATGTCACTTGTGACAAATGTGCATCTTGAAAAGGCAAGGACAGATAAATAAATAGGGTGGGTCAAGGACAGACAAAAATAATATTTCTTAGATTATTTACATGAGGAATTATCATTGTTACGTGCCTTGCTCACAACATTTCGGCCATTGTAATTTCTGTCCTTCTCCAGTTGGAATTTTGTACCTAACACTTTATAACACCAAACAACAAAAGTAGATTGTTCTCATTCCGCATTCCATGCTTAAGGGAGATAACTCGTATCAGTTGATACTAAGCAGCGATATTAGCCTTTCTTCTACTGAAACAATGATTGTGACCTTTTGAACTTTACTAGACCCAAGAATTAATATAGCAGGAAATCAGATATTTTTTAATCAGTACTTTATTCCACTCGGCCGTTTCTCGCGAGCAATCCAGTGGTGTTGAAACCTAATGTTTTTACTCAAGTAATAAAATTTTATTGTCCTTTTATTCTAAATTAGAAGTTTTCAGATGATGCTCATATCTAAGTTAGGTTTGCTGCATATTTTTTTCCTGGAAGTCGGGAAGGGTTGTAAAGTCATATACTCGGGTTAAGTTGGAGAAACTGGTACACAGAACAAAAGCAAAATAGACGAGATAGAATTAACTGACATGAATTATATCCCCTAAGCATAGAAAGCGAAATGAGAGCACTCCACCCCCGTAAAAGGGTTCAGTTCAACATTCTAAGAGGATTACCAAACACAATGAGGAAGGCCTGAGGATGCAACTGCTGAAATGTCGTGAGTACGAAATTGAAACGGAGTATGCTGGTTCGAATTGAAAGACATATTTTTGAATTGTTTCTGTTGAGAATCAATAGTAAAGAATTCTGTTAGATTTGTATCGCCTTTTGGTGACACGGATTTCAAAGAGAAATTCAAAAGAAATACGGAGACACAATGTCATTTTTTATATTCATTCTGTTACTGTCGGTTAAAATGTATAATATCGTTCTCCTAAAACAATTTTTCAGGAAAATAGGTTTCTCAAGTCCAATAGCTGTTATCGCTCTTTCCGGTTTTGATGGCGGTTTCCTTTCTAATCTTTTGTTTGAAGTAGTGTGGAATAGCAACAACTTCATTATGTTATTGGTTTGCTTTTCGAGTTCCATGTGCTATCCACCTCAGCTGTTTCACGCTCGCAGTAATGACATGGTTTAAACAAAATAGAGTTAAAGGTTATTAAATGCGAACTAATCTTACAAGAAAAAGTGAAATATTGAAATATCGATGAAACGAGGTCGAATTCGGGGATAATCTGGTTGCATTCATTTTCGCATCGGGTGCCAAGGCTTTAAAATTTAAATTTAAGCATCACTGAATCGATGTTAATCATAACCGACATATTTTGTTCTCTCTTTCCGCGCGTATATAATTCCACCAATAAAAAGATTAACTATAAGTCTGTAGTGGTTCTTTCGAAGAACGAAATAAGTATTATCATAACTGATTGTAGGTGTTAGCATGGACATGTTGGGTATTTTTTTTGTTTTTGTTTTTGTTTTTTGTTTTTGTTTTTCATCATGGTGAATTAAGCTTGCAACATTAAAGATCTCGTTTAGTATCATTTTTATTTGTCTGTTGCCTGGCCATAAGCATTGGGGCGTGTTAGCTAGGGACTGATGCATACTTATTTTCTGTTCATGAATGGGAGTAAAGGTGAATAATCATGGCCGGGGTACGAGAGCCATGTTTTGGGGTTGTTTTTTTAATTTAAAAGATGAGGCAGCGAAGAGGACTTGCGAGTAACAATTAAATATTTTTCGATAAAAAAGCAACAAATAATAACAACTTGATTATTTACATTATTCGGACTATTGTCCTCATCTTTGTCGCCATGTTTATCACAACGTTTCGGTCGTTGTACGCTGCAGCCTTCTTTAGGTGGTTGGAATGTCGAACTGAACCCTTTATTTCACTCACTGGAGTAGACTGTTCTAGTTCCACATGCCATGTCTAATGGATGTCAGTTAATCCTGTTAATTTCCCTCTTCAAGTTCTCCACCGCCTTAACCAGGTATTGAACTCTCACTGTTTGAGTCCTGTCACGATTTAACTAACGCCTTTATCCACTGTGCCATGTGTCCTCGAGGACCCAAAGATCTCTCTGTCTTGAGCAGAGAGGAACTCGGACGAGGCTTTGCCGAAGGGCAAAGTTTCGGAGGGGGGGTAGACAGGCCCTGAACATGCCTCATGGGGGAGGGGGTTGTTAAATATTAACAGTCGTATAGATTGTTCTACCGAGGCTGTGACTTTTCGTAGCTGCTGTCGAACCCGTTTATGCGTGTTCTATGGGGAATTTTTGGCCGAGTCTACGGGCTATGAGAACCCACGTTAAACTCGGCCTTGTGCCACATACATACCTCGTGGGTGGGGGGCGGCTGTTAAATATCAATAGATTGAACGCTGGGTCAACTGACACACACTCACTAGTCGTGTAATATTCTTCTGTAGTACTTACTGTTTGATATATGATATATCTGTGACACTTGTTATTCCAGTAACCATTTACTTGGTTACAACAATAACAATATATATTAAAAAATATATAAACAATTTAAAGAAACTCGAAAATTAATTTGAATTTATTTGAACTTTTAATTTCACATGTGAACCGTTTTTTGTTTCTTGTTTATGTTACATTTAAGGGAGAAAAACGTAAATATTTTATAGTAACCAGTTTATTTTTTTAATTATTTTTTTTATCTTACATTCATTAACGTTAAAAGTTGTTTTATATTTTTCTTTATAATATAAATGATAAAGTGTATCAAAATATTGTTCAGTGTCACTAATAAAACACGTTTTACTAGAAAGGATAAAATGGAAACATTATAACTATTACTGGAACTAACGAAGCCCCATTCCGCATTTGATAATCGCGTGATATACCAAAGATTTTCAATCTTAAGGGGAAATCAATCTGAGGTTGAAAGAAGTTCAGTTTTCCGTCATAATGAGAATGGACATCGTCAGTAGGTGATTTCGAATGACAGTCCACCTCAACCAACACCGACGCCTTATAACCAGGGGAAATAAAAAGACAAGATTTAATTGGATGAGATTACAGGGAAGTTATGCGACCAGACTACTGCGATGGACACAAAAGAATGGCTTAATCAGTACTACTTACCTAACTTGAAAAACGATTTCTATAAGAGGCGAAGAAAAACTTTCATTTAGCTTAGGTCGCAGGTGAAATACTTGGCTAATGATTGTATCAAACAGTAAATAATAATAAACAAATTATAATTGTATTTGTTTGCCTCTACAGTATACCGTATAAAAAAACTTCAAAGTACACTGTTACTAATGAAAAGGATAGACCAAAGGGAAAATTTACGAACAGCAGAGGAAATATTGAAACTTATAAGCTAACATCAAAATATTATTAAAGAAATACTCTTAACTGTTTGCAAGATCACTGAGCTCGAAGAAATCGTTAAAACTAGACTAAATAATGAATTAGAATTAACAAATATTAGAACTAAAGATGCAGGAATTGTAAGAAAATATATTTATATTATGAATTCTGATGAAAACGAAAGTTGTGAATAAACGTGAACATCGTACAAAAAAGAGGAAATTTTTTTAAGCATTTCACCCCAAGCAAGGCGGGAGTGCCACTAGCACACAAAGGGTTATAGAAGGTGAGAGCAAAAGTAAAGAGAGGTTGTGAGGAAAGGTTAAAGAGAAGGACGGTGATCAGAAACAAGGAATCAGAAGATGTCGATTGACATTACATTTGAATATTTGAAGATTATAGCTACCAGGAAACCAAGTAAGCGGAAGGGAGTTCCACTGTCGGGAAATGCGAGATAAGACTCTGTTGGAGTAGAAGAGACGGCTACATTTAACCGTTTCGACGGTGAAAGGGTGGAGCCGAGACGCCAACCTAGTAGCACGCTTAAATTCATGCAGTTTGATTACCAGTGAAAGTAGCTCATCGGAACAGTTGCCATGAAAATATTTGTAAAAAAAAAAAAAGACAGAGGGAAGCCACAGCACGTCAGTGAGAAAGTAACTGTAGACGAGATGCCAGATCAGGACCTAACACACTGCATATCCGTCTCTGGATATTGTTGAAGGCCACGAGATGAACAGCGGGGGCACTAGACCATATATGGCAACAGTATTCAATGCAAGGACGAATGGTTGATCGTACAATTGATTGAACAAAATACGTGAGAGAAAAACGAAAGGCTTTATTAGAATAGAATAATGGTAATAAGTGCTCAGCTGGAGCAAAGAGTATAGACGGCGCCATGACAAAGTAGCCCTCAAGATAAATCGAGGACTACAAACAAAAGGGCAAAAATGGAGGGGAAATACGAAACAATAAAGAAAATTAAAAAAAAAAAACATAGTAAATTCTTTGATAAACTAGTATCTCTGGCAAATTAGAAATGAAATTAATGAAGCCAGACAATGTTAAAAGGTGGAGAAAAGCGAAAAACTACAATAATATAATAGAATCAAACCCACCACAGAAAAAAAAAGTTCTGTTCTCAAAAAACATTTTGAATCCCATTTCAACCATGATCAGACTAAACGTAAGATGGCCGCAGAAATAGAACATATAGCAGTATTCATCCAATCATTACAAAGTCCATCTTCAAACATAAACAATAATGAACCTAGTGATGAGGAAATTAAGAAAGCTATAAAAAAATAAATAAAGCATCACTCGACATTGAGGCTGAACTTTTGAAAATAACGCATTTTCTCCCTGAATTCAATAACAGGTTCCTCCTATTTTGTACAAGAAGTCTGGTATCTGAAATGTATTCCCAAAACGTGAGGTTTATCACGCATTAATGCATTATGGTAACTCTCAAAACCCTCGTACAAACAGAGGTATCTCAATTGGATCGATCACGGTGAAAGTATTAATGTATTAAAGTTTTATATTAAATATTAACTAGGCTCTCATCGTTTTATTACAGTAAACTTCTCATGACTCAGTTTGCTTTTCGTTCTGGTAAAGGATGCAATGATGGCATATATGTCATCAAAAAACTCCAAGAAATTGCTTACCTCCATAATAGGAAACTGTACACTTGATGAGAGAGCACAGGTGACAGTGCTTCCTGGAACAGATCACGTGTTTAGAGAAATATTTTGTTTCTGTAAGCTGCGAGAAAGAGATGGGATATGACGATCATCACCCAGTTGAAATATCTCAGAGTCTGAGAGGGATATAAAATCAAATTATTATTATTATTATTATTATTATTATTATTTCATTTCCTTTGATTTCGGGTGTATATTCATTTCTTTCTGGGTCCCGGAACCTAAGATCAGAAATGGCATTATGACATTTTCCACCGAGCAATAAAAACAAAAACAAAAAAACACTTATTTTACATACATTACTTCGTAAGGTGTGGCCTGAGAACAACATTTTTGTATTTCTTTAAGGCATGGGCTACCAGGTATCCCTTCAATGAGTCTATTAGAATCTTTTCCAATCAATCCGAGGACCCCAATTACATGTGCCACATTATTATTATTATTATTATTATTATTATTATTATTATTCAGAGCATCTGATGCTGGTTACGAGGAAAAAGTTAATTTTCCGGTGACCACTCGCGACTTGAAAAAAATAAACCGATCATTTCTTCGTTTTACAAATATCCTAGCGGTTCCCAGTTGGTAAGCTTTTTGTAATGACTCTGTTACGAAATCACAATCCAAGCTAACTGCCACATCACGTAAGAAACACCGCTTCCCGTACGATTACCGAATTTAAGCAACATTGAGCCTGGTCATTATCTAAGTGGGCGACCGTTTTGGAATACCAGGTGCTGTAAGCTTGAATGTGCGGGTGGTTTAGTGGATAATAGCACAGAATTGTAAATCGGACAGCCGAGGTCCAATTCCTGTTGGGTTTACATTATTTAGATTATTCGGACTATTGTCCTCATCTTTGTCGCCATATTTATTACAACTGTGCTATGTCTCCTCAAGGACACATAGCACAGTGGATAAAGGAAGGACCCAAAGAGTGTGAGTTCAATACCCGGTTAAGGCAGTGGAGAACTTTCAGAGAGGAATTAACATGAGATAACTGATAACTGACATCCATTAAATATGGCACATGGAACTAGAACAGTCTACCACAGTGAGCGAAATAAAGGGTTCAGTTCGACATTCCAACCACCTGAAGAAGGCCGCAGCGTACAACGGCCGAAACGTTGTAATAAATATGGCGACAAAGATGAGGACAATAGTCCGAATAAGTAAATAATGTTCATAATACCTCATCTCAGAAATATAGACAGATACCCGTTGGGTTTGTTTTATTCACTTACGAGCAAATACTTGTGGCAAAAGTATGAATTCACCTCTTCTCCCGACCCCCAGCTATGGGTTAATTAGTAAGACTTGTATCACTAAACCATTATTATCTCTAAGTAAGAAAAAATGTTTTCAATCTAAAAATATTTTCTGGCTTTAAATAACCTGCAAGGAGTTGATAAGACGTAAAAAAAAGAATCAATCAACGTGTTTCCTGTTGTTGTTGATGCTTTAGGAATTATATTCCAAAGTAACAAACATGTCGAACAAATTCCTGGTGGCCATAAAATATCTGGATTACAAAAAACATACTCATGGGTCATTCTCACATCTTGTGCAGTTTGCTTTCAATCTGATTTCATGGTACCTTATCAGTCTGTTTCTTTTGATAAAACCCACTCAAAACTTGTGGACAACTTGTACTAAAAGCAAAACACAATAATCATATACTAATTCTGTTTGTCCTTCTCTTCGTTAGTTCCTTAGTTCGCACGATCGTTACGCCCTGCCAATACATCATAAATAATAGACTATTCCGTTTTGATGGCGTGGAAAGAAAAAGACATATCAGAGACGCTATGTGGTTTCAATGAAAGAAAGAAAGTGTTTAACCGTCTCTTGCTAATACCCTCATAAATAAGGGACTATTCCTTTTTGATCGTGTGAGAAGACATATAAAAGACGCTATTTGGCTTCACTAAGAAAATGAAAGAAAGAAGGGAAGATAGAAGCGTTTACCTTCTGTTTCAGTGAAATGGGAAAAATTGTCAAATTCAAATCTTTTCATTTGTACCCCCTTACTTCTTAAAATAACAACCAACATTCATATTTATGATTGTTATTGCAATATTTTGTCATTAAAGTTGTTAAGCTCAAATATTTAATGATGCGATAGGAGAATTTCTACGGATATTTTATTGTCGTACAACTCGCTATGAGCTTATTCAATCATTAGCTGAAGAATTGCAAATCATCTGAAATTTAAAATAGGAAAACCGTGAAATTTTTACGAGTTAAAAATAGTAATAATAATATTTTTCATCCGTCACAAAAGACAATTTTTACTGTAATTCTACTTAAAAGTTTAGTTATTTCACAATCACGTCAGTCAATAGAATAGATTAGCTTACTTGCATTTAAATACACTATTTTGTTTTCTATTTAATTATATTCTCCTGTGTTATTTGAATAT
This sequence comes from Acanthosepion lycidas, assembly GCA_963932145.1. Taxonomy (NCBI): domain Eukaryota; kingdom Metazoa; phylum Mollusca; class Cephalopoda; order Sepiida; family Sepiidae; genus Acanthosepion; species Acanthosepion lycidas. The sequence continues at coordinate 103,843,871 of OZ010591.1, forward strand.
TAGTGTGAGCTATATTCTGAGTGCTCCCCCCATCCAGCAAAAAATTATTCTCACAATAACAGCCTTTTTTTATTTTATGAAAGTTAAACACGTTGATAACAAAGAGAAAATGTTAAAATAAACCTAAACTAACACTTAGAACCTGATAAGATTCTTTTTACTATATAAACACAACATCTGTTACAATGTAAAGCTTTGTAACTACCTCCGCATGATATGAGACCGACACCTGGAAAAAAATGAGAAGATAATGAGAACTAACAGACGACATATAAAGAGACGGTCGTTATGTGAACGGCAGAGAGCCGAATGTGAGAGAGGCCCATCTACACGAAGCATTGTTATGACTACATACTCACGCACGCGCATGCGCGAAAAGACTGAGGAACGTTTCTTCCCCTTGAAATATAGGTTTCTATAATAAAAATGATTGTTGCAATTCGATTCCAGCATAGTAAAATTAAAACCACATGGCACTGATAATGCAATTATGAGCCATTTCTTTATAAGTAAAAGGTTCGTCATTCATTAAACGAAAAGACAGTACTATTTACCTGTTCCTTGTTCTTCTTCTTCTTCTTCGTGAATATATGGCTTTGCAAGCGGATCTATCTCATAGCCGCCAAACAAACCCAGTTTGTCCGCATGAATAAAATGAGTTATGCTCTTACTGATTGAAACAGTAATGGTAGAGAATACAAACAATTCCACATTAAAATATGTTTTTTCGCCCATTAAGAGCGTTTGTGTTTTAGATAACCTTGTTAAAAAAGATGATTTTTTATTGCATTCTGATAATTGTCGTAAATTTACTAAAATGACAAAAATTAACACAATTTTCTTCATTGATTTTCTTATTGAAACAAGTAAGCAAAATTTATACTTTCTTATTTTACAAAATGTAAAATTCCAACAAAAACACAAAAGATGGCGATTAAATTGTTTGAAAGCATTCTATACGAGGCAGAAGATAGTCAACATGCGCCAAATTCCCAGATCAAGCGTTGAAAATCACTGGAAACAAATTAATTATACTAGTCGCTTTAATGTGTAGCTTCAACATAAGAAGAAATAAAATTAATGCAAAAGTTGGGTGCTCCTAGAAGAATGCAACACTTAAGGGTTTAAAATTAATGTAGCGAAATGAAAAATCGTTCTTGAGCTTTTATTTTAGTTTTAATTTCAAGTTAATAGATTAAATTTAATATTTCCAATAAGCAATGCTGCATTTCAAAACTAATTTAACTTGACTAGAGGGATTTTTTGTTTTGAAATATCTAATAACTCCTGAAAGATTCATTAAAATCCGACAATTATTTGAGTTTTGCAAGAATTTCCAAATCAATGATTTTCACATTAAAAAATGTTAAAATTTCCCATACTTATCTTTGGTCCGCCGCAGTCACAAAAAAAAGATTTTTAAACAAAATTTCGAACATTCTAAAAAGAACAAAAAATTAAATAATCAAAAAATCCTTTGGCCTTTCCTCTTAAGAATAACATAGAGATTTTGACGATAAAACTTAGTTTTTATCAAGCTTGGCCCATGTTTTTAATGACAGTATGCTCATTTTTTTAGAGAATTTGTTAAGGTACCTATACAAAATGTTAATTCCCTGAAAGACGGCGAGGATCCCTAAAGCTCTTTGGTGAGAAAGTTAAAATATTTTGGGAGGATAGAAGTTGCCTGAAATATGGTAGAATATTTTGAATCACAACGGTAAATATGTTATCCGATAAAGTTAATATCAAAAAATAATTATTTAATTTTGAAGAAACTTTTTCCTGATGTTGTTACGAAACATTATTTCATTATTCTTTATTTAGTTTTTATATTTACCAAACTTAGCTTTGTACAGAATAAAACAAAATACCCGTAAACGGACTTTGGGGTCCTTTGCACTTCTAAAATCTTCTAAGCGAGGAAAACTCACTTGGCAAAAAAAAAAAAATCAACATTTTCAATCATAGCTTTTATGCGGGCGCGAACACAAATCTCTGACACCGATATTAAATAGATGACTATTTAGGAGGAACGTCAAATTGAGTTGCTCTTCCTAACAGCTCAGAAGTTAACTGCAGTTTAAAAGAAACATTTTCATTTTTGGTGGGTGAAGAAGAGAGATCGGTAAAAGGAGAGTTTAGATATCAAGTCTGTTGCTTAGCAACAAGTAATAAAATGAAAGTCTTGTTTGCTCACGAGCTTATCAGTGAAAATAGAATTCCTTTAATCTTGCATGGATACAAAAAAGTACTTCCGTCCATTGCTAAGATGAAGAACAGTCCTGTTTGTTATAAAGCTATTGTTGACTGATTCCAGTGGAAATATGAGATAGCATAACGCACGGACTAACAACTAAATTACGTCAATTCTATCATGTTTTTTGCTAGCCATTTCCTTCTCGCACATGTATAAGGCTGTCATTCGCCCGTACATCGAATATATTGCTACCACATCTGGTCTGCTGCTTCTACTATGTAGATATTCGTGACAAAATCCAGAGACGAATATGCAACGTTATCACTCCTGACCTGGCAATTCGCCTACACTCACTTCTCCAATCGCTGTAAGGTAGCTTCTTTGTACTTTTTCTATAGATATTTTCATGGCACTTGTTCTGATGAGCTTTCTTTTTTTTCTAACTCTACTTTACGAATTTTAGCGCAGTACAAGATTGGCAGATAGGTCTCAGCATTTCACTGTTGAAATTACTTGTTGTAAATATAAGTTCTAGTGTAATCGCTTCTTTTTTCGCACTTCTCACTTGTGGAAGTGTCTTTCGGATTCCTGCTTTCCTGTCAATTACAATCTTCAAAAATTTAAATGCAATGTCAGTCGTCATCTACTTTCTTCATGAATACTGTCTTTTTTTTTTTTTTTACTCTCCTATCTATTTTTTTTAACTCTCAGTAACTCTTTGCATCTTAGTAGCTTTATTGCCTTGATTGGGGCGAAATGATAAAAAAATGTTCATCTCAAAGTTGTTGTGAAAGGAATGACTCTACATCTGTGTTCAGTCGCCATATATCTTGTTATGGCTTTTGACGAAGAAGAGTGATGACCATTTCAAAAGACCATTGCTCCTTAATTAATTTACCCTCACAGACATCTCCTTCAAAATTGCCAACCTTGTCAGCATCGTTCACTGATTCCATGATAAACATCTGGACTGAAAGAGATTCGCATAATTACAACTGCAAACAAATATACAGCGATTTTATTTTCGAGAGGTTATTTCATTTTTAAATCGCCATTATCATTTTCTCGGGCTTTAAATTGATAAAGGAAAATCAAAGTAAAAAGTCGCGTATACCCCTATAGTTGTGTATACCCCAATAGATGTAATCTTGCCAAAAAACAACTTTATACCTTTTTCATCCTTCTATATTTCTGAGATGAGATATTGTAAGTATTTACGCTATTTACATCATTCGAACAGTTGTCCTCGTCTTTATTGCCATATTGGCGGCGTTTCGATCGTTCTATGCTCCAGCCTTCTTCACTATCTATCTATATTCATGATATGAAGTATTGTAATTAGTTACATTATTTACATTATTCGGACTGATGTCCTCATTTTTATTATCATATTCACGACGATTCGGCCGTTGTACGCACTGGCCTTCTTCAGGAAGTATACGCTGGAATTTTGAACCGAACCCTGTATTTAGTCCACTGTGGTAGATTGTTCTAGTTGCCTTATTTGGATATCTTAGTTTCAGTTTCCCTTTAGTAACTCAACTCACCAAGTTTTTGTTCATCTTTTCTGTGACCAGGTATTGAACTCATAACTCTTTGGGTCAAGTCACTGGATTACTTCAACCAATCCTTTTATCCACTGGACCATGTGCCCTTGGGGACAATCTACCCCAATGGAATGGTTCGGTTCGAAATTCCAACATATAACACCTAAAGAAGGCCGGAGTGTACAACGGCCGAAGCGTTATGAATATGACAATAAAGATGAGGAAAACATTCAGAATAATGTAAACAATGTAAATCATTCCGTCTTGTATGAAAGTGATCTGGGTAATGTATTCAATCATTGGCTTTTATAAACGAATGCATAATTGAAAACTTATTTAAGAATATTTATATTTTCCCTGAAAATACCTCGGAAAATTTGCCGTCGAGGTTTTCATTCGTATTAAGTGCCATCGAAAAAACAAACGAAAATTTTAAGTAAATTATTGTTTTGTTAATGAATTTTGCAGAGAAGACAATATGAATGGAACTTAAGTCATTTAAAGGCTGTTCTAATGACTTGGTCCAAATTTAAAATTGAATTAAATTTAAGCGTCTAGTGATTTTTTTTCCTTTTTCTTTCACATTTACCAACTTAAGTCTTTGGCAATTTCAACCACGGAAAGATTAACAAACAACGTATTAAAGTTATCGATGCCTATTACGAAAATGGACGTTCAACTAACTTGGACCGATTTTAAATGTGAATTAAATTTAAGCGTCTAGTGATTTTTTTTCCTTTTTCTTTCATATTTACCAACTTAAGTCTTTGGCAATTTCAGCAATGGAAAATTGACAAACGTGTTAAAGTTAACGAAGCCTATTGGAAAAATGTTCGTTGAAACAGAAATGCAATGAGAAGTTCCCAGGTCGCATCATCTCTCGAAACAGCGAAGTCAATTGGCCACCACGATCATGTGACTTGATGTCTTTAGATTTCTTTCTTTAGGGGTCATCTCAAAAATAAGGTCTATTCCAACAAGCCAACAACAATTCAACAGCTGAAGGATGAGATAATAAGGCATACTGGTGAGATCGAGGAGCAATTATGCAGAGACGTCATCAAAAATTTCGACCAACGAGTGGAGAGGTGCCGCCGAAGCCTTGACGGACATTTGAGCGATATTATTTTTCACACATAATTGCCATGACTCAAACAACATGATCCAATAGAGAAATAAATATATTTTCACCAATAACTGATTTATTTACTGCTGACTTTAATCCGTCTTAATGAAACACTCTTTATAATATATATATATATATATATATATATATATATATATAGGCGTCCGTATACGACTTTTACCTTGTACGCACAAGTCCAAACGCTTGCAGCATGGTATAGGCCAGGAGTTCGGCAACCTACGGCACGCGTGCCACATGTGATACGCCAAGCAATTTCCAATGGCACGCAGCCGCAAATGACATCACGAAATCAGAACTAATAACGACTACAACACAAAGAAGATATTTAGCTGTTTCAATTTTAATATATACTAAAGTATATATACTTTATATTACTATATAAAATATATTGTAGAACAGGTATATTGACTTTGAGTTGTATAAAAATACGTCTGCTGTTAGCACACTGAATGATTTTAAAACCCTAAGTCGGCACATAGTTAGCAAAAGGTTGCCGACCCCTGTAAATCATTCAACAAAGGTTATTCGAAGCAAACACAATTCTTTAGACAAATCTTTCACACAAAGTGGTCATTTTATAGTTATTCTATAGCAGGAGTCTGCAACCTATGTCACGCGCGCCACACGTGGCACGCCAAGCGATTTCCAATGGCAAGCAGCCGCAAATGACATGACGAAGTCCGAACCAATAACTGATACAACGCAAAGAATATATCACTCATTGGACTCCCGTTAACAATAAAAACTTAAAAAAAACTTTTAAAAACATTTTATTTCTATTAATGTGGTTTACATATTATTGTATATATTACTATATAAAATATATTGTAGAACAGGTATATTGACCTTTACTTGTGTAAAAATACGTATGCTGTTGGCACACTGAATGATTTTAAAACCCTAAGTCGGCACATAGTTAGCAAAAGGTTGACATCCCCTGGCCTAGGCTATCATGCCAAAAAAAACTCTCACTCTTCTTTGGTGTTTACCGAGAGAACTTTGAAAGGTGTCATATACGTTCAGAACATTGACTAATCCGTTCTACTCTCACTCCTAAAACTTGAAGGCGATGTGCTTTTCCTGCAGAATAATGCTTGCCCACATTATACCCATCCTACTCTCGCTACCCAGTCGTTATTTTGTAGAAAATATACTGACGAGCGTCATTCCCTAGTTCCACCGGTTCAGATATTTACAGATAAAACCTACCAACCGATATTACACTGGGACGAACTATACGCATTCATTTCGTATTCCATTGGTAAGCAGGAAGTTGTATTCGGACAGCTTCTTCTAAAGAGCCGCTACTTTATGAAACAGACCCCCGAGAGGATGCTTCCCTGAACGTTACAATCTTAATATCTTCAAGTCTATGGTCAAAGTTTACATATACATATCCTTATAACCTGCACTCACTTCCCTCTCCTACCCACCCCCGCTACTTCAATACAGGGACCTCATTTATTAATCCTCTGGTTTGAGTGGCTCTTGGGATGAACGTTTAGTGAAAAAAATTAAAACAGCTCAAATGGTCGTTGTTTCTGGTGTAAAATAAGGAAAGCATAGTTTTCCTTGTTGAAAGATTGTTGAAAAACTTCCTAAATTTCACTATACATTTTGAAGACGTAAAATATTAAATGTGATTTCCATTTTCCGTCTGCTTCCCTTCTATTATATCAGTTTCTTTTCCCTTACTCGCCGAGTCGAAACTTAATCTACTAATTATTCTTTATAAAGCACAGACTACACTTATGTTTTTTTTTTCTACATGTGGATATAATTTTCGCTTAGTAAAGTAGTTATTCAATTATGTGCCATTCGTGATACACGCTTAGGCGACCACGTATCGAAAGATACATGACTGACGAGGCAGATTTTTTTCCTGTAGTAGCTTGCCATTTCTTTCCGCTGTAGACCAGTTGGTATCCACGGCTATATGCCCATAGCTGAGAGGGGTAGAAGAAGAAGAGGATTCCCTTTTCCAAAGGTATTAGCACCTAAGTGAATGTAATGGATTCGACTGGAATTCGAACTCGGCTCTCCGGTTCCTCAACTCGAGCCGCTATCCATTACTCCACCTTGATTAGTAAGGTCGTAGGACAACGAATGTCTGCTAGTAGCCGTAAGGCAGTAACACAACTAACCAATATTTTTATGTGTACGTGTGTGTTTTGTAATTAGACAGAATTTACTAAGTATCTGTCTATATTTCTAAGATGAGGTATTATGTACACTATTTACAAAATTCGGACTATTGTCCTCATCTTTGTCGCCATGTTTATCACAACATTTCGGCCGTTGTACGCTCCGGCCTTCTTCAGGTGGTTAGAATGTCAAACTGAAACCTTTATTTCGCTCACTGGGGTAGACTTTTCCAGTTCCACGTGCCATGTCTAATGGATGTCAGTTATCTCCTGTTAATTCCCCTCCACCGCCTTAACCAGGTATTGAACTCACGCTCTTCAAGGGCATATGGTACAGTGGTAAAGGGGTTAGTTAGATCCAGTGACAGTACCCAAAGAGTGTGAGTTCAATACCTCGTTAAGGCGGTGGAGAACTTGGACAGGGGAATTAGCATAAAGATGAGGATGTTAGTCCGAATAATATAAGTAGAACTTTTCTCTTTACCATCAATGAAAAAATAATTTTCTTACTACATTTAAAGCTGAAAATCACTTTTAATTTGTACAATGACTGAACAACAGATCTTCAATCATTCAACGGATAAAAACATTTCGTGGTAGATTGAAATCATTTTCTTAAACAACATACGAAACCACTTAATGTGAATACAAATCAAGTGACATACATCAGCTTTGTTCTGTCATGTCAAACTCGTCCAGAAATGTCTCAGCTGTCATCTTCATATAACCGCTTGCCTAGATCGATGATTGAAAATGGAAACATGTCTTAAAGACGACAACCCTTCATAACCCTATAGACTGGCGCTACACACTCGCAAACAAAGATCTTTGTCAAATAGTAAATGTCAAATCACTTCAAGACTTCCGAGAACAATAACAAAAACTGATAACACACGTAACTAGAAGTGGAAATAATCAAGATGTTCACCTTCCACACAACTTTAAACAAAAGGTTAGGAAGGAAACTCAAATCAGTAGTAGGGAGAGCACTAACAATGGGAGTGAGAAGCCTATTACCCTGAAAAAAATTGTTTTAAGAGAAACATTTTATAAATTTGTCTATATCTCTGAGATGAGATATTATGATTATTTACATTATTTACATTATTCGGATTGTTATCCTCATCTTCATTGCCATATTCACAACGTTTCGGTCGTTGTACGCTCAGGCCTTCTTCAGGTGATTGGAATTTCGAACCGAACACTTCATTTCGTCCACGGGGGTAAATTATTGTTACTGAGACAACTGGAAGAGCCATGATGCGAGGAACTAGAACAATCTACCCCGGTGGACGAAATAAAGCGTTCTGTTCGAAATTCCAATCATCTGAAAAAGCCTGGTAATGTACAACGGCTGAAACGTTGTGAATATGGCAATGAATATGAAGATAACAGTCCGAATAATGTAAATAATGTAAGTAATCATATTGCCTCATTTTAGAGATATAGACGGATCCTGAAGAATGTCGGGGCGTACAAAGGCCGAAACGTTGTGAATATAGCAATGAAGATGAAGATAACAGTCCGAATAATGTAAATAATGTAAGTAATCATAATTCCTCATTTTAGAGATATAGACGGATCCTGAAGAATGTCGGGGCGTACAAAGGCCGAAACGTTGTGAATATGGCAATGAAGATGAAGATAACAGTCCGAATAATGTAAATAATGTAAGTAATCATAATGCCTCATTTTAGAGATATAGACGGATCCTGAAGAATGTCGGGGCGTACAAAGGCCGAAACGTTGTGAATATGGCAATGAAGATGAAGATAACAGTCCGAATAATGTAAATAATGTAAGTAATCATAATGCCTCATTTTAGAGATATAGACGGATCCTGAAGAATGTCGGGGCGTACAAAGGCTGAAACGTTGTGAATATGGCAATGAAGATGAAGATAACAGTCCGAATAATGTAAATAATGTAAGTAATCATAATTCCTCATTTTAGAGATATAGACGGATCCTGAAGAATGTCGGGGCGTACAAAGGCCGAAACGTTGTGAATATGGCAATGAAGATGAAGATAACAGTCCGAATAATGTAAATAATGTAAGTAATCATAATGCCTCATTTTAGAGATATAGACGGATCCTGAAGAATGTCGGGGCGTACAAAGGCCGAAACGTTGTGAATATGGCAATGAATATGAAGATAACAGTCCGAATAATGTAAATAATGTAAGTAATCATAATGCCTCATTTTAGAGATATAGACGGATCCTGAAGAATGTCGGGGCGTACAAAGGCCGAAACGTTGTGAATATGGCAATGAAGATGAAGTTAACAGTCCGAATAATGTAAATAATGTAAGTGATCATAATGCCTCATTTTAGAGATATAGACGGATCCTGAAGAATGTCGGGGCGTACAAAGGCCGAAACGCTGTGAATATGGCAATGAAGATGAAGATAACAGTTCGAATAATGTAAATAATGTAAGTAATCATAATGCCTCATTTTAGAGATATAGACGGATCCTGAAGAATGTCGGGGCGTACAAAGGCCGAAACGTTGTGAATATGGCAATAAAGATGAAGATAACAGTCCGAATAATGTAAATAATGTAAGTAATCATAATTCCTCATTTTAGAGATATAGACGGATCCTGAAGAATGTCGGGGTGTACAAAGGCCGAAACGTTGTGAATATGGCAATGAAGATGAAGTTAACAGTCCGAATAATGTAAATAATGTAAGTAATCATAATTCCTCATTTTAGAGATATAGACGGATCCTGAAGAATGTCGGGGTGTACAAAGGCCGAAACGTTGTGAATATGGCAATAAAGATGAAGATAACAGTCCGAATAATGTAATTAATGTAAGTAATCATAATTCCTCATTTTAGAGATATAGACGGAGCCTGAAGAATGTCGGGGCGTACAAAGGCCGAAACGTTGTGAATATGGCAATGAATATGAAGATAACAGTCCGAATAATGTAAATAATGTAAGTAATCATAATTCCTCATTTTAGAGATATAGACGGATCCTGAAGAATGTCGGGGCGTACAAAGGCCGAAACGTTGTGAATATGGCAATAAAGATGAAGATAACAGTCCGAATAATGTAAATAATGTAAGTAATCATAATTCCTCATTTTAGAGATATAGACGGATCCTGAAGAATGTCGGGGCGTACAAAGGCCGAAACGTTGTGAATATGGCAATGAAGATGAAGTTAACAGTCCGAATAATGTAAATAATGTAAGTAATCATAATTCCTCATTTTAGAGATATAGACGGATCCTGAAGAATGTCGGGGTGTACAAAGGCCGAAACGTTGTGAATATGGCAATAAAGATGAAGATAACAGTCCGAATAATGTAATTAATGTAAGTAATCATAATTCCTCATTTTAGAGATATAGACGGAGCCTGAAGAATGTCGGGGCGTACAAAGGCTGAAACGCTGTGAATATGGCAATGAAGATGAAGATAACAGTCCGAATAATGTAAATAATGTAAGTAATCATAATGCCTCATTTTAGAGATATAGACGGATCCTGAAGAATGTCGGGGCGTACAAAGGCCGAAACGTTGTGAATATGGCAATGAAGATGAAGTTAACAGTCCGAATAATGTAAATAATGTAAGTGATCATAATGCCTCATTTTAGAGATATAGACGGATCCTGAAGAATGTCGGGGCGTACAAAGGCCGAAACGTTGAGAATATGTCAATGAATATGAAGATAACAGTCCGAATAATGTAAATAATTTATGTAATCATAATGCCTCATTTTAGAGATATAGACGGATCCTGAAGAATGTCGGGGCGTACAAAGGCCGAAACGTTGAGAATATGGCAATGAATATGAAGATAACAGTCCGAATAATGTAAATAATGTAAGTAATCATAATGCCTCATTTTAGAGATATAGACGGATCCTGAAGAATGTCGGGGCGTACAAAGGCCGAAACGTTGTGAATATGGCAATGAAGATGAAGATAACAGTCCGAATAATGTAATTAATGTAAGTAATCATATTGCCTCATTTTAGAGATATAGACGGATCCTGAAGAATGTCGGGGCGTACAAAGGCCGAAACGTTGTGAATATAGCAATGAATATGAAGATAACAGTCCGAATAATGTAAATAATGTAAGTAATCATAATGCCTCATTTTAGAGATATAGACGGATCCTGAAGAATGTCGGGGCGTACAAAGGCCGAAACGTTGTGAATATGGCAATGAAGATGAAGATAACCTTCCGAATAATGTAAATAATGTAAGTAATCATAATGCCTCATTTTAGAGATATAGACGGATCCTGAAGAATGTCGGGGCGTACAAAGGCCGAAACGTTGTGAATATGGCAATGAAGATGAAGATAACAGTCCGAATAATGTAAATAATGTAAGTAATCATAATGCCTCATTTTAGAGATATAGACGGATCCTGAAGAATGTCGGGTCGTACAAAGGCTGAAACGTTGTGAATATGGCAATGAAGATGAAGATAACAGTCCGAATAATGTAAATAATGTAAGTAATCACAATGCCTCATTTTAGAGATATAGACGGATCCTGAAGAATGTCGGGGCGTACAAAGGCCGAAACGTTGTGAATATGGCAATGAAGATGAAGTTAACAGTCCGAATAATGTAAATAATGTAAGTGATCATAATGCCTCATTTTAGAGATATAGACGGATCCTGAAGAATGTCGGGGCGTACAAAGGCCGAAACGTTGAGAATATGTCAATGAAGATGAAGATAACAGTCCGAATAATGTAAATAATGTAAGTGATCATAATGCCTCATTTTAGAGATATAGACGGATCCTGAAGAATGTCGGGGGGGACAAAGGCCGAAACGTTGAGAATATGGCAATGAATATGAAGATAACAGTCCGAATAATGTAAATAATGTAAGTAATCATAATGCCTCATTTTAGAGATATAGACGGATCCTGAAGAATGTCGGGGCGTACAAAGGCCGAAACGTTGTGAATATGGCAATGGAGATGAAGATAACAGTCCGAATAATGTAAATAATGTAAGTAATCATATTGCCTCATTTTAGAGATATAGACGGATCCTGAAGAATGTCGGGGCGTACAAAGGCCGAAACGTAGTGAATATAGCAATGAATATGAAGATAACAGTCCGAATAATGTAAATAATGTAAGTAATCATAATGCCTCATTTTAGAGATATAGACGGATCCTGAAGAATGTCGGGGCGTACAAAGGCCGAAACGTTGTGAATATGGCAATGAAGATGAAGATAACAGTCCGAATAATGTAAATAATGTAAGTAATCATAATGCCTCATTTTAGAGATATAGACGGATCCTGAAGAATGTCGGGGCGTACAAAGGCCGAAACGTTGTGAATATGGCAATGAATATGAAGATAACAGTCCGAATAATGTAAATAATGTAAGTAATCATAATGCCTCATTTTAGAGATATAGACGGATCCTGAAGAATGTCGGGGCGTACAAAGGCCGAAACGTTGTGAATATGGCAATGAAGATGAAGTTAACAGTCCGAATAATGTAAATAATGTAAGTGATCATAATGCCTCATTTTAGAGATATAGACGGATCCTGAAGAATGTCGGGGCGTACAAAGGCCGAAACGTTGTGAATATGGCAATGAAGATGAAGATAACAGTCCGAATAATGCAAATAATGTAAGTAATCATATTGCCTCATTTTAGAGATATAGACGGATCCTGAAGAATGTCGGGGCGTACAAAGGCCGAAACGTTGTGAATATAGCAATGAATATGAAGATAACAGTCCGAATAATGTAAATAATGTAAGTAATCATAATGCCTCATTTTATAGATATAGACGGATCCTGAAGAATGTCGGGGCGTACAAAGGCCGAAACGTTGTGAATATGGCAATGAAGATGAAGATAACCTTCCGAATAATGTAAATAATGTAAGTAATCATAATGCCTCATTTTAGAGATATAGACGGATCCTGAAGAATGTCGGGGCGTACAAAGGCCGAAACGTTGTGAATATGGCAATGAAGATGAAGATAACAGTCCGAATAATGTAAATAATGTAAGTAATCATAATGCCTCATTTTAGAGATATAGACGGATCCTGAAGAATGTCGGGTCGTACAAAGGCTGAAACATTGTGAATATGGCAATGAAGATGAAGATAACAGTCCGAATAATGTAAATAATGTAAGTAATCATAATTCCTCATTTTAGAGATATAGACGGATCCTGAAGAATGTCGGGGCGTACAAAGGCCGAAACGTTGTGAATATGGCAATGAAGATGAAGATAACAGTCCGAATAATGTAAATAATGTAAGTAATCATAATGCCTCATTTTAGAGATATAGACGGATCCTGAAGAATGTCGGGGCGTACAAAGGCCGAAACGTTGTGAATATGGCAATGAATATGAAGATAACAGTCCGAATAATGTAAATAATGTAAGTAATCATAATGCCTCATTTTAGAGATATAGACGGATCCTGAAGAATGTCGGGGCGTACAAAGGCCGAAACGTTGTGAATATGGCAATGAAGATGAAGATAACAGTCCGAATAATGCAAATAATGTAAGTGATCATAATGCCTCATTTTAGAGATATAGACGGATCCTGAAGAATGTCGGGGCGTACAAAGGCCGAAACGTTGTGAATATGGCAATGAAGATGAAGATAACAGTCCGAATAATGTAAATAATGTAAGTAATCATAATGCCTCATTTTAGAGATATAGACGGATCCTGAAGAATGTCGGGGCGTACAAAGGCCGAAACGTTGTGAATATGGCAATGAAGATGAAGATAACCTTCCGAATAATGTAAATAATGTAAGTAATCATAATGCCTCATTTTAGAGATATAGACGGATCCTGAAGAATGTCGGGGCGTACAAAGGCCGAAACGTTGTGAATATGGCAATGAAGATGAAGATAACAGTCCGAATAATGTAAATAATGTAAGTAATCATAATGCCTCATTTTAGAGATATAGACGGATCCTGAAGAATGTCGGGTCGTACAAAGGCTGAAACATTGTGAATATGGCAATGAAGATGAAGATAACAGTCCGAATAATGTAAATAATGTAAGTAATCATAATTCCTCATTTTAGAGATATAGACGGATCCTGAAGAATGTCGGGGCGTACAAAGGCCGAAACGTTGTGAATATGGCAATGAAGATGAAGATAACAGTCCGAATAATGTAAATAATGTAAGTAATCATAATGCCTCATTTTAGAGATATAGACGGATCCTGAAGAATGTCGGGGCGTACAAAGGCCGAAACGTTGTGAATATGGCAATGAATATGAAGATAACAGTCCGAATAATGTAAATAATGTAAGTAATCATAATGCCTCATTTTAGAGATATAGACGGATCCTGAAGAATGTCGGGGCGTACAAAGGCCGAAACGTTGTGAATATGGCAATGAAGATGAAGTTAACAGTCCGAATAATGTAAATAATGTAAGTGATCATAATGCCTCATTTTAGAGATATAGACGGATCCTGAAGAATGTCGGGGCGTACAAAGGCCGAAACGTTGTGAATATGGCAATGAAGATGAAGATAACAGTCCGAATAATGTAAATAATGTAAGTAATCATAATGCCTCATTTTAGAGATATAGACGGATCCTGAAGAATGTCGGGGCGTACAAAGGCCGAAACGTTGTGAATATGGCAATGAAGATGAAGTTAACAGTCCGAATAATGTAAATAATGTAAGTGATCATAATGCCTCATTTTAGAGATATAGACGGATCCTGAAGAATGTCGGGGCGTACAAAGGCCGAAACGTTGAGAATATGGCAATGAATATGAAGATAACAGTCCGAATAATGTAAATAATGTAAGTAATCATAATGCCTCATTTTAGAGATATAGACGGATCCTGAAGAATGTCGGGGCGTACAAGGGCCGAAACGTTGTGAATATGGCAATGAAGATGAAGATAACAGTCCGAATAATGTAAATAATTTATGTAATCATAATGCCTCATTTTAGAGATATAGACGGATCCTGAAGAATGTCGGGGCGTACAAAGGCCGAAACGTTGAGAATATGGCAATGAATATGAAGATAACAGTCCGAATAATGTAAATAATGTAAGTAATCATAATGCCTCATTTTAGAGATATAGACGGATCCTGAAGAATGTCGGGGCGTACAAAGGCCGAAACGTTGTGAATATGGCAATGAAGATGAAGATAACAGTCCGAATAATGTAAATAATGTAAGTAATCATAATTCCTCATTTTAGAGATATAGACGGATCCTGAAGAATGTCGGGGCGTACAAAGGCTGAAACGTTGTGAATATGGCAATGAAGATGAAGATAACAGTCCGAATAATGTAAATAATGTAAGTAATCATAATGCCTCATTTTAGAGATATAGACGGATCCTGAAGAATGTCGGGGCGTACAAAGGCCGAAACGTTGTGAATATGGCAATGAAGATGAAGATAACAGTCCGAATAATGTAAATAATGTAAGTAATCATAATGCCTCATTTTAGAGATATAGACGGATCCTGAAGAATGTCGGGGCGTACAAAGGCCGAAACGTTGTGAATATGGCAATGAAGATGAAGATAACAGTCCGAATAATGTAAATAATGTAAGTAATCATAATGCCTCATTTTTGAGATATAGACGGATCCTGAAGAATGCCGGGGCGTACAAAGGCCGAAACGTTGTGAATATGGCAATAAAGATGAAGATAACAGTCCGAATAATGTAAATAATGTAAGTAATCATAATGCCTCATTTTAGAGATATAGACGGATCCTGAAGAATGTCGGGGCGTACAAAGGCCGAAACGTTGAGAATATGGCAATGAATATGAAGATAACAGTCCGAATAATGTAAATAATGTAAGTAATCATAATGCCTCATTTTAGAGATATAGACGGATCCTGAAGAATGTCGGGGCGTACAAGGGCCGAAACGTTGTGAATATGGCAATGAAGATGAAGATAACAGTCCGAATAATGTAAATAATTTATGTAATCATAATGCCTCATTTTAGAGATATAGACGGATCCTGAAGAATGTCGGGGCGTACAAAGGCCGAAACGTTGAGAATATGGCAATGAATATGAAGATAACAGTCCGAATAATGTAAATAATGTAAGTAATCATAATGCCTCATTTTAGAGATATAGACGGATCCTGAAGAATGTCGGGGCGTACAAAGGCCGAAACGTTGTGAATATGGCAATGAAGATGAAGATAACAGTCCGAATAATGTAAATAATGTAAGTAATCATAATTCCTCATTTTAGAGATATAGACGGATCCTGAAGAATGTCGGGGCGTACAAAGGCTGAAACGTTGTGAATATGGCAATGAAGATGAAGATAAGAGTCCGAATAATGTAAATAATGTAAGTAATCATAATGCCTCATTTTAGAGATATAGACGGATCCTGAAGAATGTCGGGGCGTACAAAGGCCGAAACGTTGTGAATATGGCAATGAAGATGAAGATAACAGTCCGAATAATGTAAATAATGTAAGTAATCATAATGCCTCATTTTAGAGATATAGACGGATCCTGAAGAATGTCGGGGCGTACAAAGGCCGAAACGTTGTGAATATGGCAATGAAGATGAAGATAACAGTCCGAATAATGTAAATAATGTAAGTAATCATAATGCCTCATTTTTGAGATATAGACGGATCCTGAAGAATGCCGGGGCGTACAAAGGCCGAAACGTTGTGAATATGGCAATAAAGATGAAGATAACAGTCCGAATAATGTAAATAATGTAAGTAATCATAATGCCTCATTTTAGAGATATAGACGGATCCTGAAGAATGTCGGGGCGTACAAAGGCCGAAACGTTGTGAATATGGCAATGAAGATGAAGATAACAGTCCGAATAATGTAAATAATGTAAGTAATCATAATGCCTCATTTTAGAGATATAGACGGATCCTGAAGAATGTCGGAGCGTACAAAGGCCGAAACGTTGTGAATATGGCAATGAAGATGAAGATAACAGTCCGAATAATGTAAATAATTCAAGTGATTTTATAAATTTCAGCCGACTTCAACGCTAAATGTTAGGTCAGTGAATGCCCAATGTTTCTCACATGGAAACGGCTATTTTCACCAAGTATAGACATCAGAAGCCCTTTCTTCCTTATGACCATTAGAAACTTTTTCGTCCAACTTTTTAACTTCTTACAGACGACTACATGATTGCGGTGTCTTCTTGTGGTTTCTATATTAAACTAATTTTTACGAGGTTAGCTTAATAGTCTCACGCCCAACCTCTTAAGTGACATTCAACAAGATGAGGACACCATATCCTGCTCCTACCTCACAGATGGCTAGTCAAAGTTGCTTTAAACTGGATAACTTCAATGCTGCAAAAGATGAAGATCAAGATGTCGTCATAAAATAATATGGCGTACTACAGTTAAAGAAGTGAGAGAAAAAATAAACGAAATGATTCCAGTCCCCGCAGCTTGCCCAATATCGATCTAAACGGAAGAACGTTCACCTTGTGGCCTTTGCTGTGCGACGGCTGGGGTTAACGAGTTAGTAAGTTACGGGTAACTGCATGGTTAGGTAAATAAACTTTGCTCCTAAAGTTACCCAGAATCAGGCAGCGGCATTAAAGTTTCTCATCATCTGGATTCAATCTTTTGTAGTTTTAAGCTAAAGACAGACTCTTGAATAAGTCGCATGTGTCTATATATAAAATTCTGTGACTTTCGTTCGTCACACCCTCTAAAATAGCCATACATTGACCGATCGAAAACAAATTTTGGGGAAAGGCGGAACAGTTAAGTGATTACAAAGTACAGTTGGTTTTATTAAGGTGCGTAGCCGAGTATAATAGATTTTCATTATTTTTTATGAAAATTAAATGTTTTATTATTTAACATACAAAATACTCACACTATTTCAAAAGCAATTTATGGATTAAGATAACAAATGCCTATTTAATAAAAATGCAATATTGGCTTTTGCATATACTTTCTTTGAGTTTTTATATACAGGAATCAAGTTTCCTGTTCGCCTTAGCGCCAGAAAAAATATTTACGCATGGTCAGTTGTGTGTTGCATGTTCAAGAGTAAGAAATCATAAAAATTGATTCTTCTCTGTTAAAATGGAAAAAGTAAAAAAATATTGTTTACCAGGAAGTTCTTTAAAATTAAATTAAAGTAAGTATTAAACCGCGGAGTAGGGGTTTTGTCAAAGTATTTTTCCAAAGAAATCCCCTTATTCAAATTTTATCGATTGGTTTGCAAAATTGAAAGGAACGTAGAGTTTGCAAATTTCAACAAAAAATGTCAGCCATAACTTCGACAATACTAAATACTGTGAGGATTTCAAAACGCGTCAGCTTGTTGCCAAAAAATTCTAGTGTATATAAAATGCACTTCTGTTCTTTTTATAGCAATTTTTGAGGCCGTTGGTTCTACTTTCACGTGATGATTATAAAGTGTTATTCGCCGTATCAACAGAGATCTTTTCAAACACTGCATTTAAGATAGATTCCTAGTACTCCTTGATGTCTGCAGCTAATACCTAGTCACTATAGGCACTTAGAAAAAAATACCCTCTCTAAAATACTGCGTACTGCATTCATTGTTTTATGATATGGGGAAATTTATAAATGCCAATAACATCGACATAAATTCAACTGACGTTAGCGCTTGATTGGTTTGTATATATTGGTGACCAAGTCAATGGACTTGCAATAAATTTTCATCATTTGAAAAAAGGAGATGTTAGATGGTTGAAGTAATTAGGGGCTAGTGCTAGATGTCCGAGAACTGGCAAAAACCAACATT
>OZ010591.1:103867684-103955184 GCA_963932145.1 Acanthosepion lycidas
TAAAACGTAGAGTGCTCAATACGCTTAGAGCAGGAATAACTAAAATAAATCCTAAAGAGTCAGGAAAACCTACCTAGGTTTTACCTAAACGGATCTTCAGTGCAATCTAGGTAGGTTTTCCTGGCTCTTTAGGATTTATTTTACACACACACACACACACACACACACACACACACATATATATATATATATATATATATATATATATCAAAGTGTAGGAGAACGAACAGTAGGATTACATCGTTCAAAATATTAATTTAAAAATAGTGCTCAATATATAAAGTAGGGCCGTAAATATTTATTCATCTTATGCAGTGTTACATTAGAACATGCACTTATCCACTACAAAATTGTACATTTTTGTTTCAACGTCAAAAAAGGGGAAAAGCTTTTTTTAGTCGTCTCATCCGGTGGGGAATTATGGTGTTACTAAAAGTTTTTTTTCTAAAATACAAAAGCAAATATCCTCCACTTCTGATCTCTGTAAATTTTCATAAAACGTCTTCTAGAATTTACATGTAAAGATAGAAGTGAATCTAATCTAGTAGTCGTAGGTGGACGAAAAGGAAGGGAAAACTAAAAAGGGAACGGGAAAAGAAAGAAAGCAGCTATGGTAAGAGGATGAGGTGATAAGCGCTAAGAGGAGATAATATATATATATATATATATATATATATATATATATATATATATATATATATATATATATATATATATATATCATTTATATATTATATGCGCGCTACTTATTAGAAAGCGCTCAATATCAGAGATAGAGCTAACATTTTTGGTTGGATAGATGTGAGTTTGTGACCCTGGGTTTCACGCTTTTGCGATCGTCAGACAAATATATATATATATATATATATATAGCCAAGGTATATATAAACATATATATATATATATATCTATATAGCCAAGGTACTATCGACTAAAGAGCGTCCGAGCAGTTGCAATGATAATATTTGTAGAAAAGACAAAGGGAAGCCACGCCTCGTCGGTGAGAAAGTGATTGAAGCCGAGATGCCAAGTCAGGATCAATTACATTACACATCCTTCTTTGGATTTTGTCAAAAGCCACTCGATGAATATCAGGTGCACCATGCCATGTCACAGCACTATTCAAAAACAGTCGAATGATAGATTTGTAAATATGCAAGATGGACTCTGACGAGAAAAAACTTCTGGCACAACACAGAGACCCAACTTTCCTTGCAATAGATGCAGCTATTGATTCGATTAGTCTTGAAGTCAGTTGAAAACGTGAGTACAAGAAAGCGCAGTGTGTTGCTCTCCGTGAGTCTAGCATCAGCCATGCTAATGGCGAGCAAGAAAGTTTCTATATGGAGGTTAAATGAGAACAGTTATGTTTTGGAGGCATTAAAATTTATATATATATATATATATATATATATATATATATATATATATATATGTGTGGGGGGTGTATATATATATATGTGGGGGGGTATATATATATATGTGTGTGTGTGTGTGTGTTTTGTGTATTTGTGTCTGTGTGTGTGTTTAGTGGCGTTGGTAACTAGTTATGGCCCCAATCAATATACTTAGTAAACTATCAATAATTATTATAAAATTTAAAACTAAAATTTATTTATATTGATACTAATTAGTTCTTGCCCGTAAACGAGCGTTTCTTTATTTTCTTCAAACATATATTCTTCTTTTTTTCAATAAACAGTCTTATCATTTGAAATCTTCGTAGAAATTCAAATGTGTTTTATCCAAAGAGAATTCATAAGTTTTAGCAAAATTTCGCATATAAAGATGCGGGTGCAATTTGCATTTTTTTTTTTTTTTTTTTTTTTTGTAGATGCATCTTTTCATAAACGGTTTCTTTATTACAAATTGTTATACCAGAATAGAGTGACGCTGCCGACACTTTAGTTTGAACATAGATCGCCAGTGAGCAAGCACAAGCCATCGCCTTATTGAATTAAGCAGACCTCGTGACCATCGAGGAAACATATATAGGAGGTTTCGTGTGTCTAATTGACCGTTATTTCTATTCTATCCTCTATTGCTGCTCGGATCACCATTTCTACTCTATCCTCTATTACTAATCAGATCGCTATTTCTATTCTAACCTCTATTGCTGCTCGGATCACCATTTCTACTCTATCCTCTATTACTAATCAGATCGCTATTTCTATTCTAACCTCTATTGCTGCTCGGATCACCATTTCTACTCTATCCTCTATTACTAATCAGATCGCTATTTCTATTCTAACCTCTATTGCTGCTCGGATCACCATTTCTACTCTATCCTCTATTACTAATCAGATCGCTATTTCTGTTCTAACCTCTATTGCTGCTCGGATCACCATTTCTACTCTATCCTCTATTACTAATCAGATCGCTATTTCTATTCTAACCTCTATTGCTGCTCGGATCACCATTTCTACTCTATCCTCTATTACTAATCAGATCGCTATTTCTATTCTAACCTCTATTGCTGCTCGGATCACCATTTCTACTCTATCCTCTATTACTAATCAGATCGCTATTTCTATTCTAACCTCTATTGCTGCTCGGATCACCATTTCTACTCTATCCTCTATTACTAATCAGATCGCTATTTCTGTTCTAACCTCTATTGCTGCTCGGATCACCATTTCTACTCTATCCTCTATTACTAATCAGATCGCTATTTCTATTCTAACCTCTATTGCTGCTCGGATCACCATTTCTACTCTATCCTCTATTACTAATCAGATCGCTATTTCTGTTCTAACCTCTATTGCTGCTCGGATCACCATTTCTACTCTATCCTCTATTACTAATCAGATCGCTATTTCTGTTCTAACCTCTATTGCTGCTCGGATCACCATTTCTACTCTATTACTAATCAGATCGCTATTTCTATTCTAACCTCTATTGCTGCTCGGATCACCATTTCTACTCTATCCTCTATTACTAATCAGATCGCTATTTCTATTCTAACCTCTATTGCTGCTCGGATCACCATTTCTACTCTATCCTCTATTACTAATCAGATCGCTATTTCTGTTCTAACCTCTATTGCTGCTCGGATCACCATTTCTACTCTATCCTCTATTACTAATCAGATCGCTATTTCTATTCTAACCTCTATTGCTGCTCGGATCACCATTTCTACTCTATCCTCTATTACTAATCAGATCGCTATTTCTATTCTAACCTCTATTGCTGCTCGGATCACCATTTCTACTCTATCCTCTATTACTAATCAGATCGCTATTTCTATTCTAACCTCTATTGCTGCTCGGATCACCATTTCTACTCTATCCTCTATTACTAATCAGATCGCTATTTCTGTTCTAACCTCTATTGCTGCTCGGATCACCATTTCTACTCTATCCTCTATTACTAATCAGATCGCTATTTCTATTCTAACCTCTATTGCTGCTCGGATCACCATTTCTACTCTATCCTCTATTACTAATCAGATCGCTATTTCTGTTCTAACCTCTATTGCTGCTCGGATCACCATTTCTACTCTATCCTCTATTACTAATCAGATCGCTATTTCTGTTCTAACCTCTATTGCTGCTCGGATCACCATTTCTACTCTATTACTAATCAGATCGCTATTTCTATTCTAACCTCTATTGCTGCTCGGATCACCATTTCTACTCTATCCTCTATTACTAATCAGATCGCTATTTCTATTCTAACCTCTATTGCTGCTCGGATCACCATTTCTACTCTATCCTCTATTACTAATCAGATCGCTATTTCTGTTCTAACCTCTATTGCTGCTCGGATCACCATTTCTACTCTATCCTCTATTACTAATCAGATCGCTATTTCTGTTCTAACCTCTATTGCTGCTCGGATCACCATTTCTACTCTATCCTCTATTACTAATCAGATCGCTATTTCTATTCTAACCTCTATTGCTGCTCGGATCACCATTTCTACTCTATCCTCTATTACTAATCAGATCGCTATTTCTGTTCTAACCTCTATTGCTGCTCGGATCACCATTTCTACTCTATCCTCTATTACTAATCAGATCGCTATTTCTATTCTAACCTCTATTGCTGCTCGGATCACCATTTCTACTCTATCCTCTATTACTAATCAGATCGCTATTTCTATTCTAACCTCTATTGCTGCTCGGATCGCCATTTCTACTCTATCCTCTATTACTAATCAGATCGCTATTTCTATTCTAACCTCTGTTGCTGCTCGGATCACCATTTCTACTCTATCCTCTATTACTAATCAGATCGCTATTTCTATTCTAACCTCTATTGCTGCTCGGATCACCATTTCTACTCTATCCTCTATTACTAATCAGATCGCTATTTCTATTCTAACCTCTATTGCTGCTCGGATCACCATTTCTACTCTATCCTCTATTACTAATCAGATCGCTATTTCTATTCTAACCTCTGTTGCTGCTCGGATCACCATTTCTACTCTATCCTCTATACTATACGGAACGCTATTCTCTATTCTATTCACTATACTATTTCTCTATTCTGATCATTATACGAATTACTGTTCGAGCGTGTATTATCAAGCCAGTACTATTAGTACGAGTGATGTTCAAAGGCTCCTGACACCAGTTTTGTTCAACGGCGTTACTATATTTGCACCTGCGATTACAACGTCTCTACTACAACGAGTATTACTAAAGTAAACGAGTCATTGACATCACAAACGAAATGTTCGTAGAAATGGTCATAAGTCTGATATCGAAAAAGTTCGTACTTTTTGGTAAATATTATTACGTACAGTTTACATGAGAGCACCATTTATGAACATATTGATTACGAGACAGTCACTTGTCATGCAGTTGTCGGTGATTCTTTTCAGCTCTAACTGCTTCGCTTATCTTTTGGGGAAAAAGATTACTTGAAGTATATTTATGTACACTGTCTACGACCTGTTGCAAATTTATCTGTTTTCAAAAATCAAGAAGTCAAAATCAAAAGGTTTTTTGAATTTGCTCAAACCAACAGCGATTGATTGAGAATTCTATTATTGTACGAACGATTTTCCACGTCTAACAAATTTTATTTTGGGCAGCATTTTCATGGAACCGGACGTTTTTATATGTTAATCCTCTTTTAGGGCTTATATATATATATATATATATATATATATATATATATATATATATATATATATATGTGTGTGTGTGTGTGTGTGTGTGTCTGTGTGTGTAGCGCAGTAATATTTACTCGCTAGCCATTTTAATTATTAGAATTTTGCATATTGCTGCAAATATTTTACAATATCTCGAAGCTATTTTAAAAAAATAATTTGTTTTCTGCAACTTGTAATTTATTTGTAAAAAGTAAGATTTTTTTTCATAATGCTGCCAACTTTCGCAATTTATGACATAAAAATAGCGTTTTTTTTTTAATTTTATAACTGGATTTTTTAAATTTCTTTCCAACCAAGGTGATAGTGCCACTGAGACGTAGTGGTTTACAGAGAGTGTAAGAGAATTTAGAAGACTTAGTGTGGAAAAGTGAGGAAGTAAAGGGACATAATTCAGAAAGACAGAAGATGGCGATTGACGTTGCATTTAAATGTTTGAGGGTTTTAGGTGGCAGTGAAACAAGAAATCGAAATGGGAGTTCCAGAGGCGAGTAGTACGAGAAAATAATCTATTAAAATAGAAATGACTGTAGAGCCTAGCTATTTCAACGTTATAACGATGGGACCTAATTGCCACACGAGTAGCACGATTAAATCCATGCAGTCAAGGCACTAAACAGCTCATCAAAACAAATCTCCATGAAAATATTTGCAGAAAAGACAGAGGGAAGCCACTTCACAACGGTGAGAAAGTGAGTGAAGTCGAGATCCGAGACCAGGATTGATTACATTACAGATCCTTCTTTGAATTTTGTCAAGAATTTTAAGATATATTGGAGCGGCACCTGATCAGATGGTGATTAAATGAAAGCAGTTTTTTTTTTTGGAGAAGTTAAAATTTACAAACCATTCCTTGCCCCGGTTAACCACTGATTGGAGCTCCTTTTTCGAGATAAATTACCAGTTTTACTTTTTCAGATATGTTGGACTTGCTACTAAGACAGAAGTAGATAGTTGTGTCATCTGCATAGATCCCTACTTGGGAACTGATGACATTAGGAAAATCGTTGATTAAGATCAGAAACAGCGTAGGTCTGATGGCAGAGTCCTGAGGAACTAATATGAAAGGGACTAGAAGCGCATCCATTCAACACCATCTTCATTACACAATTTGTTAGGAAAGATTGGGTTCGCCCTAAAATTCGTCCCGGCACACCGTAACCCCTTGAGCTTGTGGAGAAGACCAACATGCCAAAAACTGTCGAACGCTTTTGACATATCGAGGGTCACAGCGCAAGCTTTGCTGTTCTTATCTAAACCCAAATTCAGTAATGGCTGTTAGTACATCGGCGATATGCTTGGAGAAACGGAAACCATATTGTTTATTTGAAAGGAATTCGTGTGAAGTAAGATGTTTAACAAATTCAACGTTGATTAGAGATTCTAGTACTTGCCAAAAAGAGGAAAAAGACAAATAGGGCGATAATTAACGGATTAAGCGGCAATAAAAAGTTAGGAATTTATTTCATTTTAATCTACCGGATCTTTCAAATCGATATTGATTCATTCATTTTTTAGATTATTTTGTTAGGTATTTTTCTCTATATAAAGGCGCCTTCGGTTTCAGAGTCGCACATTCCGTCTATTATCAACACGCTTCCCAGATATTAAAATTGTTTTACTTGTTTGATTTTTTTATCTCCATTTTGTAATTTGCATGCTGGGCTCTTCCTTTTACTAACAATCATGCATTCAGTCTTCTTGATGTTTATTCCTTTCTTCTCACTTTCCTTGCCTACCTTTGCGTAGGATTTCTTGTAGTCCCCATTCTGTGTCTGCTATCAATATGGTGTTATCTACATATTTTATGTTGTTATGCTGAATAGAGATATTCCTCTCTCACTATTAACTTGAGAAATTCAAGATGAGAACTTTGAATTAAAATAATAATAATAATAATAATAATAATAATAATAATAATAATAAAACTATTTACAATAAATATATTGGGGAACTCTTCCATGACAAATAAAACGACCAGAAATACAAAGAATTACCGATGGGCCTGGAATTCTAAAAGCCGAAGTAGAGGTTTGATTTCTGTTGTAGAACGCATATTTTCTACGAAAATTCTCGAACATTCAGACCGGTAAATGTAATTAATACTGTTTAATTAAAAACAGAATATTCATTTAAATAAATTGTATCTATAAAATAACGTACAAACAGGATTTTTTATATAGTTGTCGAACTTAATCCATTTCATAATATATATATATGTATTCTTTCTGTTCTCCACCTCTGACATTATATTTTCTCTTCCTCCCCCTCTCCCTCTCCCTCTCGCTCTCGCTCTTCTAGTGTCTCTCTTGCTTCCGAATCCCTCTCTGCCTCAAAATATTACTATACTTGTTTCACCTTCTGATTAACACTCGTTCTCTTATTCTCTTACCTACACACACACTCTCTCTCTCTATCACACACACACACACACACACACACACACTCTCCCGTGTGTCTCTCTTGTCTTTCTAATCTCTCTATCTTTATTTTACTGTATGTTAGTATTTCTAGCCGCCCCCACTGTTCTCTTTAGCTTTTGAATGTCTCTCTCTAACTCTCTCTCTCTCTCTCTGTTTCTCTCTCTCTTTCTGTCTGTCTGTCTGTCTCTCTCTGTTATAACGTCTTTCTGGCACTATGAATCTATTTGTCACTTTCTCTCCCTCTCTCTCTTTCTGTTATAACGTCTTTCTTGCACTTCGAATATCTTTCCCACACACTCTCTCTCTCTCTCTCTCTCTCTCGGTCCCAACGTTTCCCTTGCACTCTGAATTTATTTCTCCCCTATGGTTCCAGCGTCTCTGTTGCCTGCACACACACACACACACACACACACACACACTCTCTCTCTCTCTCTCTCTCTCTCTCTCTCCCTCTCTTTGTGTATGTTACTCTATCTCTTGCACTCTGATTATATTTTCCCTCTTTTTTACGCGCACGCGCAAAGTTCCATAACACCTTCAACTATAGCATATCCCCAATTCTTTAGCGCCCCATGCAAAAGCCGTTGTTCAGTCTGTCTCTCTTTTACCCTCTTGTTCCACCAACTTACGATCTGGCCGTTTAGAAAGCAAAAGTCTGCTTAATTATTTCCCGTTGGCCAATTTCGGACCAGAAGCCAAATCTATACAAACGCGAGGAATACGTCCGACACTTTATTTGTTGCCATTCGAGATTCTTTTGTTGTTTTGTCTGCAATCGTGTTTCGGCAGAGAAAGGTTCCAAAAATACGACATAAATGCGCATGCGTTCATAGCTGTGTATTAAGAGGACAACAAGTGGGACAGGTAGAAAGGGATATATGTCTTATTATGTGTGTATTATTATGTGTATCAGACAGACCGTGGGCGTGTGGAAGTGTGTCTTTATCCGAGTGAAAACAAAAGTGAACACAAGGGACAAAAAAATGAGAGTGAGTGAGCACAAGAAAAAGAGAGTGAGAAGTAGACAATGCTAAAGAGAGGATCTGAGAGAGAATTTATATGAGTTGGGGGTGGGGCAGGGGTTTCTGCTTTTTTTTCATACACAATTGCAGACACACAATTCCTAACATATTTATATCGGCCAATATTAATTAAGACTACTCGCTTTCCATCTCTCTCTCTCTCTCTCTCTCTCTGTATCTCCACCCATTTCTTTCCTTCTCTCTTTCTACTTTCTGTTGTTTTCTATTCTTCACCCTCTCTCTCTCTCTCTCTCTCTCTCTCTCTCTATCTCCACCCATTTCTTTCCTTCTCTCTTTCTACTTTCTGTTGTTTTCTATTCTTCACCCCCTCTCTCTCTCTCTCTCTCTCTCTCTCTCTCTCTCTCTCTCTCTATCTATCTCCACCCATTTCTTTCCTTCTCTCTTTCTACTTTCTGTTGTTTTCTATTCTTCACCCTCTCTCTCTCTCTCTCTCTCTCTATCTCCACCCATTTCTTTCCTTCTCTCTTTCTACTTTCTGTTGTTTTCTATTCTTCACCCCCCCTCTCTCTCTCTCTCTCTATCTCCACCCATTTCTTTCCTTCTCTCTTTCTACTTTCTGTTGTTTTCTATTCTTCACCCTCTCTCTCTCTCTCTCTCTCTCTCTCTCTCTCTCTCTATCTCCACCCATTTCTTTCCTTCTCTCTTTCTACTTTCTGTTGTTTTCTATTCTTCACCCTCTCTCTCTCTCTCTCTCTCTCTCTCTCTCTCTCTCTCTCTCTCTATCTCCACCCATTTCTTTCCTTCTCTCTTTCTACTTTCTGTTGTTTTCTATTCTTCACGCCCCCGCTCTCACTCTCTCTCTATCTATCTCCACCCATTTCTTTCCTTCTCTCTTTCTACTTTTTGTTGTTTTCTATTCTTCACCTCTCACTCTCTCTCTTTCTCTCTCTTTCTCTCTCTCTCGCTCTCTTTTTTTGTCTTTAAAGTTCCTCTTTCGATTTTTCTTTTTATCACTTTTCTTTTACCTCTTCTTCATTTTCTTTCTCACTCTCACTTTATTCTTCTCTCTCTATTTCTCTTCTCTTTCACCGCCTCTCCCACCACTCTTTCCAAATCTCTCGCTCACTTCCACCCTTTTCTTCTTTATCTCTGTTTCTATCGACCTATATCTTTCTACTTTTTTTCTTCACGTCTCTCTCCTTCACTCGTAAATATTTTTCTCGTCCTTTATATTTATTTGTGGGCGTTGGAAAGAAAGGTCACAAAAACAGGAGTTATTATTATTAGGTTGGTGCAAAAATAATGTCGTTTCCTCATATAGTAACATATGTGAGAAAACGACATTATTTTTGCACCAACCTAATATCATTATTATTATTATCATTATTATTATTATTATTATTATTATTATTATTATTATTATTATTATTCAATATTCGATATTAGATTTTTGCGTCGTATCCAATGTTGTTAAAAGCAAAATATGCCGTCTCTTAGGCAATTTAGAAATCAACCCATAAAAAACATTAAAAATATCACCAAAAATATTCATTTTGTTAGCTAATATCCACGAATATAATGAGGTTTCTCTGCGCCCCCGTTATTAAATTAGGTTTCAGTCTCCTTTCTAACTTTTGTTCTAGCTTGTTTTTTTAGTTTGTTTTTCTCTCTCTCTCTCTCTCTCTCTCTCTCTCTCTCTTCTCTCTCTCTCTCCTTTATTGTTATTCCAGCCATAGACGGCTGCTGCCATTTTTTTTTCAATGGCGGGAAACAAAAGTCTATATTCTGAAATATCTTATTTGCAACGCACTCACAAGAACCAGAGAATAATAAATCAGGACATATATTTCGGTTTGCATATTAAAAAAAAAGCATTCTCTACAACGGAATAAGAACATAAACTAAATACCACCACGAAATTTCTAACAAAATCTAAAAAACCGTTTGTGAAATAATTTTAATGTCTTCTTTTAAGTTAAATTTTAGTTTTATGTGAAAAAAATAATAATCTAAAATTAACCCGGTAAAAGATTAAAATATCAGTCTAAATAAAAATTTAAAAAAATAAATGCTTAAAATTTAACGAAAATCCATTTTCTCCAGCAGGGTAAGTTTCACTTGTTATATTCTCACTTGTTAACAAAGATCAAATAATAATTTTCTTATAACATTTGGCCCTACTTTCAAATCATTGTGCCAGAAATTAAATCTAATACGGAAGATTATCGACTAGAAAACTTTATGGGAATAGTTTCCTGGTTTGTAAAAATTTCCTAATAAAAAGTTTTCTTTATATTTATTGTATTTCTAATATTTACTATAACGAGAAAAAATATTAAACAAGCAAAAATATTACCAGCATGTTCAGCTTAGTCAATACTTTCAAATCCTCGGCCCCTCTTCTATTCAATCAATTGAAAGTCCTAACATCTTCAGCAGATAAGGCTGAATGCTTTGCTCGGAAATTCTCATCCAACTCAACACACGATTCATCCGGGGTATCCACTCATGATATTCCCCCAAGAACTGAGGCTATACTAAGTGAGATGTGCATAACCCCGTTGATGGTATTAGATATCATCTCTAAATTAGTCTTCCATAAAACAAGTGATGGTAACGGCATACCAGCCGTAGTCCTAAAGAAATGTACCTCCGAGATGGCTACAGTCCTCTCCAAACTATACAATATTGCTTCACCGATTACTACCTGTTGGAAGTCCTCCGGTCTTTAAGAATTCGGGAGACCCTTCTGACTCTTCTAACTACTGTCCCATCAGTTTCCTACCATTCTGTGACAAAATCTTCGAGGCTTTAATCAATGTCGAATTAGTCAACTATCTCACCTCCCAAAAATCTACTCTCTTGCAAACAATATGTTTTCCGCTTGCCTGGTCTACTGTTGGTGTGCTTACGGCCATAACTGAATATGTATCTTGATAATAACGGCGAAGCTCGAACTGTTGCTCTGGATATCTCGAAGACGTTTGACAGGGTTTGATATGCTGGCTTCCTATGTAAGCTTCAGGGATACACGTTATTACTGGACGATTATTTGATTTGATCCAATCATTCCTGTCTAACCGAGAAATGAAGGTTGTCCTGAACAGGTTCTCTTCCAGTTCCTTCCATACGAACGCTAGTGTACCTCAAGGCTCTATACTTGATTCTCCACTGTTTCGGATTTCCATCAATGATCTTCCTGTCGTCATCATTTCTACCCAGCCGACACTACCATTTACTCCTGTCTCAATAGTAAATCCAGGATTGCTGACAAAGTTAACCTGGCCATTGGTCTCGAAAACGTCCTCCAATCTGTGGTTGACTGGGGCAAGAAATGGCTTGTGAATTTTAATTCATCCAAAACGAAACTGCTGTCATTTATTCACCATAGAGAAACTTAACTGCCTCCTGTCATTATGGTTGATACTCAACTCCAAGAGAGCGCCTCACTTCACCTTCTTGGTTTTTAGATTTCCACTGACCTTAGATGGAACAACTATATTGAATCAGTAGCTGCATCTACCCCAAGGAAAGTTCTTTCTCTGTGTCCCGCCAGAAGGTTTTACTCGGCTGAGTTTATCCTTCACATCAACAAATCTACGATTCATCTATACATGGAATACGGTTGCTATATATGGTCTGGTGCCCCGCTGTTCATCTCGAGATTTTCGACAAAATCCAAAGACGGATATGCAATGTGATCCGTCCTGACTTGTGGTCTCGACTCCAGTCACTTTCTCAACAATGTAATGTGGCTTCCCTCTGTCTTTTCTATATTTTCATAGATTTGGCTCTAATGAGCTATTTTCACTGATACTCCGACTGCATGAATTTAAGCGTGCTACTAGGTTAGCATCTCAGTCCCACTCTTTTATTGTTGAATGTAACCGCCTCTTCTACTCCAACATCTCTCACAGTTCCCGACAGTGGAACTCCCTTCCTCTTACTTGCTTCCCTGATAACTATAATCTTCAAAAATTTAAATGTAATATCAATCGACATATACTGTTGCCTAGGTCCCCTTTCTTTTTTTATCCTCCTCCGTGCTTCTTTTTATCCTTTCTTCAACCCCCCACCATACTTAGTCTTTTCACTTATTTACACTCTCTGTAGCCCTCCACCCCTTACGTACTAATGGCATTCCCGCCTTAAAAAGATTCACTGTTGTAAAATAACACCAGACTATGTTTCACAAGTAATTTAAGTGAGCAATAACTAGAAAACTAATCTGGCTCATCATTACTCGTGAGCCAAATTCTAACAAAAATATTTTGGCAAGTTGGTGCTTAGTAGAATTCTGGCCAATTTCTCAAAAGCAGTACTTCGTTAGTATCACATATCTGTTGCTACTATAGAGTTTTTGCGCTTCCATGAGTGCCCCACTATGATAGCCTTGTGCTATATTAACCTACATATATGACAATCAGATTTATTTCCCAATCGATCCTCGCATATCAACGAAAACTACGTTAAGTTGATTGGTGTATTTTCGTTATTCGAATTGATCACTGAATTCACGAAATTTTGCAGTATTCATTAAAAACAGATGCAGTTCTCCTATTACATGATATTAATATCGCCTGTGCATATTTATGAATGCTCTGTAAAAGATCCTTGTGTCATACTTGACTTAATCAGAATCCGTCCGAGAGTAGAGTCTCAGATCAATTTCTCTGGATTGCACAAAGCTGATTTGTGCGTCAGGAAACAACATTTTACAATTGAAATAAAAATGGAATTATTAAAAGGCCGAATTATTATTATTATCATTATTATTATTATTATTATTATTACTTTTTGCGTTTTGTGTGTGGCTTTTTTACAAGAGTTTGACGAGGGGATCAATGAGGGAAATGGACAAACAGGAGGAAATGTAAGACTGTTCTTGATGGACGCGTTCCGTTTCATCTGACCTTTTCTATCTTTGGTTGCGGATGAGCATGCGTAGTAGTTGGAGAAAATCACGGGACTAATCTCGGACTAAGGAAACTGATATTTGATATAAGATATAAAAACAGATTATTATTATTATTATTATTATTATTATTATTATTAAGGGAGGGCTAAAATGACAGATGTAAAAGTTCTCAGTGGGAGACATCTGGTCAGTATAAGAACGTTTCAACACCAATCGTAGTAAACACATGATAGTAGAAGTAGCATTTCTTTTATAAATAATAATAATAATAAAACAAGAAATGAAATGGCAGAGACTGTATTGCAACACGAGTGATTAAACTTATTAAATAAAGCGAAGCGAAAGCAATGACGAACTTCTCAAACCATATAATAATTACAATATGTATTTATTTATATATTTCCTGTCCCATCGATATGGGCAGGGGAGGTAACTCAACTTAAGTTAGTAAATTAATTGATGAGTGATTACTTCCTTTAGTTGTTTTAATAATCAATACAAATAAAATATTTATCTAAAATTAGTTCCCGTGCAAAATGAACCTTTAATTAATGAGTTCCTTTACTCCTACGTTTTTTAGTTTCAGTCTTATTTATTCAAGCTTTTATTATGAGACACTCAGATACATTTATTATGTGATTCTCTTGCTTCAACTTGATCTTGAAATAAACTTTGTTGTCACCGTCTTTGCAGTTCTGTTGCTAATCTGTTTTTTCTTCTTCTGAGAGATATTTCCATTTCACTGCTATATTAAACATACAAAACTTTTAACATGAAAAGATTTTGAGCGAAAAGCGATTTATATAACACGAGGAATAATCAATGAATTATAAATACCACTGAACGACTAAAAATATAAATTAATACTAGTAATAATTAAACGGTTCCTTGGTCACTATTTTAGTTGTGAATTCTTTGTCCCCTCTTTACTGAATCTCAGTACATTCTTTCAAAGCTTTTGTTTTATGGCATCTCACTATTAAAAGTTTCGAACAATTGCCGTCATTTTTGACAGCACGGATAGACTAGTCATATTATAATTCTGCTTGTTCCTTAGTTAATGAGTGCGTTAGACCCTGTCAGTACCTCATAAATAATGGACTATTCCGTTTTAATCGGGAGGAAAGAGGGAAAGACATAGAGATACTACTTGCTTTCAGTGAAAGAAAGAAAGAAAGAAAGAAAGAAAGAAAGAACAGGAAGATTGGGGAGGCGATAACACTTTTGTATTCAACGTCTGCTTCAGTGAAATAGAAAAATGTGTAAATTTAAAATCGTTTTATCTGTAAATCTTTCTTTCTTTTAGATAATGAACTGCATTTATATTTACAATTATTTTGTTAAGTTGTTCAACTTAAATATTTCATGATGCAATGAGGTAATTTCCACGCGTATTTTATAGTCGTTGAACTCTTGTCTAGAAATGTCTGCCTGTGTCCCCGCTTGCAGGCATCATCCGCTGGTACACTATGCTACTTTCCCTTTTTTTACGGTATGTCCTTCACAAGTGTTTTATTGTTCTTAATAAAGAAATTCCATCCAGAATTGCCTTCTTGTGTGGACGTTGTACGCGATTAAATTTTTCAATATTTTAGATATTCAGTAAATTTCCTATGGCCGTAATAACCTTCAAATAGTATGGCACTGTTCACAAAACTAATAATGAAACAAAAACAAGGATGAAGCGTCAAAGCTTGATTCAACTGAAATGCAAACGCATAAACGCCTCCTCACTTCTTCGGACGTTTAATGTAAAGCTGGTTTTAATAAAAGGTTCTTCGGGAATTTTTCCTTTTTAACGCTTCAATAATCCTTCTCAAGCTATCTTTGCATCAAAGGTTGTTCGAATGCTAATTTAGAAATATAAATAATATGCAACTATTGGCTAAATGGCAAAAGCCGATTTTGGACCTGGTTTGTCACAGATTTCGTCCACTCAACTGAAATAATCTAAACAAAACATTCACCAAAGACAATTTGTGTCTTATATGTAATTTATATGGCAAATTTAGAAAGCATCGGATAAAAAAATACAGGGAGTTATGTCCGGAAAACGTTCTTTTTAACAGTTTTTCGTGGTTTTTCGTTATATGCAGGGAAGCGATCAGGACTAAAATCATATTTCTTACATGATAGCATTTTTACGACATGTTTTAAGAAAATCGGATAAAAGATGAGGAAGTTATTGAAGTTTTTATTTTGCAATTTTTTGTGTGAAGCCAATGTTGCAGAAAAAAAAATCAAGCACTGTATAAACCTCGTAACATGAGCTGCGTTTTGCATTAAGTGCAAAGACCATCATCACATTCAGTAAGAATTTTGTTCACGTGTAACTTTGCTTTCGTTTTTGCAAAAAGGCGTATCCACCTTCAGTTTTATCGATTTTTCTACCAAACCCCGGGGGCCGTAAGATAGAAAAATTGCTCTTGATCTATATGAATAGATTTGTAATATATGTCTACAATTTCATACAAATCGATCGAGTAATGTGAACGTGCATAAATAGCATACTGTGTATACACATACACATACACACACACATACACACACATACACACACATACACATACACACACACAGACAAATATCATCTGATTTATCGATAAAGATTAGCTTAAGAACTGAGAAATTAAAATAGGAAAATAGGAAAACCTTGACATTTTGACGGGTATTTCTAGTTATTATTATTATTATTATTATTATTATTATTATTATTATTATTATTATTATTATTTGTGTTCAGACCAGTAGCATCTGATCAAGTGACGACAAGTTCTCATCAGTAGGCATGATGAAGTTATTAAAAGCTGTCTTTTTTTTAAAGCATTTCACAAGCAAGGCGGGAGTGCCACTAGTACACAAGAGTGAAAGTAAGAGAAAAGAATGGGCATGTTGAGGAAAGTCTAAAGAGCAGAACGGGGATCAAGGTAACAGGATATGACGATTGACATTACATCTAATTTTTTTAAGATTGTAGTTATCAGGGAAGTAAGTAAGATGAAGGGAGTTCCACTGTCGGGAAGTTCGAGAGAAGAAGCTGCTGGAGTAGGAGAAGCGGTTACTTTTAACTGTTTCAACAGTAAAAAATAGTGGGACCTAGATGCCAACCAAGTAACACGCTTAAATTCATGCAGTCGGGGCACCAAGTAAAACAGCACGTCAGAGCAGATGCCATGAAATTATTTATAGAAAAGACAGATGGAAACCACATCACGTCTGCGAGACATTAACTGAAGTCGAGATGCTAAGTCAGGACCTATCACATTGCATATCCGTCGTTAGATTTTGTTGAGAACCTCGTGATGAACAGCGAGGAATCAGACCAGATATGGCAATAATATTCAATGCAAGTAGATTTGAAGGATGGACTCAGACGAGAAAAACCTTCTGGCATGACACAGAGAACCAACTTTCCTTGTGGTAGATGCAGCTATTGATTCAATGTAGTTGTTCTATTGCAGATCAATGGAAAACGTGAGGCCAAGAAGTCTCATTGAGACGATCTCGTGAAATCGAGCATCAACCATGCTGATAGGTGGTGGGGTGTAGCGAAGTTTCTTTATGGTGGTTAAATGGGAGCAGTTTCATTTTGGATGCATTAAAACGTACAAGACATTTCCTACCAGTATTTGGGGGTCATTTTCGAGATCAACGACAAGGTTAATTTTGTCAACAATCCCGGTTTTACTACTGAGACAGGGGTAAATGAGAATGTCTTCTGCATAGGTGCCTATTTGAGAACTGATGACATCAGGAAGTGTCATTGATGAAGATCAGAAATAGCGTAGGACCCAGGATAGAGCCATTCGGAACACCAGCGTTCGTATCGAAGGTACTGGAAAAGTGCCCCTTTCAGGACGACCTTCATTTCACGATTTGATAGAAACGATTAGATTCAATCAAATAATCGTCCTGTAATACCGTATGTCTGAAGCTTACATAGAAGGCCAGCATGCAAAACCCTGTCAAACGCCTTCGAGAGATCAAGTCACAGTTCGAGATTCGTCGTTATTATCAAGAGCTTCGTATACATTCTAATTTATAGATGCTATCCAAAACAATCGACGGGGTTATGCACATATCACTCAGTAAAGCCTCAGCTCGGGGGGGGGGTCAGGTGTAGGCACTTCAGATGAGTCGAGTGTTCGGTTGGATGAGAATTTCCGAGCAAAACATTCAGCCTTATCTGCTGGGGATGTTAGGACTTCGAATTGATTGAATAATGGAGGGATTGATGATTTGCTGTTGTTTAGCACACTCTTGCAGAGCTTCCAATAATCTCTAGAAACAAACTTGCGAGATGCAATACGTTCTTTCATTTTGTTAGCAATCAGTAGCTTTACTTCATTGAAGACACGCTTGCCTTATGAGCAGAGACAAAAATGAGCGCCATTTGGTATGACATTGCTGGAATAAAAGCATCGATGCCGGCTTTTCCCTAGGAGACCTCGGAGGCACATTTTTGAACGGGATTATTAAAAACTATATTTCCAGGAACGTGGCGAAGGAAATCGCTGAACAAGTCCCAGCTTGCGCGTAGATAATCGAAAGAAATTCTCTTGGAAGGAGGTTCATGGCTTGGGGCGGGAGTAGAAGGAGATGTTTACAGGCACCGTTTGATCAGAGTTGACAAGAGGGCAGAGCTGCGTAGCGTGACAAGAGTCAGTGATAGAGATAAAACAGAGATCGAGAATGGAAGCGATACCGTCAGGGTTACTGGAGAAATACGTAGGAAAGTCAACCACTTGCGTGAGGGATTGAGTGATGGCAAAGTTAAGGATTTGGATGCCAGCGAGGTCAGTTACAGAGTGTTTAAGTCACCTGGTATGTTGGGCGTTAAAATTACCGAAAATAAATGTTTGCCAACGTGTGTAGAGAGATGGCCTTATCTATATTATCGGAAATACTATTGACCATACAAAAGTTTTGAGACGAAGGGGAACAGTAGAGAAAAAGAGATAGGTTACTAAATTAAGGAGAGATATACGAATGGTCAGGAGATTCAAAAGAAAATTACCTGGCCAGCGGGAGATGATCGCGGACATAAACACCCAGGCCATGTATGTGGACTTTAGAGCTCTTTCTAAGGAGATGAAGGTAGCCAGGAATTGAGAAATCAGAGAAAGGGATTGACGAGTCAAAGTTAGTTACGCAGAGTGCTAGTATATCTGGAGACATTTCGAAGAGGAACGATTCCTCACTGCAGAAGTTGGTACGAATACCACGGATGTTGGAGAAGGAAAGGTTTACGGGTTTAGGTTATTTTTGTTGAGCAGGTTTAGGTTTATATTTTTGGTTGTTTACGGTCATGATGAGTTATGTTGGTAGAGAAGGGCCTGGTGTAGTAGTAGCAGTCGGTCATCAAATGTGATATGGGCAGAAAGGAACTGTTGCATACTGCAACATAGTATGGACTCGGGGTTGCCCACCTGAGGTGCATGCAGAAAACACCCGTTCATGGGAGATACGGCACTGCAAGAACCCCTATATGATAAAACTGTTGATCAGAACAGCCTCTCAAGGCGCAACGCAAAAGTTAGGGTTCCTAACTATCAGTTGGAACAGCAACTAGAAAACTGCCAACTCGGTACCCTCAATATGAAGAGACATTGCTACAAGCCGTACACATCACAAGAGATTCATAAGAGCACAACTATTATGGCCAGAGAAAGGTAACCCTTCTAAAACAGGAAACAAGAGATGATCCTCTACAACTGTTTAAGAGAAGAGGGAAGGTATTGACCGGACGATAAGAAAGCCCATCTATTCCAATTAAAAAAAATGAACAGCAAAACAAACAAACAACAAACAAAAACAAGACAATCAATTACGGGCTCAGTATCCAGAGAAATTATAATTATTATAAAGTTTCAAGGAGAAAACTCAACTGAAGGGCCAAGCTGATAGGTACCGATTCTTCAGCGCAAGATATGCGTGTAGAGCTCGCTCATAAGCTAAAAGACCTATTGGGAGGAGAGGGTAACGTGGTTTGCACGAGGGTGCTTGTTGATTCACTACCCACCACCTCATACGGATTAGTATAGATTGCTAGAGGGCGCGGCTGTTTAGTAGGCAAGGTATCTATTCAGAAAAAAAAAAAAGAATTATAAAATAGAAGCATATGAATTGGAGGTGGATATGGAATGGCAGTCTGAAACTCTTATAACGTTTTATCTTAGTATACGGCCCAACATTCACTTTTTATGGAAGTGGACACTTCATCGTGTGTGAACCACGCGAGTAAAAATAACGTCCAATGGATGTACGAGCCAAAGAAATGACCAATGAATTAATATACAAGAATTTTATCAAATAGGGGCTTCGGTGATTTCCATTCTTTCTAGGATTTCCAATTCTTTCAAATCCTTCAAAAGGCTTGACAAGGTTTTTCCAAGCACTGCAAACATAATGCACACAACATACTTCTACACATGCAACAATGTTAAACTCCTGCTTTCAGTAACTCTTTCGTGTTTCATACCATCCAACCTATTCACATATTATTAAGGAATTGTGCCAAGCATGCAAATGATAATGGATATCCTTTTCAATTTGTTGTTATGAATTTTTCTTTCAAATTTGCTTGCATTTCCCGTTTTGCACACTTTTCATAACTTATTTCTAAATTGTTTCAAGACCACCAAGGATAATGGGTATTCTTGTCTCCATCTTGTTTGGAATTTTTTTTCAAATTTTCTTAAATTTCCAGTTTTTGCACACTTTTCATAATTTCTTTCAGAATTGTTTCAAGCACGCCAATGATAATGGGTATTCTTTTCTCCATCTTGTTTTGAATTCTTCTTTCCAATTCCCTTGCATTACGCGACATTTCATTCTTTTCATAGCTTATTTCAGAATTGTTTCAAGCACGCGTTTATAATAAACATCATTCTGTTATTTCTTCTTCCAATTTTCCTAGAATTTCAAATCCGTGAAATTGATATAACATCATTCGGAATTGTTTTTTAAAAGCCATTATATTGTTCTCCTCATCTCTCATGTTCCACAAATTTTTGAATTCTTCGTTCAATTTTGTCCTTGGACTAATAGTTCTTTACAAAATGCTTCGTAATTGTCCCAGCTCTGTCAAAGATGATGGGTGCCAGGGGAACCGTCATTTTCCAGAATTTTTACTTCTTTTTTCCTCGCATACTTGGAGTTTCAGTCCTTCAAACTTCTTGAGAAGTTTTTACGGAATTGTTCAAAGCACGACAAGCACAATTTTCAGCTTAATATTCATTTAATTTTTCAGTTCTCTTTAAAATGCAAATATATTTTTTCATTTTTAGTTTTACTCACTGGTCTTCTGGAGCAGCAACATTTAATATTTGGTGCCAATTCTTTTTTTAAAAAAAATCAGATCTTATAAACTGGATTCGATGAAAACTTTTGAATTTTCAGTTGCCGGGAGCGTTTTAAACACACACTCACAGACAGACAGACAGACAGACAGACACACACACACACACACACACACACACACACACACACACATATACACACACACATATATATTCTGAAATGGACTAATCCCGATAATTGTTTTAATATATTTTTGTTTATACGTTATTTTTATAGATACAAATATTTAAGTAAATCCTCTGTATATAATATACAGCATTTTTATTAGCGTCTGTTTAAAAGCAGTAATTTAAACTTGATAGCCAAACTCGTCCTCTGTAGCTAAATGGTATAACACGTCAGGCTATATGGCGGTTCCGTGTAGGATGCTGGTTCGATTCCTGCCGGAGGTCGCATATTTTCTTTGAGATTTTCTCGGATATTCACATTCGGGTTGGTAAATGTTGTTAATACTGTTTATTTTAAAGAGACATTTTTAAATATCTGTATCTATAAAAATAATATATATATATAACGTAAAATATCATTCATTTTCATCGTTCCTAGTCGACCAGCCTTTCCCCAATCCATGTTTACTTCTGAGTTAACTATTTGTTTTCAAATGACTGACAGTCACATCTATCTCTCTCTCTCTCTCTCTCTCTCTCTCACCCTTCGCATTATATATACATATTCTTTTGTTATGTCGTATATAAACTGAATATATAACATACCTTATGTTTATATGATATGCAAAGAGTATTTGATCTGAGCCACCATGAACCGTGTATGTCCTTGTTGCAATTATGTCAAGTTCATTTGAATTGAATATTTTCTTTGATTTATCTCTTAAAATATTTAAAAAATAAAATATTTCTCCCCATTTTTTTAATTTTTGTTTCGTCGATTTCTTACCTCCATTTGTCAATTTTCATGTTTGGCTGTTTTAATTGATTTTTAATTTTTTAATCATTTTATAGAGTCGATATAATCTTTCTTCTTCTTCTTCTTCTTCTTCTTCTTCTTCTTCTTCTTCTTCTTCTTCTTTCCCTTATACTCTTTTCGATATCGTCTCATTGGTGCAGTACTAAGTACATTGTCAGCACGTTTGTTTTATGATCTAATTTTCTCGATTCTTCTCTTGTCCAGTTAAGGAAAGGTCCTGAATAACCCAAAGTGATATTTAGCATTTATTTATACTCACTTCAGCTCTTGTTCCTCGTTTCTAATATTTTTCTAATCATTTGAAATACACTATACCAGATTTCTCTCTTTATTTCATTGTTTGATCGCATCAGTTTCTAGTCTTCCTAGGTTCATGTAGTACTTTTTAAACTCTGAGCAATTAAAAAAAAACACTTTTTTTACATAGATAAAGCTCTTCGTAAGGTGTGGGCTGTATTCGTGAGAACAATTTTTGTATTTCTTTAAGGCATGGGTCACCAGGAATCTCTTCAATGAGTCTATTGGAATCTTTTCCAATCAATCTGAGGGTTCCAACTACAACAGGGATTACTGATGTTCCCATGTGCCACATTTTTGAGATTTTGATTTGAAGGTCCTTGTATTTTGATTGATTTTGAAGATCTTCAAAGATACATTGCAGTCTGCAGGCACTGCCATAAAATTAAGGAGCCAATTTTTTCGTTAGCGGTCTCTAATAACGATGTCTGGGCGATTAGCTTATTATTATTATTATTATTATTATTATTATTATTATTAATTCGATAAATAACGGCGTATTAAAAGACAATTCTTAATAAAAAAATTGGGTAGAACAAGAATATATTCTCGCTTCATGGTAATACCGAAATAAAAAAAAACGATTAACAAAAAAATAAAAAACAAAGAATAAAAAAATAAGACAGCTAAACATGTTTGTCGGTCCTCTCTGATCAAAACAAACGTCGAGGACAAAAATGTGCGCAGTGAATCAAAAAAATACATAAAACTCAAGATTAATGTCATATGCAAGAAAATATAACGCTAAGGGGCAAAT
Organism: Acanthosepion lycidas; assembly: GCA_963932145.1. Taxonomy (NCBI): domain Eukaryota; kingdom Metazoa; phylum Mollusca; class Cephalopoda; order Sepiida; family Sepiidae; genus Acanthosepion; species Acanthosepion lycidas. The sequence continues at coordinate 103,890,467 of OZ010591.1, forward strand.
TATCTTTAACCCTACCAGCAATTCCTTCAGCTTACAGAAAGGTGGCCGGTTTTAACCAAATGTTCAACTATAGCTGCACCTGTTGCATTTTCGTGCCCAATTGAATTCCCTTGGGTTGCTCTTGTATACATATTTTCTACCGGGTCCCAACCAGAGATCTAAGTTCAGAAATGGCTTCATGACATTTTCCATTGACCATTTTTGTAATAAAAAAACTAATACCACACACATTTTACATAGATAAAGTCTTCGTAATGTCTGAGTTGTACTTGTGAGTACAATTTTTTTTATTTCTTTAAAGCATGGACTAGCAGGAATCTCTTCAATGAGTCTATCGGAAACTTTTCCAATCGAACCGAGGACTCCAACTACAACTGGAATTACTGCTGTCCTCAAGTACCACATTTTTAGATTTTTACTTCAAGATTCTTGCATTTTGATACTGTTTTTGAAGATCTTCAAAGATAGATTACAATTTACAAGGATTGCCATGTCAGTAAGAAAAACACATTCTATTTTTGTGGTTTCTAATCACGATGTGTGGACGATTGGCTTTGATTGTTCTGCCTCTGTATTGTAAAATCGTATAAGATTGTATATATTCCAGGTTCTATCTTTGTTAACGGATCTAGGAGACTTTTTTTTTAACTTTTCACTCCAAGCAAGGCGGGAGTGCCGCTAGCATGCAATGAGTTACAGAAAGTGGGAGTAAGAATAAATAGGCGTGAGAGAGTAAAGGACGAAGAGAAGGACGGGGAACAGATCAAGGCATCTGAAGATGTCGATTGACATTGCATTTGAATAGTTGGAGATTATAGTTATCAGGGAAGCAAGTAATAGGAAGGGAGTTCCACAGACGGGAAGTGCGAGACATGAAGCTATTGGAGTGGAAGAGACGGCTACATTTAACCGTTTCGACAGTGAAAGGGTGGGTCGAGATGCATGCAGTTTGGGAACTAGCGAAAATAGTTCGTTAACGTGAAAATATTTGTGCACCAGTTTCTTGTAATTTCCTTCCGGTAAATGTTGCATATTTTCCAGTGCATATAATTGGCCCCACTTTATCATAATATTCAGTGGATGCTAACACTGTGCACCCTGATACCTAATTAGTATTATTATTATTATTGTTATTATTTTTATTTTCTTTGCTTTCTGGCGTTTACACATTTCTTTCCGGATCCCACCCAGGGACCTAAGGTTAGAAATGGCATCATGACACTTTCCACTGACAAAAAAAATAAAAAAAATAAATAAAATAAAATAAAAATTACATAGATAAAGCCCTTCGTAAAGTGTGGGCTGTACTTGTCAGAACAATTTTTTGTATCTCCTTGAGGCATGGGCTTCCAGGAATCCCTGCAATTAGTCTACTGCAATCTTTTCCAACCAGTCCTAGGGCTCCAACTACAACAGGGATTGTTGATGTTCCCATATGCCACATTTTCGAGATTTCTATTTCAAGGTCCTTGTATTTTGACAGCTTTTTGAATATCTTCAAAGATACATTGCAGTCAGCAGGGACTGCCATATCAATAAGGAGGCACCGTTTTTGTTTGTGGTCTTTAATAACAATATCTGGGCGGTTGGCCTTGATTGTTCTGTCAGTGTGAATTGTCTAGTCCCATAGAATTGTAACAGGTCCTATCTCCGTAACCGGGTCTGGGTGTTGTTGATTTATTATTATTATTATTATTATTATTATTATTATTATTATTATTATTATCTAAGTAAAGACAGAAAAAAACTAGTGTTTGTGCTGGAGCGTTAACAGTGATGATGGGGTAATATGATTATCGAGCATTACCAATGAAATGACGATATTAAATCTTACATACGTAACATATTGCTGTTTAGTTCCTCCTAATTTTGTCAATCACAGTCGGCCAACAGGCCTTCTCCGAACATGTACTCTACAGTCTCGTATGCCTCTTACCTCTGAGGTGGCTGTTTATATATCTTCCTGTTACAGGTTACTTTCCCACGAGTATACATTCTTAGGCGAAGCTGGGTTAATCATATGTTCGGGGCAATCACTGGCATTATGTGAATCGAAAATATCCACCGCCGATTAAGCGTTTATCCTTTAAGTCAACCTTCGCTGAAGGATACTGAGCGAAAATCTCTTCTGGCATCACCTGAAGTGACCCCAATCTATACTGCAACGGTATTAGACCTAATATTTATTTAGGTGTGAGTATTCACAAGTGGTACGGCTAAGCGATATCATTCTCACTGGATTCATATAATGATTACAAATACGGTGTCTGCTGCTTTACCGACTGCTAGATGATCAAATTTTAAAGCTAAATTGTTTCTCCACTTAAAATACTAAATTTATTTTTTAAAAATATACTCATAAGGACTCATAAAAATTACTTGAAAAGGATTGTTTCCAGGTGGAAAGAGAAATTAGATTTCGAAATATAGATTCAAATTTGAATTTCATTCAGATTATGAGTGCGTGTATATGTTCGAATGTGTACATGAAGGTTCTAATTCAATGGCAGACCTAAAGATATTTCTAGATAATTAAAAAAAAAAAACAATATTTTGGTTATAATTATGTTTATTATCGAATAACTTCCGGAAAGTTAAAAAAAAATCTAATAATTATGGAAGGTTTTAAGGTATGAAAAATACTTTTTATTCTGACTTTATGATTTTTTTTTTTTTTTCAGCCTAGAGTTGGGATTTCAAACTCAATTTAATCCCGTGTGTGTATGTGTGTGTCTATGTGTATGTGTGTGTGTATGTGCGTGTCTATGTGTATGTGTGTGTATGTGCGTGTCTATGTGTATGTGCGTGTCTATGTGTATGTGTGTGTGTATGTGCGTGTCTATGTGTATGTGTGTGTCTATGTGTGCGTGCTTGAATGTACATAAAGCAAAATCATACACCGTACGGAATAAACACTACGCAGGCGCAAGCAAAATGACACACAGATTATATGCGATGGGCAAAGAAGCAGCTTCTCTTTTATAATATAAATAATTGATAGTTTTAACACTCGTGGCATCTGACGGCTTTCTTTGGGGATTAAGTGACAACAAATCTTCTGAAACCCTGTCTGTATTTACTCATATAGTTGTGTGAATAGTTTCACATTGTCTTTGTTAGTATCTTCAGACACTTCCAGGCAAAGCTGAGGTGAAGAATGAGGCTGGGCAGAATATGGAAAAAGAAGACAACGTCAAAAACGTCCTGAATCAAGCACAATTTGATTTTTTATCTCATTCTTTAAGTTTCATATTTAATTAATGATACGTCATGCGTTTCCAGTCGAAGAAAGAAACAAAAAGAAAATTATGAAAGTATAGGATAAAACAAAGGCATAGGTGACCTTTAATGACCTCTTAAAAGCTATTCAGAGGATTTCGATCGTATAGAAAGATTTGATTTGTCTAAGTAAAGGAGTGTGAGAATTGTGGTCAGGCAGAAGAACAATGAAGTCGATTGATTTTGTTTGTTTGTTTTTTTTTAAGATTTCACCTTTTTGTCCCTCTCACGCAAGCAAATCCATACAGCAATAGGTCAATGGCTGAACAGTGGCGTGAAAGCTGTACTGCTTTCGATTCGATCACGTTCTCCAAATGATTACTTCAGTGAAAAACTTTGATGCAGCTGGGTAGTTATGGCGAAAGATTTGAAAATCTAAGGTTCACTCTCTAATGACTTGTCGGTAACCCTTGCCACTACGAAATGGCTTTAAATTTTAAAATCGAAACTTTTGCTTCAAGTAAAACAACGTTATCTTTGTAAAGACTAAATTTCTCACCAGTAACATTGTTTTTTCGAGAAGACCAGAACCCAGAAGCTCATCTCCACTCTTGCCTAACGCAAACGACGACTCAATGGGAAAAGGTGGGGAGTCCTCACTGAACCTGTATTGGTAAAAGGTGGCAGACCTCACTTGCTTGTATTGGTAAAAGGTGGCCAGTCCTCACTTGCCTGTATTGGTAAAAGGTGGCCAGTCATCACTTGCCTGTATTGGTAAAAGGTGGGCAGTCATCACTTGCCTGTATTGGTAAAAGGTGGTCAGTCATCACTTGCCTGTATTGGTAAACGGTGGCCAGTCATCACTTGCCTGTATTGGTAAAAGGTGGCCAGTCATCACTTGCCTGTATTGGTAAACGGTGGCCAGTCATCACTTGCCTGTATTGGTAAAAGGTGGCCAGTCCTCACTTACCTGTATTGGTAAAAGGTGGCCAGTCATCACTTGCCTGTATTGGTAAAAGGTGGTCAGTCATCACTTGCCTGTATTGGTAAAAGGTGGCCAGTCATCACTTGCCTGTATTGGTAAAAGGTGACCAGTCCTCACTTGCCTGTATTGGTAAAAGGTGGTCAGTCCTCACTTGCCTGTATTGGTAAAAGGTGGCCAGTCATCACTTGCCTGTATTGGTAAAAGGTGGTCAGTCATCACTTGCCTGTATTGGTAAAAGGTGGTCAGTCATCACTTGCCTGTATTGGTAAACGGTGGCCAGTCATCACTTGCCTGTATTGGTAAAAGGTGGCCAGTCATCACTTGCCTGTATTGGTAAAAGGTGGTCAGTCATCACTTGCCTGTATTGGTAAAAGGTGGTCAGTCATCACTTGCCTGTATTGGTAAAAGGTGGTCAGTCATCACTTGCCTCTATTGGTAAACGGTGGCCAGTCATCACTTGCCTGTATTGGTAAAAGGTGGCCAGTCATCACTTGCCTGTATTGGTAAAAGGTGGTCAGTCATCACTTGCCTGTATTGGTAAACGGTGGCCAGTCATCACTTGCCTGTATTGGTAAAAGGTGACCAGTCCTCACTTGCCTGTATTGGTAAAAGGTGGTCAGTCCTCACTTGCCTGTATTGGTAAAAGGTGGCCAGTCATCACTTGCCTGTATTGGTAAAAGGTGGTCAGTCATCACTTGCCTGTATTGGTAAAAGGTGGCCAGTCATCACTTGCCTGTATTGGTAAACGGTGGTCAGTCATCACTTGCCTGTATTGGTAAAAGGTGGCCAGTCATCACTTGCCTGTATTGGTAAACGGTGGTCAGTCCTCACTTGCCTGTATTGGTAAAAGGTGGCCAGTCATCACTTGCCTGTATTGGTAAAAGGTGGTCAGTCATCACTTGCCTGTATTGGTAAACGGTGGCCAGTCATCACTTGCCTGTATTGGTAGAATTCAAAAGCGTTCGTGATTTTGCCCGTGTCCAAATACTTACGTCATACTTGTTTACTTGTTACGTCAAGGTGTAGTATCTGTGTTGTTCTTGAATAGTATGAATGCATAATATATGCGGATGTTTTCCCAATCACTACAATCTTGACCTCTTCAAGTCTAGGGTTAACTAATATTTCCTAAATAGCCCCATAATATTCACTTCTAAGCCTTTTTTACGTCCATAAAGCACCACACGGTAACTCTCTACGTTGGATGACACTTGGCCCTTGTATTGGGCGAACATCATTATAAAGAAAATACCGGATTTCGTCGATTACTATCGGTTTGTTGGTTTTCTCCGAAAGTGGAATCTACGTCCACACGTGGAGGTAAAAGGCCCACTTTTTTCTTCTCGAGTGAGTGCTTATATATCTACTTGTCATTTGGTTTGTTCCACATGTGCATATCCTTGGTGAAGCTGGGTCGGCCACCTGCTTGCTCGTCGGGGTGTGTGAGCCATTGAAATTTATTGATTGTACCGATCTGCACCTGGCAGCTAGGAGGCCATGTCTTAGATCAACCAGCTCATGCACCTGGCTTCTCTGATGCGCATTGAGTCATCTAAGGTGAGTGACATGCTACAAGTCGAAAGCATTTTTAATATTAAAATGATTTTTCTAGAGGAAAAAATAGCGAAATTTAGAGGCCTTCTCCGAATCACTCATGTCCTGGGGACGAATCTCTCTAGATTTTTCGCTCGGGATTCTTTATGGATGTATAGGTGGGTGTAGTGGGGAAACGACTTCGAATTGCATTTGAGATCATTGTGTTTACTTTCGCACAAATAGACTTGTGAAAATTATAATCCGTCTTTTATCCCCCAGCTATGAGTGAAATAGCAAGGTAGACAGGGTGTTATAGCTGTGATTGGGAACCATTATAGCAAATGAAAAAACTCTGAATTCAAAACCGCACGTATCCCACACCCTCAAACTCTAACTAATATCTGCTCAACATAGTTTCAGTATAAACCATGGGGAAGAGTGACTCAGCAGATGGCCTTTGGATTGGTCGATTTTGAAAACCGTGACATTGCACTCAATTTGAAAATTGAGATTTCACATGATAAATAACGACACAAAATATTTTTCCAAATCAATACGTTTTTTTGAGGAGACGAGTTGAAAGATTAAGTTTAAGGTTCAAAATTAAATCAAAATCACTGAGGAATGTTATGACTGAACTCTTTCCACTTACTAACGATATCGTTGGACGTGTTTTAGCAGCCCTACTCATGAAGCAGAGATTCAGCCATCATAACTCAACGAGACGCTGACTTGAGCTCGACTCTTTTTTTAGACTTACTTTCCATGAATTATTTCAGAACCAAAAAGAAAAACGGACATACTTGGTCTTCCCAACTCAGAGCGAGACTAACTTGAGCTCGACCATGTTTACCTGTCCGTATCCTTACTTCCCGTGAATCAGTTCAGAACCAAAAGGAAAACGGACATACGCAAGAGACCTTATATCTCTATTTCTATACAGTCAACATCAAAAGGAATAAACGTCCGTAGCAGAAAGGCAAGTTTTTTTTTTTATTTTTGTTTCTTCTATCTTCTTTCTTTATATACTGAACACGCATCTCCACCTAAAAATACACACAAAACCCACAACCTTGTTAGCTTCCATACCACCTAAAGTTAGTGAGTCTCGTCTATTTAAACCACAGATAAGGGAAGAATAGACGGTTACCTGCCACTCATAAGGGCATATATGCGAAGTCCACTTTCCTCGCTGATAACTGCTACGTTAATTTATGCTACAGCTATAATTGCTTACTCTTCTGATTTAGCTGTCTAGAAATTCCATTTCAAAATTTTAACCATACAAATTTATCCCATGACAGTTTGTAAACGTCTATTTGTAGTTAAAAAAACTTGATATGTTGCTTCTAATTGTAATATACTTAAATTATTTGCTAGAATAAAATCGAATCAGTTTACTAGCATGGAAATCCGATGAAAATCGTAGGTAAGAATGAAATCTTTTCGCATGAGGCGGGGTTCCTTAGCTCTGCAAGTCGGTGTTGCTTAGTGTTGATTGGGCTGGCGATTTAATGCTATCGACCAGTCGTGGTTTATGTGCCAAATGGAATCCGTTAAAAATCGGACAACTGGAAAGTTTGCAACCGGATGTAGACACTGGTGAAGGAAATATTTAGGAGATAAATTTAGTCGAGTTGTAAGCGTAACGAATATTGGCTACTTATTTGGTTTTATTAGCAATTTGCCAGCCACCGATTACAAAACGAATCAATGGTCAATCAAATATTTAACAGATTTCAAAATAAGAGGAGATAACACCTGAAATAACTAATGTTCTTTTCAAATTATGTTTCTTTTTATTGTAACTCTTCACGCTAATTTTTAATAAAGGGATTCATGATTCCCAAATTTGCCTGTATTTGAAATTCAATAGCGATTAAAAATTGAATTGTTTTTCTTCTCGTTAGTTCTGCAAGTTAATCTAGTTTTAAAAATAATTTTCCCCAAAAGTAATAATTCATAGCAAATGTTCAGATAAGCTTTCCTCATAAGATTCACCAGTTCAGACACAGTTCCAACAGTCAAAACACACACAACCCTATGTCTTTCAACTCTGCCAGCTTTTGCCCGAGAACTGCTACTTTGTGAAATGAACACACAAGAGGATGATTCACTGAATAAACCACAAATTTCCCATAAACGGAAGACATGTTTTCTATGAAATTTTTGGGACATTCAGACCGGTAAATGTTGTTAACATTGTTTATTATAAACAGAGCATTTACGTAAATATTTGTGTGTAGAATAATTGTCGGATATATTTCATAATATATATATATATATATATATATATATATTATGAAATATATCCGACAATTATTCTACACACATATATATATATATATATATATATATATATATATATATATATTTCATAATATACATCTTCTTATATTCATATTACACATCTCATTCTGAAAATCTCTATCTTGAGTGACTTTCGCGTCTTGTAAACTTTTGTAGAAAAAATATAAAAATTTAGTAAATTTAAACAAATCTAACAAAACCCGTTATAAAAGATCGTAGAATAACGTTCGTGATTTTGTCCGTTTCCAGATACTTACGTCATACTTTGTTTCTTTCAATGTATAAAATATTAGTCAGTATATGTTATACATATCACCGTATTGAAATAGGTAAATACCGGATCAATGTGTAGTATATGTGTTGTTCTTGAATAGTATGAATGCATAATATATGCGGAGTGCTGAACCAGTATTTGGTCACCTACAAACCACTGTCAGTAACAGAATTTGAAATATAAGTTCCCTATGTGCATTCAGATGAGTCAGGTACAAAAACAGTCCAATTCTCACTGCTACTGTCACGGTAGCATCAGAGTACTCCGACCTCCCATCTTTTATTGCCATGAGGGACAGGCAGTTGTAGGGATGAACTCTCCGCGACTAGACTTCACTTTGCCATTAACGTTCCATCTAAAACAAATTCTCTAGCTTTAAAGAACCTGCAAAAGCTTTGCTAATCCGCAGAAAACGAATGAATCAATCTGACGAATTCTGTTCTGTTCTTTCTTTAGATCTTCGCAATTTCATCATCAGTTTGTTTTACTTTTTCTTTTTTTTTTCCTTATTAAGTCAAGAATTTCCAACGTTTCACTTAAAGAAAATCATTTTTCGACTTGTCTAAGGTAATATCTGCATTGTCAGCATCACTGGTGTATGGAAACAATTATTAAGTGAATCTTATACATTATTTAATATCTGGGTTTAATCGTGTATAATTGAAACCTCAGAAGTGAAACCGGAGATTACGGCAGTTTGAATTGCGTTCTACGACAAACAGTTTTTTCGGGGGAATTTTTTTTTTTATGAAGAGATGTGATTACGTTTAAGAGATAAAATTAGTGAATACGAGTTTTCGATATCTCGAGAACTGGATCAACCATTTACAGGGAACCCCTTCCTGCGTCTACCCGAACATAGAATCTCTCAGTTTAAAGTGAGACACCCACCGATTGAGCGTAATTAACCAACTCATTCTTCACGTGTTTCACCCCCACGATAGTTAATATTTGGCTACCAGTTGCCCACGTCTATTTTTTTTTTTTCAAAGCCATAATCGATTTTGGAAAGTAGATTTCAGACCGTGGTCGAGATTAAGGTGATCCCAAACGAAGACATTTCCGGCTGTCTTGAAAAGTAGAAGTGTATAAGGTACCAAGTGGAGTATATTGAAGGGAGACTAAACTCCACTGACCTAGTTAGACTACTTATTTTTCGCAAAAATGTTGGATGCTTTCTGGATAGACCTCGTGTATAAGACGAAGAGGTGGAAATCTGCTTATTCACTTATAGAAATAAATGCTTTCAAATCAAACTCGCCTTCTAGTAGCGATTAAAAAAAAAGAGACATTTTCTCAGTTTGTACTTCGAGGACGGCAAGTTGATTGCCTATTGTCATCAGGGCTAATGTCTCTTAGAATTGAACAATGATGCACACTAAGCCTTCAAGCATTATTTTTATTTTTGTTCTTTATACTTGAGCCGTCTTTCTTTACAATGGCTTGATCCTTCTAGAAGAGTGAGTCTGTTATCGTATATTTGTATCTGATTGTCTGTAAGACGGTTTAGAGCCGATTCAGTGACAATTCCATCACCCACAGAAGAGAAGTAATAGCGATGATGGTATTATTGACTTAGAAATATCTTTCTTATATCAGCTCCATGACTCAGACCGGATATCAACTATAAAGGCATTGCTTAGATCCTGTTACAAGATTAGCACTTGGATGGGTAGTAGTTATTCAATTGTTATAATGATAATTATGGGTTAAGATTAATAAATATTTAAGTGAATATTTGGTATTAAGCGGAAAATCTACAGATTAAATATGCCCATGAGCTTTCGTTTATAAACAATGCCGGTTGAATAATCCACCTGAGGGTTCCATTCCATCTCTCTCTCTCTCTCTCTCTCTCTCTCTCTCTCTCTCTCTCTCTCTCTTCTGACAAATCGTATTATAATAATTCTTGTCACTTATTTTAATATTTTCCTTATTTCTGGCTTCCTTTCTTTCTTTTTTTTCTATCCGTTCATCTCCTACCATAATTCTTTCTTTCCTTTCTTTTATATTTTCCAACCTTCCTTCCTTGACTTCCACCTTCCTTCCTTTGGTTTTTACTATTCTTCCTTTCCTTCTGCTTCTTTTATTTCTTCCCTCATTACATTTCGATTATAAATTTATGTCGTGAACACCGAAATAAATTTATAATCGAAATGCATAATTAAAGTGTCCGTTTTCTTATTATCCCCATATATATATATATATATATATATATATATATATATATATACACACTAGGTTGGTGCAAAAATAATGACGTAATAATGTCGTTTTTTGACGTTAAAAATTACGTCAAAAAACGACATTAATAAATATACAAATACCTGCATTTTTGTTGGGCGACTTAAGTTTCGCTGGTATTCAAAGTATATCTTAATTTTTTTAAATAAAAATACACAGATGTTAAATGGGATGAACGCTGCTTTCATAGGCCAAAAATAAAATAGCACAAAAGAGGCAGGAAATATTCATAAAAATAAATAAATAAAAGAAAAAATTAAAATTAAAAATTATTACTGGAGACGCTGGTCTAGTTCTGATATAGTAACACTCGCCGGATTAAAGGGAGATAAGCCGATATGAATCCTAAATCTTAATAAAAGAAAAATCTTACTCAGTAAAACGCAGAGTGTGTGTGTATGTGTGTGTATTTATATATTGGATCGGATTTCCTACATTTTTCAACCGATTTCAACAAAACTTCACAGGACTACATAAAATTACCTTGCGGTGGTTCTGACAGCGCCAAAAATTGGAAAAAAATTATAGTTTTTGCATGAAATCAATTTGAAAACACGATAAAACAGGATTCTGTCGCCAGAATGAAAGGGGGACAACTCATATCTAGTTATACTTATTATAAAACCCAGTTTGTGTGTGTGTGTGTGTGTGTGTGTGTGTGTGTGTATGTGTGTGTTCGTTTATATATGGGATCGGATTTCCTACATTTTTCAACCCATTTCAACAAAACTTCACTTTTTTTGGCAGGTAGTGTTTCTTATTGTCTTGCACACTTTTTTCTTTATTTTTACATTCAGAATGCTTTAAAAATTCCATTTACAAGACAACTGTTTATAATAAAACTATATTCAATCGATAGACTCATAGCGATTGAAAACAATGTTTTTGTTTGAGTTTGGGTTTGACCAATTCGTAAAAAAGCCCAAAAAAACAAAAAACAAAAACTAATTAAGACATTCGTGTCCGTCAACCTTAAACAATAATCTTTGTCAATTTTATTTTTCAGCCTTTATGATGGTCGATACTTGATCTATCTCTTACTGTTACATCCCTGGGCAACGCCGGGCTCTACTGCTAGTATATAATAAAAAAGAGGAATATAATTTGTCTTCCAGTATTTTAAGAGAAACGATTTTCTGTGCATAAGATAACATGAGTTCGTTCCGTTTATTAATTAGTCCTACATTGCTAATAATTTTATGATGATTTTTTCTAATAGACATGGGTTGCATAGCCACCCACACTGCCGGAAAATGGCTTGCTTTGGGCTACGAATTACCAATTTACGTGAGTTGTGTAGGCATATATATATATTTATATATATATATATATATAGATATATATGAACTTAATTTCAATACTTCATGAGCTTCCGCTCTTTAGTTATGATTAATTAATGATGAACATGTCATTTTCGTTTATGATCGATTTCATCACGAGTCTTTCTGTTAAGCTTGTAGAGTAATTAGACATCCTTATTCTTCAAAGTAGAGTCCAATAGTATTTTAAAAATACCTCGGAGAATTTCAGTACGATATGTTTAATCATTTTAAAGTTAGAACGGTTCAAAGCTTAATGTAACAAATGAACAATTTTGCTGTTACACAATTTGGACAATTTTGCCGTTACACCCGGTATACATATATAGATATACAATTTATGTTCTTGTTTATTTTTAAACCCTACTGATTGTCAAGTTTTCTTGAATATTATTACACGATTCCCAATGCTACACTAGACGGGAGTTAGAAAATTCTAGAAATAATCTAAAAGTTTTCTTCAACTGAACTTTTTGACTTGATTAATATCAAGTTCAATAGAATCCCTCATATCCGGAGTGCCTCATATCAAGAATCCCTCATATCCGGAGTGCCTCATATCCGGAGTGCCTCATATCCGGAGAGCCTCATGTCCGGAATCCCTCATATCCGGAGTGCCTCATATCCGGAATCCCTCATATCCGGAGTGCCTCATATCCGGAATCCCACATATCCGGACATGATTTTGATGTGTATATTTGAACTATTTGGGTGATTTGAAATTTCTATTTTTCAGGAAATTTACTTTGGATAATTGCTTATGCCTATTTCATCCTAATGACTTGTATTGGTGCAAAAGATGATGGGAATAAGAGGAAAGGATGACAACGAGACACATCTGCAACAAGATAGTGACGAGATGCATGACTGTAATGAAACCTGAACTAAAATTGAAAAAGGTATTGAAAAGGTTGTCAGTTTTATGGAAAGGAAGCCAGCAGAGTTAAAAAGTGTCTTTCGTTGAGAAATTTCAAGAACAAAAGCAAAACGAAATGCAGAAAAAGTTAAGAATAACATTAGAAGAGAAAGAATCATTATGCAACAGCAATTAAAAAAATCCTCATTACATTATTTGTTTTGCTTTAATTTAATGAATTTTAATTAACATTAAATAATTTATTTCTTTTTTCCTTAAAATCAGTTCCGTTATATTTCACTCACCATTAGCTTATTTTGTTTACTATAAAACATTGAAAATAAATGTTAAACCTGATTTCAGTTCTTTTATTTTAATCTAAATATAATCCCTCATATCCGGACTTTGTAACCAATTCCTCATATCCGGACTTTGTAACCAATTCCTCATATCCGGAAAGCCTTCTTAGTCCGGTTGTCAGGGATTCTATTGTGTTTATAAAACTAATCCTAAGCTAAAAGAGGATCGAATTCGCCAGCAAAGGCCTGTGAAAATAAGTCTGCCAACAAATACATAACAATAGAAATCCTTCCAACTAAAAAAATTAAGAAAATTGATGCTTTAAACGACGATAAACAACGCCTTTTGGGCAAAAAATTCCATGCGCTCATAAAAGCTTATTGAAAACTGAAAGAGAAAAAAAACATTGTTTTTACGCCAAAACGACAAAGAATAATTGCTTTAGTCCGAGAGAATGGATTAATTGAACAGACCTACAAATAAATCCGACTCATTCACATTCTATATTTATCTACTATTAATTAATTCTGATGGATATTTACATTATTACTATCCCAGAGATTGCTTAGAGGTTAGAAAGACAAACAGAACTGTGCAATACACATCTGAGGTCTTGTAAAATTCAATCGTATACTTTCAAATGCATAAAAGTGGGGAAATAACTATGGGAATAAAACATTCTTTCTATGAAAGTATATATGTCGTCGTTGTCTGAAATGCCGTGGGTGATACACGCATGGGCGAGTGGTCCAAAATCAGGGAGGTCCACGGCGCCGTGCCGTATCCCAGAGTTGTCTGCGTTTGAGGGGAAGGGCAAAGATGTTCCGCTATCTTACCCTGGTTTTTGAACCACGGAAACGTCACCCCAGAAAATAGGTTCTTGTACTCGCTGAAGAATCGGGTCGTTCGTTTCGTGCGCAGTCTAAGGAACTTTTAACATTCGCCTGAATTTCTTCAGTTTGGAGTGTCCGTTGGTTTTCTCATTTAGGGCCCACGCCTCGGAGCCATAGAGTAAAATTGATTCTACGTATTTAAAAATTATATAAAAGAAAAAAATAATCATACGGTCTTAAAGATTTTTTCGCAGTCAGCACTGAAAGGCACTATATTTTATTTATTTCATAAACATATTTGCATACGCATTGAGGAAATGAAGGGAAGTTTAGATACTGAAAAATATAGGAATATGGCAGATGCTGTTAGAATGGACGATAAACAATCTTTTTGTGATGAAAGAGGAGAAAAGAAAACCTGCAAACTCTTCTATCATTTATAACTTTGTCTCTTTTATTCATTCTTTTTCTTTTTCTTCAGCCATTCATATTCTAAACGCTTTCATTTAAGCTCCAACCATCGTTTCTCAGTTTCATTCATCTGCAGCAGCCCACCGGGAGGAGAACATGAATATGATTACGACTTCTTCATTCAGCAGCTGAGAAAAGCTTCAGAGATCTTCATGTTCGTCTGCTTCTTACATTATTACTTTAACAAATGGTATCCATATTTTTCTGACAATTTCCGCTGACGCCATTCCTGAAAATAACAAAAGTGCGAAACATTATTTTCTACTCTCCATTTACACAGAGTTGATACTGAACTTACTGGATGTCGCCAATATGAATGCGTTAATTTCACTGGAGAAGAGATTTAAATGACTTCTAACGGATTTGAATCTAAATCAACTGGTTAAGAAATTAAAAGTTTAGCTGCAACAACGCCACTGCTACATTTTTGCCGATTCAAAAAGACAGACATTTTCTAAAATAATGGGAAATAAACCTGTATACTTGCGAGAAGATGCAAAAATGTTTATAAATATAGCTGAGAGTTAATTGCAATTAAAACATGTCTGGCACAAGATAATATTATAATAGCTTTTGAGAGAATCAAATTTTCAATGTTTTTCAAAACAAGCAAGTTTCTATTTATAGAGAATAGCTAAACGTTTACCAAGTCTGACACAGAGCAAAATAAGTTGAGTTCGTAGTGAATTAGAAATAGCTTACAACATAACTTTATTACAACATATTCATTAGAAATAGCTTACAACATTATTTACTGCATTTAGCAGAGGGACATTCTACACAGATATTGCAGATTTTAAAACTAGTTAAATTTCATGAGTGCTAGATTGTTAAGAAGACTGGAAAAAACCTATTTTCCACGTATGAATATGCATCCTTGAAAATCAGAATTAGAAATACAGGACTTAGATAGATAGATAGATAGATAGATAGATAGATAGATAGATAGATAAGCAG
Source organism: Acanthosepion lycidas (assembly GCA_963932145.1). Taxonomy (NCBI): domain Eukaryota; kingdom Metazoa; phylum Mollusca; class Cephalopoda; order Sepiida; family Sepiidae; genus Acanthosepion; species Acanthosepion lycidas. Next base: position 103,905,771 of record OZ010591.1, read on the forward strand.
TGGAGTAGGTTAACTAGTCTGATAGATCATTACTCGGAGGGAGTTCGAGCCTCGTTTGATATTGAGATTCATTGTAAATGAATACAATTATGGCACAAGGCCGAAAAGAGGGAATTGGTTGAGGTTAATCTTTACTAGCTATCTTATACCTTGGCTAATCGGATTAACGACCCATTCACTCGTTACAATTTCCTCATTCAGCATAAAAACGCATCCGTCGTCAATCAATCCTCCATACTCCATAATACCACATCCCCTCGGTGTGCTAAAAAAAAAAACATCCCAATGAGATGATAAATATTATTAAAAAGCCCCGTTTGATATTTCTTATCTTATAGGAAAACGTATGGCCATTCCGGCCATGAGACTCGGGTTCAAATCTCCCAATGGTTGATTTATCAAGAATAAAAACAGCCTGGGGAGACGATTCCAGTGTTTGGTACCGATGGAAAATGCATGAAAATCATACCCTCGAGTTGACTTAAGACTTGTGAGTGAAAATGTCTAGGCGTAACTGTTCGACAGTCGTCACTTGATCTACTAACAAGAATGACAAGTCATCGTGACCGAGGTTTCGAGCGTATTAGCCTTATTCACCTGCTGAACACACCCGATTATACGCTATCCTCCAGAAACTCTAAGGTTTGCTCAGCAAAGTTGCAGTATGTCATAGCTTGGCTCTGTGGGTGTTGAACAAACACAAAAGTGCCTGAGCAACAGGGATTGGCTAGCCACCATAGTAGATCCCATAGTCTCCCGAAATTGACGGATGCCGACTTGAGACAAAGCAAAACAAATCCATCAGTTACGTCTTTCCCAAAATTTGTCAATTTAATGTTTTCAATGCGAATACTAATTACCAAGGCATAATATAAATATTCTTCTAATTTGAAAAATTGGCGCAACACGATCTTCCTATTTCCATTTTGCTGTATTGATCAGGTCATTTATTATTATTTTTTTTTTTAAATTATATCCCGTATCTTTACAGTGTTTAACGTGAGCAAAGGCCGGCCATAAGCCTCATAGAAGTATCAAAAAAGTTTCTCTCTCTCCCCACTCACTTTCTCCGTCTCTCTCTCTCGCTCTCTTTCTGTCTCTCTTTCCCTCACACACCCACACACACAAAAACACACTTTCTCACTCTTTCTCTTTTCCTCTATTTTTTTCTTTCTGTGTTTTTATCTTTTTCACTGTCTTTCTTTCGCCCTCTCTCTCTCTCTCTCTCTCTCTCTCTTTATTCACAGGTACGTGCAAACACCCTAAGAAAACGTATTTTGAATGAAACGAATAATTTTTCATTACTGTTTGTCTATTTCTGCAGATTCTTTATGGACGACAAGGAGGCCCATAATTACGTAATGCTACAGTGCTTTCAGTCGAAAGTGATTTTTTTACGAAACTACGGTAGCTGTTACAACTCCTAAGATTGCCTGTCATCCAACACACCAATCCTCCTACTATTTACACATCGCTCAGGGAGAAGTAGATTCATGACTTATTACGAGCTGAATTATTCGGCCTTGTTCAGATTGGAAATATCTAAACTCACATCATCAAACTTTGTATCAAAATACGCTTTTAAAAAACGCTGACAGTTTTCCCAAGGGCATTAGTATGAAATGAAAGTCGAAGGCGAACTGTTTGGTCACTGGTACTAAAATAGACAAACTTTTACATAGACGTCAACAATGAAGGTGCCCATAGTTTATGCTGGGTGGATTAAAAAGGCGTCCATTTTTGTAGCTTGACTCAAAATAGTAGTTTTTAATTTAAATTGATCTGTGACTTCCTTAGATATCAATGTGCCTCCTATTTCGTCCTTACCCAAAATTGAAGCTGGACTAATTTTCAAATCCTAGTCACCAGTCGTTTGATCGGCCATAATACAACTGCTGGTTTTATACTTGCATATTACATACCTTTATTAGTCGTACTGACTTTTTAAAAAGTGATAAATGCAATAAAAATATATGGAAACTATTAATAGAATATATGGCTGAATACGAGAAATTGCTTCTTAAAGATTCTCACGTGGGTCAGAGAACTTAAAGAATTACACAATTTCCCAAATGTGCAATACCATTTTACCGAGGCCTGTTTCTGGGCAAACTCGAAGAGCATAAGAAGAGAAAAATAAATTTCTTCATAATCCTTTGGAAATATATGTCAACGCCTCTACCAGATCAGTTAGCTTCCAATTCCGAGAAAATAAAGTCAGAATATAAAATCTACACAGGCCATAAAATAAAAAAAAAACTGTCCCTAAACTTATATTTTTTCCTAAGTAAGAACGCGTGTCAAAAAATATAATATACTAGCAGTAGAGCCCGGCTTTGCCCGGGGATGTAACAGCAAGATATAGATCAAGTATCGACCATCATAAAGACTGAAAAATAAAATTGACAAAGATTATTGTTTAAGGTTGACGGCATGTCTTAATTAGTTTTTTTTTTTTTTACAAATTGGTCAAACCCAAACTCAAACAAAAACATTGTTTTCAATCGTTATGAGTCTATCGATTGAATAGAATTTTATTATAAACAATGTCTTGTAAATGGAATTTTAAAGCATTCTGAATGTAAAAATAAAGAAAAAAGTGTGCAAGACAATAAGAAACACTACCTGCCAAAAAAAGTGAAGTTTTGTTGAAATTGGTTGAAAAATGTAGGAAATCCGATCCTATATATAAACGAACACACACACACAAACAACCTGGGTTTTTATATGTATAACTAGATATGAGTTGTCCCCCTTTCATTCTGGCGACAGAATCGTGTTTTATCGTGTTTTCAAATTGATTTCATGCAAAAATAATTGTGTTTTTCTAATTTTTGACGCTGTCAGAACCACCGCAAGGTAATTTTACGTAGTCCTGTGAAGTTTTGTTGAAATCGGTCGAAAAATGTAGGAAATCCGATTCAATATATAAACGTACAGACACACACACACACACACAATCTGCGTTTTATAATAAGTAAGATATAAAAATACAAATATTTAACTGTTTGTCAAGACTAATTCATTTGGATGCGTGTTTTATTTATGGGCGATCGCATATTCGTCAGGCGGCAGAAAAGGAAAGGAGGCCATTACGTAGCTTGTATTGTGTTTGCAGGGTGGTCGTAGCAGGCCGAGGTAGGTGGAAAAGCGAGACTGTTGCCCTCGTGAGTATAATACCACCGTAAAAGACGTTCTACTCAGTAGGCTCCGGATGTATCAAAGAACAGAAGCTATAGATTGAGGCTTTAAAACTATCCCGCATTAATATTCTTAATCAAATATTTTTATACTTGCACACGGTCACGAGCTCTTGTCGCTTGTTTAGTATTTTGTCATCATCCATGCTCTGTAAGAGTACCGATTTTTCAACCATGCACAAGAGTTACATTTCAGCTAAACACATAATCGGTGCTTAAAACTTTCACACTCAATTGTGAGATCTAGCTTTTTTTTTATCATTTCAACCCAAGTAAGGCAATAAAGCCACCAAGACGCAATTGCATTACAGAATGTTAGAGAATATGAGAAAAACTACTATTAAGTAGAGAGAACAATAAAAGAACAGGAATTAAGAAAACAGAAGATAACGCTTGACATTACATTTAAATTTTTTCCCAAGCAAGCCACTAAAGCCACTAAGACGCAAAGTGGTTACTGAGTGTTAGATAATATGACTAAAACTACTATTAAGGAGAGATAAAGATAAAAGAAGAAAATTTAAGAAGACAAAAGATAACGATTGAAATTTTTGAAGATCAAAGTTGACTGAAACTGTCTTCGCCTGTGAGTGTTGACTTCAATGTTCCCTTATATATATATATATATATATATATATATATATATATATATATATAGTGCTGTTCGATAAAAGTGACCCACCTGATTTTTTTCGCTAAAAATATTTTTTGTCTATTGTTTTTGGGGTTAAAATAATTTTTAATCTTACTAATATAAAGACACATTCCCGACCACCTAGGAAAAAAGTTTATTCACCCTAAGGTATTCTATTGATAATTATAATTTGGGATATAAATGAGATTTAGGAAAAAACTCTGTGCAAAAAATATCGCATTAGATATCGCATTCTAATGATTAAACAGGTAAATTTAAAGAACTTTTGACAAAATATTGAAAACTATTTTACAATATACTCAGAACAATATTCTAGAGAATTCTAGAACAGCTTAAATTAAATCTAGAGTATTCCAGAATATTCCAGGAAGCCCCATACAGTATAAAAACAGCTTGAAATAGCCACTCAAGTCACTAACCAGATGAAAGGGTACAAACACGCATCAGAACCACTTAAAGCATCTCTCAAAAGCAGGCATGTCCACGAGAGAAATTGCAGAAATTACTATAACCTCGCAATCAACTGTCTCTCGAGTGCTTAGGGCACATAATGATGCCACTCCTGCTTCAAGGAAGGAAGCAAGGGGACGAAAGAAAAAGATTGATGATAGTACTGGCAGGGTAATCAAGAGAGAAGTTGCGAAGAATAGGACTATAACTAGCTAAGAAATTGCAGCCAGTCTAAGCGAAGAACAAGGTGTTAGTCTTGCCTGTTCAACAGTCCGTCGGTGGCTGTTAGAACAAAGCTACAAATCTTGTACACGAAGGTTTAAGCCGCTAATAAGCAAAACCAACAAAGCCAAGAGACTTGAATTGGCTCACTATTACAAAAATTTAATCGTAGAAGACTGGAAGAATGTTCTCTTCTCCGATGAAATGAAAGTTGAGCTAAATTCAAAAGATAAACGATCTAAAATCCAAAAAAGAAGCTTTGATGAAAGCTTTTTGAATTTAGCAGTAAGTATCCGTTCAGTATAATGTTCTGGTGATGCTTTTCTTTTCATGGAACTGGTTTCTTAAAACCTATTGAAAAGTCCCTCAGGAGCGAGCAGTACAAGAGAATTTTAGAGTCTTGTCTGCTCCCTTGTGCTGAAAGGGTACAAATCGACTTTAAATTTAATGCCGAAATCTAAATATTTTGTAGAAATTTTTTATTGTTTTTGAGATAATAAACATTATAGTGATGCAAGACTTACTAAATAACCCATAGCAGGGAACAAAAGAGATGGATTCATAACTTTCCCAAGGGTATTTACGTATAAAAAATGAATATAACGAACGCGTCTGAAATTAGAACTCGGCTCTCTGATTAACAATTCTGAACCATTATCCTTTGAACCAGCCGCACATCCAAGCTTACTGTCACCCATCTAGGTACTGACCAGGCTCGTAGTTCCTTAACTTCGCTGATCGTACGGCAACCGGTGTTTCAACAATAATGTGGACGTAAGCCACAAGAGTACACATCAGACCAAAAAAGGAGTGCTACTGAGCTGAACCCCTGCCAAGTCCCTCACTTTCCAGCCCTTGAGATCAGAAAAGTCTACGCGGTTTTGTGAGTAATCAATTATTTTCCGCTCTACAAAACCTATCCTACTAATGAAACGTCGCAAGCCTCGAGCTACACTATCGCTATTTCCATGGCAAATGTTCTAACGAACTAGATTCCTTAGTTCCACCAGATTTATTTGCATTCCCTTCGTATTCCATTAGTAACGAGAAAGTTCCATTCGGAATGTTTCTTCCCAAGAATCACTACTTTGTGGAACCAACTCCCAAGAGGACTCGGTAACATTAGAGAAAATAGCTTACCTCCGGGACGAAAACGAAGTTGGGCATATCTCGCATGTAAAATATTCCCAAAAAGAAAATGGCGGCTACATGAGCTGTATATTTAAAAAAAAAAAAGAATCCATCTTGGAGTCGTATACACTTTCACGAGAATCTTTTTTTAACCTATGCAAATTTGAAATGTCACTCACTCTATAAAAGGTGCTTAAAGAAACGACAGACGGAAGTGCGACTGCTGTAACTTAACAGGGGACATGTATTATTGGATTCTTTGACTTACGCCACTCTGTTGGTGAAGGAAACGGGCTAGGGAACTTTCTTACAAGCCAGAAGAAACTGACTACGGATCCTTTCACGAACACTCCAATATCAACCTCTTCATGTCTAGAGGTAACGGTTACCTTTCATACATATCCTTATAAACTGCACTTCTTACCTCCTCCTATCACTCTCATGCAACAACCTCCACTTCCGTAACCCTCTACAGTTGTTTTACAACTCGTGCCTAAGGCATTTATTGACTCAGATTTTGACTCAGACTTTCACCATTTTTTAATCTTTCGTTCTATTTCGCCTAAATTATTTACAAGCTGTGCAGATACAAGATGTTTCAAAACTGTATTGTTTATATATATAAAAAAGTTTTAGCCTCTCTCTGTTTGTTTGTCATCCAAATTTTCGTAAGGTTTTGTAAACAGACCCCCATAACTTATATTCTGATTTTTTTTCGCTTTGATTTAAATTAGATTTAAATTTGAACAATGGAATGACTCCTATCCAAAATATAGAAAGAGAAAGCCAGAAGATGGAGGTCACATTGGAAAGAACAAAATGAGACAATATTGATGTCAAGTTGAGCAAGAAATCACTAATCTGTGGGTAATGCCTTACAATATATATTCAACTGTCATATCAATGTCGAAATCTGCTCATCAATTCATTCAGTCAAGTATTGTATCAAATACATGTCAAAGGGGTTATATCAAGCTGCTTTTACACAAAACATCTATTGAATTTTTTTTCCCTTTGAATTAAACTAAATTTAAATTTGAACAAGGGATTGACTCCTATCCAAAATATAGGAGAAAACCAGAAGATGGAGGTCACATCAAGATCAAAATGAGACAATATGGACATGAAGTTGAGCAAGAAATCACCAGTGGGTAGTGACTTACAATGTATATTTGTTGTGACAATTCAACTGTCATATAAAAATTGAAGTCTGCTCATCAATTTATACATTCAAGTATTGCATGAAATACATATCAAATGTGTCATATCAACCTGTTTTTATACAAAACACCCACTGAATTTTTCCCTTTGAATTAAATTAAATTTAAATTTGAACAAGGAAATGACTCCTATCCAAAATATAAGAAGGAGAAAACCAGAAGATTGAGGTCACATCGACAAGATCATTGAGTAATATTGAAATGCATCGTTTTTCTCCACAAATTATAACAATGATTTAAAAGCAATCATCATTTTCGTACAAAAAGAATTGTGACACGCAGCAAGGCGCAGGTAATTCGGCTAGTGATAGATATAAAAAAAAATTCGGCTACTGATAGATAAAAAAAACCCTTGAAAACCTTACCCGACTCACCCCATTTTGAAGACAAGAAATGTGTTGTACAGTCAAATAAAATTTTTGTCATCTATGTTGCTTGTTTTGAGGAATCATCTTTGATTACACAATGAATTATCAGAATGAGTTAAAAGCAGCGATATTTTTTTTTCTGATTTCTTCAGTAGATATTCAAAGAAGTAATGAAATAAAGTTCAACTCATAAATCGAAATCCAGATTCTTTGCGTTTTAGGAAGTTAATCAGCTTTTATTAACGAAAGCCAAAAAGGGATTTTGTTTAAAGAGATTCATTTTCGGCAATTAATGCGTTATAACTTGGGCATTACATGTTGAATGGGATTACGGTTGGGAGTTACATTTTTTGCAATCATAGTTCCTATAAATATGATATATTTGTTTTTTACGGTTTGTCAACCCTTTGTACTCTAAAGCTAAAACATATTTGAAATTGTAGGAAAATACTTTTTTGTGGGTGAATATTACATTAACAACTTTTCTTTTTGAGAATAAAATGATATTTCCATAGCAAGGTGAGATGTGTCCTTACCTTTCCCAAGAGTATTTACACGGAATTCGAATTTGGCTCTACGATTCCTCCGTCCAAGCCCATATCGATTACATCACATAGAAAAATGAAACTTCTCATAAAACGCTTTTAAAATCCAATTCATTTTCATAGGCTACCAAAGAAAAAAAGTTTCTGTTATGAGATTATTTATATAAATATATTTATTCGAAATCTAAATAGTTTAATGAAATTTGTATGTAACTTTATTCAAGCGTATGATGAGAAAATAAAATATTTGATGACGTATACGGTCCTATCCCCATTTATATTTTATTCGACTGTATTATGTTTTCAGGCTACGTGAAATTACTGGCAGTTTCGGCTGTCCGGGTAAACAGTAGCCTCCAGAAATGATTTAACTTTTCATATTAGGCCAGATATATTTTATATTTTTACCCATTTTTTCCAGAGATGAAAGGGTGATCATATATGCCATTGAAATGAGGTCTTTATACCATTAAAAAAGTACGCATATATACCATTAAAATAAGTTTGATACCATTAAAAACGAACTCATATATGTTATTAAAATGAGATCTTTATACCATTAAAAACGTACTGATATATCTCATTAAAATGAGGTTTTTATACCATTAAAACGAATACATATCTGCCATTGAAATAACTTTATACCATTAAAAACAGACTCATATATACCATCAAAAGAAGATTTCATATAATGGTAATAGTGAGAATAACCGTTACTATACAGGAAATATTTGGCATTCATGGATGAAATAGTTGACGCTGAAATGTATAAAATCTTTTTCCTAAAATATGTTTTCAGGAAAAAAGGCTTCTCAATTCCACTGTTATTTCTCAGTTTGATTAGAGTTTCCTTCCTCACCTTTTGTTTAAGCTTGTGTGGAAAGTCAACATCTTGATTATATCATTATTTTCCATGGCTACCTCCGACATGTAAACGTGTGGTCGACCCAACTGCGCCTAGTATATTCGCGGGAAAAATGAATGACAAGCAGATATATAAACACTTCTCCGATAGGGAGAAAGAGATGGTCTCTCACGTCCTGACTGGATGCAGAACTTACGTTTGGAGAAGGCATCCAAGACCGCACGCACACACACACACACACACACACACACACACACACACACTGGCCGATTGAAATTGAATAAAATGTAATGTAACGTTTGATTGCTTTGGTCTCGTGTTCTCAATAAAATATACAACGATAACGTTACATCATCATCACCACCACCCACTGTCATTATCATGATCAACAGAAAAACAGATAAATCGATTTTCTGATAAAAATTGTGCAAACATCAAACTAAAGGATCGATAAAAAAAAATAAAATAAAATAAAATAAATAATTCAATTCATCAAGATTAATTGGGCCCCAAAAAATTTCTGGGGAAAATGAATTCATCTATCGAGATTTAGTCAGATCAAGTGGCTGGATATTTCGACGAAACGAAATAAAAAAAATTGTATTCATGTTGAGAAAATTATAGAACTCTATAATTTTCTAAACAAGAACACAATTATTTTCTTAGAGCGGATTTTTCAGTATAAATTTATCTCATTAATTTCGCCTTTTTCCTCGTTTTATGTATTTGACGAAATGATACGTCAACCCAAACTTCGATAAATAATTTGAGTATCGGAACTCCATTAAGAAAGGACAAATAATTATGAACAAAGTTTATAATAAACTCAATTTATATAACAATTTAAGATAGATTTCAAGGGAAGACAAAATTTCCTTTTTGCGTGTCTAATATAGAAAGTTTGTATTTGTTTCACGTACAGTTTGTAAGTGACTTACTGCGTAAATTGAAGGTTCTTTCATTGAGCAGCATGTGTTAGATTCATTGAGCAGCTGTTTGTATGTGATTTATGACCGGCTGGTTCGAAACTTATCATGGCCGCTTTAAGACTGCTGTCCAGACAACATATGGGCTATTTTTTTTTTTTTTTATATCTGACTGGTTGTCTGGGCAAACTAGAATTATTGTATGTGGGCGATTACTGCCTGTGTTTAGGTCTGCGTGGGTGTTTGCTTGTTTCTAGGGGCTGCTGCTGCTACTTGTAAGTTGTAATGAATGCAAAAAATTATGATTAATGTCTATGGTATCCAATTATATTTTTATTAGTGAAAATGTCACTACATATTTGACATTTCTATTATAAATAGACAAATTCTGAATAAAAGTTGTTATTGATTTAACTAAATACACAGACTTTGAATAAAAAGTGTAAATGTTTTGAATAATTTTTTTTTGTTTTATAAAAACTTTAAAAACGAACTTTTTAAATGTGTATATAAATATAAAATGTATATATACTCTTACAATCCATGTTTTGAAAACTTTAATGAAATTTTGTAGACCACAGATTATTTTGTTTTGAGTCGAAATTATTTTAATGGAACTCATACGTTTAAATAAGCGTAAAAATCAAAATAGAATTGTGTGTTAATTACCGCACAAAGTGAATATTTATTGACTCTAAATAATGTAATTTTCTTGTAATTTTTATTGTAGAAATAAATTAATAATTAAAATTAATAAAAGTAAAATCACTTTTAAAGCAGAGTTAGCTCCCTTTAGATATTTTTAGCCATAAAGCTTTATTTTCGTTTTGTTGTGATTGTATACTCCATATTGATGGTCTCCGCTGGTGTTGGCTTTATTTTTGGCCATTACTGACATATTTTCGCGTGACTAATTTTTTAAACACATTTTTTTGTTTTTGTTTTATTTTATTTATTTGCAACAACAGGTTTCTTTATGATTGTCAAAACCTGGATTAAATTAGGACTAACATAGTCGTATAACCTTTCGTCTATAAGTGTTTCATATTTATATGACAGACAAAGACGTCAACAAGACCAAAAAGGGTTTATTTCGAACCGCGAAAAAGATTCTGAAGAGGGAAAAAATCTTACTAAATAAAAATTAAAGTCTGAAAAAGAAATAACAAAATAAGAAAAAAATAACGAAGAATAAAAACAAACAGAAACTAACCGAATAATTTTTGTAGGTTGTTCTGTTTGATAATGTGTCGGCCTTGTCTGAACGAATATATATATATATATATATATATATATATATATATATATATATATATATATATATATATATAATTTCATTTTAAATAAATAATTAAATAAATAAATAAATATATATATATATATATATATATATATATATATATATATATATATATATATATATATATATATTTGTTTTGCGGTTACAAAGACATCATCAGACCAACAACGGGAATATATAAATTACAAACATATCATTTACAAGATGAAACACGTAAACAAAAGCGTAAACAAAAACGCCTGTTCCAGTGCATGATGGGAGTTTTCATATTTATTTAATTATTTTGAAATAATCTAACTTTTTCTTTATTTATTGTTAATTATCATTCTTATCTCATATTTTAAAATAATTTTATTACTTAACTTTTAATTTTTCTTTTATTATTAATTATTATTTTGGTTCATACCATATTGTCTAGTACTAATGGTTAGAGATTATTTAGTGATTTATTTGTTGCTAACATTAAAAATGTCGACCAAGGACTATTCTTAAAAATACGTTGAATAATTTAGCCGATATCACAAAATCCATGTCACAATTCAAACAGAGAATCGATCCCGTCAAAGAATGTGGATTGCTGTTTAAAATTTCTCGAATTGAGGGCCATCGAAAAAGAAACTGTGCTTTTCTTTGTAGCTGAGTAAAAACAAATGAGAATGTCAAATACATTAATTTTAAAATCACGGCTGAATTAGGGGTGAAGGTCGTAAAAGATACAACCTTTTCCATGAGACACATATTGTTACCCACTGTTGAAGTTTGTTTGATCTTTACGGGGGAAAGATCTGTAAACCAAAGAAAATAGATTCTGTAAAGTCCAGATTTTCAGTATATAGGTTACCTGGGTTAATGTTAGGCTATTTATTTGATCACCTTATGGCCATTTTCCCCATATGCAAAAAAATAAAAAAAATATCGATTAACGCCTCTTTAGGCGCACTGTAAAAAAAAGGGGTCGTACTTAGTGTGAAGTTGAAACAGAAATAATTTGCTTATTTATAGTCATATTTTGTGAAAAGGAAGATAGGTACAGAGGCTCTCTCAAAATATTCTTTTAGAAATCAATCGAGGAAGAAAAAACTTCATAATTGGGAGCCTACTGTAGTAGAAATTAAAAAAAAAAGTTCTTTGATAGAGAGGGTAATGCGAAAGTGAAGTTGAAATGACCATAAATGGAAAGGGTTTGCTGAATATATATCGTATGCGGCAAACTTTCGAAAGTTGGTACGGCTTTGTAGAATTATAGTTTAATAGAAGCGAATGAGTAGACATCGTTTTATAGAGGATAACTTGATCCAGTTGCGTGTTTGTTTCAGAGACGTATTTCCAAATTGTCTGTTTTAAATTTTCGTCAAGATGGTTGCAAGTCACGTGGTATTTCGGAATCCAGCGGTCTCTTTTATCAGCTTACTGCTGAAAGGCTAATTTTTTCTACTGAATTCATATCTATTGACTACTCACACTGAGCAAAGTGGTCATGAATAGTGAGTAAACCTACCGACATTCTCCCTTATATTTGTGCTGGCCGGCTCACTAAGGTACTTTTCAGAATTGTCTTAAGCTTAAATTCTATTCTTCTGATTGGTTGAAAATAATCTTGAAAAGGAGCTCCTTTATCAAGACTTTTTTTTTTTCCGAGTACATTCCAATCAGACAGAGTGTTACCATAATCAGGCACTGGATTAAGGTTTATCAAAAATGTCCCATCCGATAACCGCACTAGTTTAAAATTTATTCGCGCTAGTTAGTGGAAGGAAGCGGAGAGTCATATTTCTTTCCACATAATGTGTTTATTTTTCCCCCTCAAAAAGATCCAGTAAACTTCCTAGTTTTTTACAGACTAATTCTAATTTTACATTTTTTTATTTTCATTTTCGAATACTACTAATTTCAATTAAAAGAAATTAACTTACAAGACAGAACTGTATTTTAAATGCTCAATTAATTCTAAAATATTTTAAATATATAGGTTCTCAGCCTTTTCTAAAGATTTTAACCAACGGAAGTTTACATTTTAAATTATTCTAAAATTAACTGTAAGAGATTCCATAGTATAATTCTTCAACTTGAAATTATTGGACATTTTTATCAGTCAGTGTACCAAACAAAACCTTTAACTGGAAGTATATAGTCAAAAATTAATTTATCTAAGTTTAGTAGATTAATTCAAATTTACAAATACAAATTCACAAAGGAGGACATGTAAAGCCTCAAAATTTAGATGGTCTTTTTTTAAACTAATCTTACTGAATCCTTTATGTTAGATTCATATTCAGGATGTTTTAATAAATTTGATATTATGAATAATACAAAATCTAGGTCAATGAGACAGACTTATTCTTTAACAAAATAAGATTTATTCTTCAACATTTGGATTGGGTATTTCAAGGTATGTAAATTTGATGAATAATTTCACACGTTTTCGCAAAATATCAATATTCAATCCGCCTGTTACACAGCACACGTCAAATCAGTAGTCCAGCTCCTCCTGACAAACACACTGCAACATTCCTCTTTGAACTTTTTGTGTCATATTCAAATCTGCATTGCAGTCGTTGAATTTTTAGCGAATTCTCTCACAAATGCACACTGCACAGTCTTGTTCATTTTATTTTTCAGTGAATGTCATTTCTATACCTGAATAGAAAAAGACATAAACCATTAGCCATAGCATTTTGAGCTTTTCTATAAATGCTATTAAAATTTGAGATCATTTGAACGAGAATTGATTGAAGTTATCAAACGACAAAGTGATATCAATTTTTCATAGAATTCATTTATCTTTATTACTATAAGTCTATGAACGTTGCTTGTGTGTTTGCCAGAAGTCATATATAGAGAGTGGGTGAAAGAAAGATATGAATTTATTATTGTGTAGGAAGCTGGGGAGAGAAGGAAATGGAGAAAAAACGCTCCTCTTTTCCACCCACCATCTCTTTCTCTCTCTTTTTCACTCTCTCTCTCTCTTTCTCTCTCTCTCTCTCTTTCCCCCTCCCCGTGATTACGTGCGTGCTTATTTATATTTCAGCTTTCTTTAAACAAACAATATTTAAAATTTTTTTATTTCAACTTTCTTCAAAAAGACAATTTTAATGTTGAAAGCAACTTCGATAAATGTATTTTCAAAATATCTCAACAACTCTCATGAAACTAAATTCAAATCAACAGTAACATAACAAGGTTGACCCAAAAGGTCACAGATAGTTTAGGTACTTTACTAAAACTTTGATAAACAATTTAATCAACAAAGTCCAAACATTCCAAAAATTCAAAACACTAACTAATGCTAAGATCTTTGTCAGGTTTAGTCAACGGCAAAATATGATTTAACAAAAAGGTTACAATCTAACGGTTAAATAATATTTGTAATTATTGCTAATTGCTCTTTTAATGTCGTTTGGTATTTACAACCAAACATACGGATCTTCAGAAAACTGTCTTTTGATTGTCATAGAGGTCCCTTCGAGTCTTTGAAAATCTGTTGGACACAACGGAAATAATGCTGTCAATAGGTAAATCTCTTTTTTAGCATCATCCCGTATTTCTTGAGAAACATAAGAATAGAAAAATGGAAGACGAAAACATGGAAAATGGAAAGAATGAGTCAGAGTCAACACTAAGTGGAGAAATCCTGTTTGTTTTTTGTTTTTTCTCAAAGAGAAATCCTGCTTTTCACTACACGATGATTCCCTTTGTGGGTTAGTTTTATGGCTAGACGCCTCTAAAAATAAAAGAGATGACAATTTTTAGACAACTAAGGTATGTGGATAACGTTTTCTCTGGATCATGAAGCTTAATTTTATAGCAGCTTCTCCATTGTCAGATACAAGCTCTCTTAAATTACTTGTAGATACAAAAGAACCAGAATTTTATTGGCTATTTGTTGAGAATTTTGAATATTCTCTCACATTACAAAAGTTCTAATTATTACTTCAGAAGTATGATTTATTGTTATTTTATGATCCTAATTATTCTATGATTTTTATTACTTTATAATTCTTATAATTTTATGATCCTTATAATGTTATGAGTTTAATTATTTTATGATTTTTATTATTTTAGGATCTTCATTATTTTATAGTTCTTATAATTTTAGGATCATTGTTATTTTATGCTTCTTATAATTTTATGATCCATATTGTATTATGATCGTAATTATTTTATGATTATTTTTTTATGATTTTTATTATTTTATGGTTCTTATAATTTTATGATCCATCTTATTTTATGATACTTATAATTTTATGATTCTTATAATTTTATGATCTCTATTATTTTATGGTTCTTATAATTTTATGATCCATATTATTTTATGATCCTAATTATTCTATGATTTTTATTATTTTATGATCTTTATTATTTGATGGTTCTTATAATTTTATGATCCTAATTATTTTATGATTTTTATTATTTCATGATCCCTACTATTTTATGGTTCTTTGTTCCCATGATGTCATTGATCTTCAACAGCTGGATAAAACAGGAGAATAATCCTCAAATTTTCACCGAGAGCGAAGTTGCTAAGCAAGACACAAACAGGGTGACGGTAAGACTAGTTATTTTGCACCATTTTTTTTTTTTTTTATTGCAATATACTTTCAGGACGTCTTCGATTATTGATCTTCACAGATTCCGTTTCTTTATCATCTGTGAATGCTTAATATCAATGTTATTGTAAAATAAATATTTTGATTTACATCACAAAATTTGACATAGTCTGAATGTGGAACTAGAAACCGAAGATCAATTATTACAAACCTCAACCAGTGGCATACATACTGAAAGATAAATCTAAAAATGACTAAGCGGGGTGCATTTTACTAGTGTAATTTTCAAAATAAGGCCCACCGTTCGGATTTGTGGGCATTAATCCTGTTAATAAGATAATATCTGGAAGACCGAAAAACGTTATGCGACATTTGCAGTAATAAGATAATCTGATCCTAAATTGGATCGCAGCCATGCCTATCAACAGTTGCCATTGAACAAAGATACCAAGAATTTTGTTACTATCAGCACTCACAAAAGACTCTATTTGTACAATTGTTTGTAATTCCCACTTGAAATTTTGCAAAGAATAATGGAAAATATTCCCATGCTATTGTTAAATGTATTGTTAATATACATGAAGCTTTCTTGTTCGGAAAGACAATGAAGTAGGTTATATAAGTTTGGTGGAGTCCAAAATACGAAACAAAATTAAATTCAGGTTCCTGGAGGTGTTGTAGGTCACAGAAACTGCATTCAACGAACCGAAGACAAGGTATAGGCTCTGAAGAATTCCTGGCATGCAATAAAGGTCAGAGAGTCGCAAGTATTTTTAGGAATGTCATATTATCAGGCACACTACATTCTAAACATTTCAAATATTTTAACACTATGGCTACTGATGAAGGAAGCAGATTAGAATCATGAAACAATGCCAACGGTTCTATGAACTCTGCGAAAATTATCTGTGTATTTTGATCCAAACAAGGAACTGACAAGGAGAACGCCGTTTTAGTTTTTGGCATTCGAAAGCTTCACTAGTATTTTTCATAAAGTCATACCTTCAAATTCTATAAGGCAATAATCTTGGGGGAAAACGCTAACCCAACATCAGAATCGTTCTGTGCAGGGTTGGATTAACCATTAATCAAAATCAGCACGTGCTTAGGGCATCAAGTGAAGAGGACCACACTGAAATTGTAATGATACGATATTGTTGCATATAGTCTAAAGAAATAAGTCAAACATGATTAACATTTGAATCAACGGGATGCCATTTTGAACGAGGAGACAACTGACCCGCACTGAATCTTTATTGCCATCCTGATTGGTTAATTAGGGAATGAGCTAAGGGAGATAATGAGGTTTTTATTTACTCAGTAGCTCACATCAGCTCTTTTGAATAAGTTAGTATTACTAATTAACTTAATGGGGTTTAATTTTTGTGAACAGAGGTAGATTACCTTCATGTTCACTTGACATTATGCTAACCGTATTTTTATGTGACACACTGGTTTATTGATTACATAACCACTTCTGGTCACAGTTCTGTTAGAATCTGGTTGTGGTTCATGTGACAGTAGCTACACAGCTGTGATTGGTTCTTTCTTGGTTAATGTTGTTCAGGGTTGGAATTGATGATCAGCTTCTCTCGATGGTCATATGTGCCTTCAGTTCCTTCTATATTTATTTTCAGCTAGTGTTTCCACGTTTTATGTTCTCGGTTGGTATCCTTTATTTGCACTACTCACCAACACTCCATACTAGCATATTTAAGTCTTAGATGAATGAGGGCCCGAAAATCTTTTAAGTGCTTAAGGCCCCTATGGGTCTTAATCCGGCCCTGGTTCTATGGAATAGTGATAGCTAAAACCGATTCCTTATTTGCTTCATTTGAACTCTGGGAATGCAATTCGATATCGATTATGTGAAATTGCATAAGAAAGTTTTAACAAAAGCCCACTAACAGAGTGAAGATTTGTAACAGACTTGATAAGAATATCGATCAAGTATAGGTCAATCCAAAGGTCAGCAGAGATAATTTCGACAATGCAGGAAGCACCGAACATCGAACAAGAAGTCGGGAAAATGTCGAGCCAGGAAATGAAGTCAACCAAGAGAGCTGTGATGTTAATTCCGATTTTCCAGCGAGCAGTGAAACTAAATCCCGTCTAAAACTTCGAAGACGACCTTGTTATATGGAAGATTAGTGCAGACATCATTCCTATTTTCTATGAAGTTGTTAATTTATGTTTTAAGAAAATAACTTTACAAGTTTTTTTTTCACGAGTCTGTATGTAAAATGCACAATTTTTCAATTAGATTTTGCTTTCCATTTTTTCAAGATCGTGTAGCGCTCTTAAAGTTAAAAAGAAGAAATTTAATCAATTGTTTAAAGCAAATATTTATTCAAAGCAAGAAAAGAATGTATTAGCAAGTTAAATCTTTAGACAAACTTCTATTATAGAAATAAATAAATATTTTTTATTGAATGTTGTTATATGTTTCAGAACTTCCCCTTCCTTCGTCAGTTCCAAATTTAAATTGATTTATTCTGTATCTTCAAATGCAAAAGACCAATACAAAATTCTTATGGACAATAATTCAAAACGTTTTTTTTTATCATTTCATCCCAAGAAAAGCGATAAAAGCCCTAAGATTCAAGGGGTTATCGAGTGCGATGGAAATTAAAAGAATTGGATTCTAAGTAGCAGAAGATGACGATTAACGTTACATTTAAATCTTTGAGGAAAGCAAGCAGTCGGAAAAGAGATCCACAGGCGAGAAGTGAGGGAGAAGAAACAATCGGAATAGAACTTACGGTTACAAAAGTTAAAAATTCGAAGAAGAAGAAGAAGAAGAAGAAGAAGAAGACGACGAAGAAGAAGAAGAAGAAGAAGAAGAAGAAGAAGAAGAAGAAAACAGTATAAAGAGGAGGGTATCTAGCAATAAAGGTTTTGTATAATACTATAAAATTATTTTTACATCCGCAAGACTATTATGTATAATTTAACTTGTTTATTAAAATAAGTCATCCTTTTTATAATTCGAAATAATTAAATTAATAATATTTATTATTAACAATAATGATAATATAATTAATAATTAAAGAAGCTAATTAAGTTGTATCTGTCTATATCTCTGAGATGAGGGATTATGATTACTTGCATTATACGGACTTTTATCCTAATCTTCATTGCCATATTCACAACGTTTCGGCCGTTGTACGCTCCGGCCTTCTTCAGGTGATTGGAATTTCGAACTGGACCCTTTATTTCGTCCACCGGGATAGATTTTTCTAGTTCCACGTGCCATGGCTTTCCCTTTTAACTCAACTTTCCAAGTATTTAGTCCACCACTGCTGTGGCCTGGTATTGAACTCACAGCTCTTTATGTCTAGTCACTCAATCTAACCAACGTCTTTATCCACTGGTCATGTGCCCTTGAGTCCGAAACGTTGTGAATATGTCAATCAAGATGAAGATAACAGTCCAAATAACGCAACTAATTAAATTGATAATTTGCATTGAATGTGAATTCGACTGGAATTCGAACTCAGCTCTCTCAGGTTCCTTAATCCGAGCCTCCACTGATTGAAATCAATCAAAGTCAAAATAAGGAGAAAATAACCTTATCTTTTCTTAAAGATAATTATTTAAGTATCTCTTATTTTTAATTAACAACTGCAATTTTTTGTCAAAGAATAATTATTATCTGCCGCATTCTTTTCTTATTCATTTTGTCGATATGCTTGGAGAAGAATAAGATTTTGAGGTTACCCTACTGGTCTGAAAACATTCTGCTTACGACCGCTAGATGGTGTTGTCAAAATGAAATGTATAAGAAAAGCGCGAAAAATCTCATCGTCTTGCTTTCTCTTTCAGTCACAGGAAGTCTTTCGTTTCAATTTTGGTGGACAGGGTTTGATCTCCGGTGGGCTACATATCACAATAAAAACAATATAATTAATACACATCACGTAAATGTCCTAAACTTGACTTACACACAGGCCCTCTCTTAACAATCTTCTTATCAAACCGAAAACGAACTCTTTTTTAAATATACGTCTCTCACAATCATTTGTATGAAATTTGTACACACATGTATGTATGAAAAGGAATGTCTCCACACACACACACACACACACACACACACACACACACACACACGAACAGACTCACACACATTCATTCAAGCCTTTCGTATTCTTTTTATTTAGTTTGTTCAAGCAATATGTCGTCATTGTTGTTATTGTTAAATGTAAGTAATTATGTAAGTATTCGTCCTTGTAGTCACTTGTTTGAAAAGCAAACAAACTTCAAAGCATTCACTATCTACTAAAATTACTACGCAATATCTCTTACCAAATATATCTCTTCAACATTTGGTAGACATGCAACAAAATAAAGATCTCAGGTTTAGTTAATTTTACAAGGCTCATATTTGGTATCTGTCAAAATTTTAATTTTCAAACTTGCTAAATAAACCAAGCTTTGTAATATCTGCAAAAATTCATCCGTTTTTTTTCTTTTGTTTTTTTGGGGTTTTTTTATTCCCTTTTCAAATCCTCGGCTACAAAAATAACTATCCTTATCGGATTTCTTGAAAGTTTCTGAAAGATTCGTGAGTTTCCGATCTATTAGATATCAGCATCGGAAGGCAAACGCCAGTCTCTTTTCTGGTTTGAAAAACAGAAAGAAAAGAAAAATAACATCGAAGTTGAGTGAATCGTAAATTGAAGTGGGTAGACGCCATTTTTTAGTTTGGAATTAATGACAGCGAGTCATTGTAAAATTTATCTGAAATAAAAAATAAACATAATGGCGTCATAAGATGCGGTTTAAAGTTTCGAAGCAGATATTTATTGAAGCGAAAGAAACTCAAGATTCAGTTTCTCAACGAAATATGCTTACATATTTTAATACTTACACACACAGATACACACACACGAATATGTGGGTGTACGTATACATATATATATATATGTATATATATGTATATATATATATATATATATATATATATATATATATATATATATATATATATATTCAAACATATATTGTTAAATGTTGTGACCAAGTAAATGGTTAAAGAAACAACAAAACAAGTGCTGCAGATATATCATATGTTAAAAGTAAGTACAACAGAAGAGTATTACACGACTAGTGAGTGTGTGTCGGTTGACCCAGCGTTCAATCTATTCGACTGTTAATATTTACCCCCCCCCAAGGGATGTATGTAGCAGAAGGCCGAGTTTACCGCGGGTTTTCCGAGCCCGTAGGCTCGGCCAAAAATATTCTCTTAGAACCTGTATAAACGGGTTCAGAGCCTATCTACATCATCCCCGGACGAAACTTTGCCCTTCGGCAAAGCCTCATCTGGGTTCCTATCTGCTCATCTTGCATCAAAATGTTTATTTAAAGTCAGAGCAAAAATTTGATTATAATTACTTTGTTTTTAATCCATTAGTGAAAGAAAATAGTAAACTAGTAAAAAAAAGTAAGGATAATTCGAAGTGTCAGACATTGATAGGATGTTGTAGTAACTTGAAACAATTGTAAAAAAAAACCCCAAAAAAACTACTATTTTAGAGTCAATGAGGAAAACCTTCTTTTGATCTAGAAGTTTCTCATTCAGACGTCAAAGGAATCAGTCTACAGTTACTATAGTTTGAAAAGGAACCCCTTTCTTAGATTTAAGGGCAAAAAACAGCTTATCGGATCTAACTTTTTTTTTCTTACAGTGATGTTCACCTTCTATAAGGCCATGGGGGCCAATCGAGATATAGGGTTAATCATTATCTTCCACCCATATCCGCATAAGCTGTGCCTTTTACTCTGCAGAGTAAAAGGTTCAGCTTATGTGGATATGGGTGGAAAATAACGATTAACCCTAGAATCGAACAGGTAGCGATCGGTGAAGCAACCTCTTGGAAATTGGTTCCACAATGCAGTTGTTCGTGGGAAGAAGCTGCTGGAGTGGATTCTTACATCTCACTGGAACAATACGAAGGGAATGAGTGTGGGTCACTAAAATGGGCGTGGCATGGCGGGTTAGATTAGGACAGGTGGAAACGAAGAGTGTAGATGATCTGAATACATGTCACGGAAATAGGGATAGAGTAGTAAGAGCGACGTCTCGCCTGTGAGAAAAGGGCTGCAGGATGGAATTCGTCGCCTACAAGGACGAGGAGACACTTCGAGACTGGTAGATGAGGACTGGGCAACACCTGGCAGCAATACTCCATTTTAGGTCTAATCTGGCTCTTGCAAATGTAGAGGATAACAGGAAGAGTCAGATTCTTGCTGGAGTGGTACAGCGAACCATTTTTTCCAACATCGTATGTACGAGTTCCACTCGAGGTCTGGGCTTAGTTTAACTCTCAATAGGCGCTCAAGGCACGGGACGTCCTCGATGGGAACATTCGTTCATAGCGATTGGTGAATGTTCTTGTTCCGATCGGCGATGGTGTAAGGTTATTACCGTTTATATAGAGGAACTCTGTCAACTGGTCGAGTCTGTTCGTTCGTCTCTTCGAGCCATAGATACAAACATGCGTGTGATCGCACACCCACCCACATACACACACACAGAGAGTGTTCGTCAAACTTTCAACTGACTGCAATGTCTTGTTCAATAAGAATTATTCATTATTTACATGCGGACTATTGCCCTTATCTTTGTTGTTGTTATCACAATGTTTCGGCCGTTGTGCTTTCTGGCCTTCATCAGGTGTTTGTCGATCCAAGTAACCTACAGGGAATTCTGAACAGTACCTTTCATTTACCTATTAACAGCATATAAGACAAACAGTTGTATAAGACGCACCGCAATTTCAGCAGGGCAAATCAAGAAAAAATTAGTAATTAGTAAAATTATTAGTAAATGTTACAGCCTAGGTTATATTTTATGAGGTATTATTTTGGTTAAACAAGCCATGATTACAATTAAACGAAAAATAATAGGAAAAAAAGAACACGAGCCTATAAAAACTTTATTATATCCTTGATATGATCTGTACAACCTGCGTTTTGTAAACATCTTAGTGGAATAATTAGGATATAAAAATTCTGATTGTATTTATACCAATGCAACCGGAAGTTATGGTAAGAAAAATATTAATGAAACAAATATATTTTACAATTGAATTCATTGCATATAATTTTAGTGAAACAAAGTACTAATATTAAATGTGATGGAATTAAAATAATGAATATTATCAATGATAACACTTTTAATCTGCATAATAGCCTTTTAAAAGTTACTCGAAACTAATCTTTAATTATAACTTTAATAACAATAACATTAATCTTTAATAAGTTAGTCTAAACTAATAGGAGTTGCCAGGTAGATAATTTCGGCCAACTATCGTGAATTTTAAACCTATATATGGCATATAAGACGCAGAGGAATTTTAAAAGATATTTTTAGTAAAAAAAAAAAAGTGCGTTTTATATACCCTCAAATACGGTAATCTACGAGGGTAGATTTTTTTCATTCTACCCCCACCCAATGTCTACGGATATGTTTCGTCTAGTTCTTATTTTCGTCCGACTAACTTATTGCTCCTCACGAAATATCCATTTCAGTTTAACGTCGTATGTGAAAATTTTTTTACCATTTGTTAAAAAAAGCAGAACTTTTGTCTTTTCACTATTTTGTTCATGGATTGTTTGAATTTAATTTCAACCTTTTGTTTTCATTCAGTTATTACAAGGCCATATTTTGTTAGTGGAAGACTGGAGTCAGGATTAAATTGTCAAGTCCGCTACAAAAATTAATACAGAATATAAGCCACACAGAGAACGTCAAAGGAAAAATACTACATCATGAAATAGCAGAGAATGAATATTTGAATCGTATCTAGTGTCTTTAGATTCTTTTTTACACATACAAGATTTAGTTTTGTTTCTGGTTTTAGTTTTTTTGTTTTGTTTGTTCGTTTTAAATATGACTTTCAAACATTTTGACAACGTCGATAATATGAACAAATATGAAATTTTAGCGGATATGTCAGTCGAAATTTGTATAAAAGTTAATTTTTTTTATTCAAAGCCAATTCACCCATGGAGAAAACAAGTGAGTTCTCGAAGCATGATAAATTTAAAAAAAATTATTCCATAGCAAATCCAAATTCTTGTGCCAGAAACAAGTCTCGTAGGAATAGCAAAAAAACATAATAGGCACAAAATTACAAAAGAAGAAAATGCGTAAAATTATAAAAAGAAAAAGACATTGATTTTCACAATTACAAAAAAAAAGGTACAAATACAAAGTTTGCATAAAAATGTCCTTTTGAGCACCTATTAAGGCGGAATAAGAATTTCAGATAGAAAGAATTACTAGCTAAAAATGGAGAAAAAAAATTGTTTTTTTTTAATGATAAAAAGAGAAAACAATACAAGAAGACAGTAAAAAACAAAGACGCAACCACCTTTGAGAGAAAAAAAAACGAAAGGATTTATTTTACTTGCTACACGAGCGTCCCCGGGATTCGCTAAACAAAGAGTTATACCATGATGAAAAAATGCCCCAAATTTGATAAAAACCAAGTTTACCGCCAAAAAGTTTCCGTCATTATTAAGAAGAAAGATCAAAGTATTTTTTTTTTTATTATTTTACTAAATTCTTTAATGTTTTCTAGCACGTTCTAATTTTTTTTTTTTTAAATTTTGTTTTTCTTCTGTCACCGGGAAATATTAGCAGAGGAAATTTTTTTTCGGTAATTCTTGCAAAAATCAAATAATTGTCGGATTTTAATTACATTTTCAGGACTTATTCACAAATGAATAAAATTATTTAATTTTTTATTTTTTATTTTTTTACATTTGTTAACTCCCGCTTATTTAATTTCATGAAATTTCGAGAAATCAAAATTCTACCTTCTTCTTCATATTTATATGAGTTAAGGTTAAAAGCAGGATTCCTTGAAGAATTTAAATCATCAATTTGATTTTTGTCAAACAGAAACACCATTTACCGAAAATCTACTCTGAATCGTAAAATAAAAAATTAAAAATGCAATAAAGGCTATGACATTTAGAAAAGATATGAGCTAAAAAACCTTTTTTTTAAATTGTTTTGATTTTAACAACTACGAAAACAGCAATTGAATCTTAATGTAAAATTAAAAATGTGTAATAAATTTAATATTATTTGTTACGCGTTGTGGAGAATTTTATGAATTTAATTCTACCAACTTAAATAAATAGTTTTGTTTTTGTTAATATAGAAACAAAATCTATCGAATATAAACTTAAAGTAATTACTTTCCGTTTAAAGGGAAGCAACTCTACAATATTTCTTACAGTCGCCTCCCTTGGAAAACTATAACTATTTTATGATGTAAAAGCAATTTGTTCCAAGCGCCCATCGACCAGTCGCCAACTTCGGCATAGGAACTTCTAAGAGAAGAGACAAGGTAACCGCAATGACAACAGAGGAGAGGGTGGCTACAGCAGTGCAATTTGCGTGCCAATTAAATAAATGGTGATTAATTTAAAAAATTATAGCAAAAAAACAAACAATTTTTTAGATACAATGTCTTCTGCTATGTTGGTGGCGACTGTGTTGAATGATAAGAAGTTAATATTCAACATTAATATGGGGAAAGCATCTGTGACATCAACATTGTAGATCCGATTGTTTTATTACTTATTTTATACATGGCCCAGTGGATAAAAGCGTTGGTTGAATCCAGTAACTTGACCCAAAGAATTATGAGTTCAATACCTGGCTACAGCAGAGGTGAACAAAAAACTTGGAGAGATGAGTTAAAGGGAGACAACTAATACTGAGACATCCGGAAGAGGCATGGCACGTGGAAATAGAATGATCTACCCAGGTAGACGAAATAAAGGATTCAGTTCGAAATTTTAATCACCTGAATCACAACAGTCAAATTGTCGTGAATATGGCAACAAAGATGAAGACAACAGTCCGAACAATATAAATAATTAGAATACCTCATCTCAGAAATATAGACAGATATTGAAAGTGTAAGTGTCACGTAGCTTGGATAGGAAGACGAGTGAATGATAAAGGGAATCGCTTTTAAGGTCTAGTGTCGTGAATCTGTTGTATGTTGCTGCTCCATTTCTTACTGGTTTGTCCGGTCTAGAAACTTTGCTTATATATTCTTGAAAGAGATCAGAAAGCATGCTTACTTTATTATCGGGGGGACCACGGCCCATTGGTTGGAAAATGTTAAGTATTTATTTTCAAAATATTAATTTGTTAACCGGAAGAAAATTCACGAATCCTCCTACATAGAAATCATTTTTTTTCATTTGATGTTTGACTGTCTTGGTGTTTATTTCAGTCTTCGTTTCACAGACAGATCATGAATAACTCTTGGAGATTTATTTGATAGTGGATAAAAGCGTTGGTTGAATCTAGTGACTTAACCAAAAGAATTTTGAGTTTAATACCTGGCTACAGTATAGGTGAACAAAAAATTGAGAGTTAAAGGGAGATAACTGATACTGAGACATCCGGAAGAGACATGACACATGGAAATAGAAAAAAACTCTACCCAGATAGACGAAATAAAGTATTCAGTTCGAAATTTTAATCACCTGAATCACAACGGCCAAAACGTCGTGAATATGGTAACAAAGATGAGAACAACAGTCCGAACAATGTAAATAATGTAAATAATTACAATACCTCATCTCAGAAATATAGACAGATATTGAAAGTGTAAGTGTCACGTAGCTTGGTGAGGAAGCCGAGTGACTGAGAAGGGGAATTTCTTTTAAGCCTTAGTGTCGTGAATCTGTTGTCGCATGTTGCCGCTCCTTTTCCTTACTGGCTTGTCTGGTCTAGAAACTTTGCTTCTTTTATTCTTGAAAGAGATCACAAAGCATGTTTGTTTTATTATCGGTGGGAACACGACCCATTGGTTGAAAAATGTCAAATATTTATTTTCAAAGCACTAGTTTATTAACCGGAAGAAAATTCACGAATCCTCCTACATAGAAACTATGTCTGTCATGTTGTTTATTTCAGTCGGCTCCTCAGATAGATCTTAAATAAATCTTGGAGATTTATTTGAAGTCTTCAAGAAAAATTCTAAATGGTGTGTATCTTTCCTTTTATGAGGAGAAAAATCCCAGAGAACAAACTATAAAAATATATTTACATTATTTATAATATTCGAACCATTATCCTCATCTTCATTGC
This sequence comes from Acanthosepion lycidas, assembly GCA_963932145.1. NCBI lineage: Eukaryota > Metazoa > Mollusca > Cephalopoda > Sepiida > Sepiidae > Acanthosepion > Acanthosepion lycidas. Next base: position 103,932,328 of record OZ010591.1, read on the forward strand.
CATATTCACAACCTTTCGGCCGTTGTACGCCCGGCCTTCATCAGATGATTAGAATTTCGAACCGAACCCTTTATTTCGTTCCACGAACCACGCCTCTTCCGGATATTTCAGTTATTTATCTTTAACTCAACTCTCCAAGTTTTGGTTCAGCACTGCTGCGGTCTGATATTGAACTCGCAACACATTGGGTCTAGTCACTGGATCTAACGAACGTCTTTATCCACTGGGTCGTGTGTCCTTGAGTTAAAGGGAAACCGACAGCCACACAACATGCATATGATATATGATTTGATTATAGTGGTGAAGGTTTTGTGTAGAACCAACCACACTTTTTGAAGAGCCAAATACTGGGACCTGGTGCACCGTGTGCCACAAGGTCCCCCAACGACCATCCGCGGGTTTTGAATTCAGAATTGTCCTTCTCCTAGACCAGTTGCCATCCAAGGCTATAGAAACCAGTCTATCCTGCTATTCACCCATAGCTGGGTGGTGTAGAAGAAGATGCATACCTTCTCCAAGGGTATTAGCACATAAGTAAATAATGGATTCGACTGGAATTCGAACTCGGCTCTCCGATTCCTCAATCCAAGCCGCTTATACAGGGTTATATAGTATCAATAACCGAAGCATGCTTGATTTGAGGGGAGTCATTTCTGCCAGCTGTTGTGGCATACCAATAAGGAGGAATTCGCCAAGTTATCTATCGAAGGTATAGGGCACAGGAAAAACTGTATTCATGCCTTTTTAAGGGTATTAGGACGAACATCCTGTGTTTCAGTTGAAATTCGAGTAATGAACTACACGAAGTCAAACCTGCATTTTTAGCATGAAAACGTCAAAAACGGATTTTTTTTCCGGAGAAAAGACAATTGTTTTTATTCCAAAGTAAGCATGAACGTTTCTTATAACCCATGAGATTGTTGGGGTGCCATGCTGAACAATTACTCTTCATGGTAACACTAACGAGGGTAACGAGGAATTACTTCAGAGTGTTCATCTCCTCGCCAAGAAATCAGTGGTTGGTGAGTTATATGGTATTAACAACAAAAACTATTTCTGTTCTAATCTATGATCGATCGTTCGTCTCAATTTATTTTTTTATTTTTTTATTTTTTTTTTTTTGCATCTCGGCCACATGGAAACCCGTCCTTAATGTAGACGCAGAGTCCGTGACCGTTAGGTGGTTTTGTTTGGCTGTGAGGGGTGAGTAGACCGGGATTGGGGGTTCCTGCAGTGGAATTTTAATTATTGATACCTGTTTCAGATAGAAACATGAGGTCGGGTTTGGACTGAAGAAGATGGAGTTCCACTTCAGGAAAGTTGGAACGTAGAACCCCCCCCTCCTCACATTTGTGTAGGAACTAATATACTACTTGTTTTTGAAGTTGGGTTTACTAATTTCGTTCATGTTTGGATAGTAGTTAGTTTAGTGGAAGACAAGATGGTGAGACAGACACACCGACAGGAGATGCATGCATAAACCACCTGGGTTGAATTGCCCGGAGATATAACAGTACCCTACATCATGGCATCGACAGGCCCCGACAGACGAATACGGCATGGTCTAGAACCCATTCACAAAATGGCAGTAAAATATCCCCGATATTCTACACCTGCTGATAGGATAGATTCCTTCGAAGTTAATCATACATTCAGTTCCTTTACTACCAAGCGGATAACGCCCAAACCCAGAAAATGTTTACCTCCAGCAACCTTAATGAATGGACAAATAATCCAGGAAAGAAGATACAGATGAGTATACATGTCTGGTCTAGTCAGAAATCAGGGCAACAGAATTCTTTCTTAGGCCAGAAACATCGTACCGGTTAGAGACCTAAAGTACCAATATATACAATTAGTTTTCAGCTTTATATTTTGACTGCTTGAGACGTGCCAATCAATCGTATTTGGATGTATATTTTATCCGTAACCTTTAACAGGAGAAAGTAGGATTGGTGAAGTAAGAACAGAGGAATTTGAGTTGAGTGGATGCTTCACACTGTGTATATGTGCTAGAGTGAGTTATGGAAATGAAAGCGTAATTCAATATTGTATTTCAACTAAGATTGAATGTCTCATATTAAAGAGATCAAGCATAAAATTACAACTACGCTTATCACTGATACAATATGCGTAGGAAGGAGTTAACAGTTTCTTAGCAAATTTAGAACCAGCTAATGGAAAAGAAGAACGATAAGATATATTTCAATAATTAACCGCGCCTATTAAAACAGAATTAAACCAAACAATTACGGTCGGGGAAATTGAAAATTAATTCAAAATTTAAAATAAATAAATAAATAAAATAAAATAAAGAGACAAAGTTTGTAAATGACTTGCATGTATAATTATATCTATGTATATAATATATAGTTATACCTTAACTCAATTGGCTGTTCTCAAAATTTAATCTTGACATTTTCACAATCAGAGATAAACAAGGTTTTTTAGGTGTTGTAAGGGAACGAACTGATAACGCTCAGTATACAAAGAACTGATACATCTCTATTAAATGGATTGTTCCAGTAGGAATATGAGGATCTATGGTGTTAGTCACGGGGTGGGGGAGTAAGGAATTTGCTTTCCAGCTTTCGCTTGAGCAAGCTCAAGGCGTCAAACTCTCTCCCTCTGGGAGGTAGACAAACCCGACCCCGTGTATGCGAGGTCTACGGGGAATTTTTGCCCGAGCCTAAGGGCTCGGTCGCCCCACTTAAAAATCGGTCTTGTACCACATCCTGCCTCGTTGGGAGGTCGGGTAAATACCGGCTTGCTTTCCAGCTTCAGACGAACTTGTAAATATATACTTGTATTGTTTTTGTTTAAAATAACCCAAAGTATAAGACTTTGTACGTTGCTTGTTCTAGTTATTCTTTTCAATAACCAACCTGGACAACATTTTACAAAGGTGTTTTGGATTGGAGTCTATTTCAAATGATTTTTTTTTTTACTTTTATGGCCAAACAACACCTGAAGATCGTCGCTGGGATGGGTGAGCTGTGTGGGTGGGTGAGCAGTGTGGGTGGGTGAGATTTCATATTCAAAACTTTCCTCTTCTCTCTTTTTTTACCGTCTCTCTGAAGAAGAATATGGAACATTCGTACACGCCAAAGATAATCCAATCACCAAAAAAGAATCAACAGTTAGCAAATTCTTTAGAACCAGCTAATTACAAAACTAAAGTGCTTCCTACATTTCATATATATCTTTTCAAATGAAAAATAGATGATAAACAATAAAGCTAAAAAAGCTAAAAAAAAATGTTTTCCATTTTGAAAAGCTTTATTACACAGGCTTACCATTTAAGAAATTATTTCTAACTACAAGTTGAAGAGGCAAAAACTCAACGAGGACTATTCGGAAAGTATCAAGCTACTTTGAACCTCCCGAGAATTGATTGCGTGGTCTTAATGTAATTTAATAACCAATGAGAGGGAATCATGCGTGAACAGACACTCTCCAGTGGCATTGAGGCGTCATTGAGTGAGTTTGTGACCTGCGTGATTATCGCATTTACTACGACCTCTTTAGTAAATCGTTCATGTCTCATGCAGAGTCATTTTATTTTAATATAATACAGCATCACACAAAAATGTGAGACGCTCCGTAGCCCATATTTATCTCTCTGCGACTTTTCCGAAAAGTAAAATCATTATTTGTGTAAGTTGTGTTTCAAGCTTTGAATCCTGTAGAGCCGGGTCCAAACTATGGTCCTTAGCCCCTATAGGAGAATTGTCATTTAATTCATAGCACTTTTCTTAGTATATGGATGTTCCTACTAGGGTGATCTTCTGGGCAACTTCTATGTTGATGTTACCTGAGACACTGTTAGTAAAATTATCCATTCCTTTTCTCACTAGACCCAGAACTCCGATTGCTATTGGTACAGTCTTAGTTTTCATTCCCCAAATCCTGTTAATCTCGATATCCAGGTCCTTGTATTTGGATAATTTCTCGATAACTTTTATGGAGGTGTTTCTCTCAGATGAAACTGCTATGTTAATAAGCATAAACTTTCTGAATTGCTTGTCTTTTATGTGCAGGTCAGTTGTCTTTTATTTCCCTATCAATTTGAATTGGCATGTCCCAGCGGATAGTTACATCGTTATTTTGGGTAACTGTGTCTGGTTGGTGCCCATACCACTTCTCAGTGGTTTCGATTTTGTACTTCTTGCATATCTTCCAGTGCACAAATGTCACTGCCTTGCTATGTCTGTAAGCATATTCATCTTTTTATTAGTTCCAGACATCCTGAGATAATATAGTTCCATCATATTTTCCGTAGATCCTGCATTTTGGGTTAGTTCCATCCTTGGTTATTTGACAGTAACAGAATCTGGTTGCGAGTCTTTGGTCCTCAGCTGCAATAATTAGGCCTTCATGTCTCAATTTTCAACACGGTTCTCCTCAGCCACTGATGTCTTTTCTGTTGGTACACATCTGTTTCTTCTGTTCTTTTTATGTATTTGCCATTCAACGCCTTGTCCTCCCAAAGTCTTGTAATTTCATTTGGCCAAGTTGATTTCCTTTGTTTTACTCGTTTTACTCGTTTGGCGCGGATGGTATTCACTTCGTTTTTTGTTGGTAGGATTTCGGGTACATTAATCTGTTTCTTGAACAGAGCAGCTTCTTTGTTGATGGAGTGGATTTGATGTCTTACTATTTGTAAGAGGAGGTCACACTTCCAATCCTATTGTTGTAGTTTTTAGGGTTAGTTCAAGATGGATTAGACTTTAGCCTCCTAAAGCTCTTGGTACATACAGCTCATCAACATCTGATTGCGGGTGATGCATCCTCATTTGGGTAAGCATTTTTCTGGTCTTGGCGTTTCAATGTAATTCATCTTCCATTTAATAATGTTGAAGTTGTATGTTATTACGGGTATACCTAAGGTGTCGATAGCCTTCATTTTATTGGCCACATTAAGTCCGCTTTCTAGTATCAAACGCACTCGCCTATAAAATTCTTTTCGGATCTTTTTCTTCATAATTAAATGTTGTATTCCGTCTCCTTCATTAATTCCTAAGTGTGTGTATCTACCATCTTGGTCTAGTTCTTTAATCTTGTTGATATCAAGGTCTAAATCTGTAGTTTTCGTTAGTTTCCCGCCTTTGGAAGTGGCTTTGACACATTTGTCGATTCCGACTTCCATCCTAATGTCTTCACTGAAGGTTTTGACAATGGTGAGTAGGCTTTTCTGCTAGTTGTCATTCTTGCCAAACGTTTTAAGAACATCAATATAGAATAGGTGATTCAGTTTACCATCCTGTGACTTGTATCCGTAGCTACTGCTGTTCAGTAGGCAGCTGAGTGGCACTGATGCAAGGCAGAAGAGTAGTGGTGACAATGAATCTCCTTGGAAGATTCCGCTTTTGATGTTCATTGGTCTCACTGTTAATGACTTCTTTGTATGGTTTAGATTTAGTTTAGTCTCCAAGATTTTCATTCTCTCCATTATGAATTTGACTCTCGTAGATCATACTATATTTCAGGCTCTTCTCTATCCATGAGTGTGGTACACTGTCGAACGCCTTCTTGTAGCTTATCCTTGCTATCGATAAGTTTCTTTTATTATTATTATTATTATTTCGATTTGTGTTATGGGCATATTACCTATCAAGTCTGCGGGAAGGCCTAAGGTAGGTATTACGTGTTGTGATGGTTAAATTTCATGGTTTGTTTATCTAACTCTTATAATATCACAATTTCCACATTTTTTCTATTTCAATTTCCAAGTCTTTATACATCAATAGTTTTTCAAATTCCTTGGCAAGCCATATTAATTAGTAGGCAAGTTTTTCTTTTTGCTTTTTGACAATTATATCCGGCCTATTTGCTTCAATCTTCCTGTCTATAAAGATGGTAAAATCCCATAAAATTGTGATGTCTTCTATTTCTGTAACCAGTGTTGGGTGATGTTCATACCAAAGTTCATTAACAACTTTTCCAAAGTACTTGCACATTGCCCAGTGTAAATAGTGCCCCACTCTACCGTGACGATTTTTATAGTGATTTGGCGCAAGAACAGAAAATCCTGAGATTAGATAGCTTATTGTTTCCTGATATTTGTCACAGAACCTGCATTTTCGATCTAAACTATGATATTTGCCTGAAAGTTTCTAGTGAAAAGCCTTCCGTTTCAGCTTTTAATCCAGATGCTCGTAACTATCGATGAGTTTATTAACATCGACTTTGTTATCACGTTCTGGATATTGACCATACAGAGGTTTGTCTTGTCGGTGTTGCTTCATCTGTTCAAGAACTTTATCAATGGCTTTCTTTTATATATGTTTAGCGCCAACATTTGGTTCTTGGGTTCTGATTTGGTTTTCTACAGGATCTACTAAATATAAATCTCGTTAGTATTTATAACCTTCTTTCATGATTGATTTTTTTTCTTTCTGTATTCGTGTTGTTTAACTCATTGTATCATCCAGTCTTTTGTTGCTTCCATGTTAGTAAGCCAATAGTTGTTGTCTTCTATGACAATTCTAGCTGAATAAGACCTCTTCCACCTTCTTTACACGGTATGTATAGATGGGCTTCGTCAGTCTTTGAATAATGCCTGTTATGCTTAGCAAGATGCTTTCTTGTGTTATACTGCACTAGCAGCATGACCCGGCGTTGCTCGGGCTTCATTCAAAAATCGTACGGCTCATACAGCAGTTTCTATCACATGACTTAAAATATTTTTGCCTTTCCTTGCCTTTAAAGGAGTGCCCTTTGCCGTGCTGATGTTGCTACATGCCTTACTTCTTGCCTATCTCACACTGCGAATTTTTTCTAAGCTCTATACTAAACATTAAATCTCTTACGAAAAAAGAACTAAACAAAATGAACACAAAACGATCAGCATTAAAAAAGAACTCGTAACTGGAAAAACCGAATGAAAAAAGAATGTTAACAACAAATACTTTTTTACAAAGCGAATGAACCAATTGGAGTAAAGTGACATCCAGATTTAAATTTTCCCCACTTTTAACGAATGCAGCTAACGTTTTTTTTTTTCCATGTTAACATGCTAGTTAACATTCGTGTCAGTCAGCTGTTGGCTCACACGGTGGCCAATAGAATCTTCCTGCCTATTCGTGGCAGCCAGCTATAGGCTCTCACTCTGGCCAGTACAAAAGGGCCGCAATGGAGTTGGGAAATGCAAAGTCGGTCTTGGCCTTACCGCTAACTTGGAGCATGTGCATGTAAATTTTGGTGCAAATCCGTCGAAAATTGTGGCCGTGCATTCGTTACACACACACACACACACACACACATACATCCTGCCTTTTATAGATAGAGATTCATCTGATGTCATTTAGAATTCGGTTCAGAATTTTGAAACTGTATTGAATCACTGGGATGGCAATTCTATTAATGGCCATAATTCTGTTCTAAGAAATTCAATTTAGTTCTTAATATTAGTTGCACCCTCTATAGAACTTTTTTTTACTATTTCTTTCATTTTTATGGTCAGTTCCTTCCCTTTCAGTTACACCAACGTATTTATAAGCTTCTTCTTGCTCTAAATCTTTGATTGTTACTCCAGGGTCTAAGCTAATAGACGGAGGGTTTGTTATAGTAATCCTCTTAAAATGGTGGCTTTCGCACATTTATCCAAACCAAATTCTATTATCATCACTGAAACATTTTACTGTTTTCAGGAGACCTTCCAGTTCACTATCATTCCTAGCATACAAATTCAAGTCATCCATGTAAAATAAATGGCTTATTTTCTTTTGAAATAACTTATAGCCATATTAATTCCTGTTAACATTGCTTGTTAATGCTATTAGGTATATTAAAAGACAAAGGGTTACCTGGAAATATTCCTCTGTTTCACCTGACTTATAGATTCCATTTATATGACTGAGGTGAAGTGCTGTTTTCCATATCGATATATTAGGTTGGTGCAAAAATAATGACGTAATAATGTCGTTTTTTGACGTATTTTTTAACATCAAAAAACGACATTGTTACGTCATTATTTATGCACCAACTTAATACTTTGTTTTGATAAGATTGATGACGACAGGTGATACCTTGTATATATTTAAAGACTTTAAGATCCAGAAATGGGATACACTAACGAATTCTTTACGGTAATCTATCCAGACAGTACTGAGATTTTTCTTTGTATTTAAGCAGTTTTCCAAGATCATGCTATTAATAAATAATTGGTCTTTAGATCCGTAAGAGCCACGTTTGTACCCTTTTTGTTCAAGAGTATGTCATTTTTTTTTAAAAGAAGAATAGATGTTTGTAAGTAGTGGGAAGACATGTAATTGGTCTGTAGTTTTTTGGGATATTTGTGCCATCATTTTCGGATAGAAGGAAGGTAATTCCTTAGGTTACCCATGCCGGAATTTTAGAAGGTTCATTCACCATTTCGTAAAGTTCTTTGACTAGTTCTTTGAGTGCTGTATTTACATAATAGAGCCAAAAGTTGTGAGTTTTATCTATTCCTGGTGATTCCCAGTTGTGTGTTTTTTTCAGTGCACATTCAACATCCTCTTCTGTGATTACCGCCCATGTTTATTCTGGTCTATTTTTCACCCGTTCTACCTTTTGCAGAATCCAATCTCCTTCTTTGTTATGTTCTTTAAGGCAAGGTCATATTTTCCCCAGAACTGTATAACCTCTTCCATTGTTTGGGGAGGAGGGGTGCCACTTCAAATTTTGTTAACATATTTCTCTGTAAAATTTCTTCGCATCGCTTTGAAAGATCTTGGTCTGTCTGTTGAATCTTTGATCTTTTTTCATCGCGCCAGATTCTTTAAGCCTTCAGTTGGATTGTTTGCTTTATTTTTTCTTTGGCTGATAGGATTTCATTTTCATTCCTAATTTTGTATTTTCTTCTGCTTTTTTAGTCCTTAGATTTGTTCCTCTTGACACACTTCTAAGTTGTTCAATTTCTTTCTCTATTTTTCTTTTCCAATGTTGATCTTCATGTCTATGAGACTGACTTTTTTCTTCGATGATTATTTTTTAGTTGCTGCTATTGCTGATGTATATATTGCTTCGTTGAGATTTATATGTGGGTCTACTTCATCCACAATTAATTTGACTGCATCATTGTAGAGTTTAATAGTTTTGAGGTTCTGCTTTGTTGGTTTTAATTTTGGGAGTTGTTCTCGTTCCTCCATTTTAATATTTTGTGTCTCATGATTTCTTTCTTCGCTTCTTGTATACTATTCTTGTTTTCCACAAAATAATTCGGTTCATTGTTTTTTGGACTCGTTTTATTGCATGCTGGTGAGCGACTAATATCACACCTTTCCAACTCTTCTAAACTTTCAGCATTGTCTTCACAATGATTGATTTTTATCTCAGTTTCTTCATTACGATCTGTGGTTTGTGTAATGCTAGTACTTTTTATATCCTTTTATTGTTCCTTTTCATCTTCTGTTGATTCCCCTATTCTTGTTGCAGTCCTTTTTATTTCTTTAATTTCAACATCTGTCGATTGGTTATTTCCCAAGATGTACCTTCTTATATTGGCCAGTTTATTTTCATCAATGTACTTTCTTATTTCTTGTCTAACCTTTTCTCTCCAAAAGTCATATGCTTGGCGAGTTATGTTTTTTTGAGGTTTGTGCAACGCTTCATAGAATACAGGCATAACGAGTTTGTATATATATATATATATATACTTAGCAACAGTCGAATTGTCAGAAGAAGAAAAAACTGCGCATCCATTGGGAAAAAGAGGAAGATGACGTCATGAAGACGTCAGCGCCTACTTGAAGTAGACAAGGCGACCACACTTTCCATCTCAATTTTCATCTGTACTTGAGGAGAGGCTTTGCCGGCCGACCGTAAGCAAGACATTACTGAATTATTTCGGCACGATTGATATTGTAACGATCTGTCTGGTGAGTAGGAAAATTAAAATTATTATCAGTCAATCCAGCCATGTTCGATAATATTCGCCTCACAACAATTTAAGCGGACATTGTTATGACGTTAAAAAAAGTAAAAAGTGGTGTTGGGGGGGTGCAATGCAAAGTCTTATAAAATATATGAATTCGTTTCTTTTAAATTTTTTTTTTTTTTTTTTTGCATGACATATAAATATATTTTTATTTTAGTTTTAATTCCAAACATATATTTATTTTTATAGAAAGATAACAAGTTCGGTTGACCACTGATGACAATTCCAGAACAACGTAACTATAAACAATTTTTTTCTATCCTCTGCCAGCCGCAATTATGGAGAAAGCATTACCTCGAACCATGGTCAGTGAGACACGTTGCAAAAGCCACTCGGTTTCGCAAGGCTCGTCCCTTAATCGAGACGCAATCGCACCAATCCTCCGAAGGAACTCCATCGAACGAGGACCAATAACCAATAACCCCTGAAGTCTCCACAGCCACAGGAGCAAAAAAAAATCTATCAGCAAGAGAAGAATATTTAACTATTTTTTAATCTCTGCGTCCCGGGCGACGGGTCCTGGCTCAACCACGGAACTGATCAAATATACCGGCCGAAAATGTATCCGCACAGGTCGCATCCCAAATCAACGACTTACCCATTTTAAAAGGGGAAATGGTAATGCCATCCGGCCGCTTTCCATCCCGATGGTCGAGGCATACGGGTTCGATTTGGGAAGGGAACCCAGCTGCATCCAAACTTCTTTTGGTGATGTCGTTAATGGCTGTATGCCGTGGAAAGCGGCCGGCACTACGACGACAGGAGAGAGGATGCAAACCACCATCGATGGAGCCTCCAAATCTGCATCTGTGACGCTCACATAATTTGAGTCCAAGACGGATCCTGACTCCGACTCGATTGCACTCATCATCTAGAAGGGTACCGGTAGATGAAGAGGGCGCAGGGCGCCACTACTCGGTTGTGAAGCAGATAGTAGACAGGCGAGTCGATGCTGATCCAGAGAGAGAGTCTCAAATTAGTAAAATTGGCCTCGCATTTTATTTTATCCCAGATTTTTTGTTTTGATGTGTCTAGTGAGATAGAAAGTAATTCTTGGGTCCAGACGCTGCAAGCTTGTTCGAAAGAACTACCCGAGAAACACCGAGACGATCCACCGAGTATCTCATCAATTAATTTGTGACTGGACGAAAGTGAAGAAAGATATGCTGGAAGGGTCAAATCTACCGCTGATCGAAGGCCCAGGCCTCCGAAACTCAAAGGGAGCTTAGCCTGCCTCCAGCCTGTGTCATCGAAATTGACGTTGCAACAGAAGCTCCTCACATCTCTTAATTGTGATATCTATCTCATTTAAGAAATCCTGTTCGATGTAGCAAGAGGCACTTCGGAGAGTGTAGTGGAAACTCAGTAGCGAAAAACTGTTATTCAAGAGGAAGAGGGCTGGGTGTGCATCAATTAGTTGCAATTTCTCAGTCATTCTTGTTAGAATGACATGCTTAGTATCCAAACACTCTCGAATGGCCATTGGAAAGACTGGAGAACCAAGAATATGTAATTCCTCCTTTGACGTTCATGGGCAAAAGTCGTTGGCATTTTCTAGAAACCTAAAAAAAAAAGAACTGAACTAAAAAGTAGAGAAATGTTTTAGTTTTCACTGTTTCACGTAGGGCGGCTTTGGGTGAACTTTTAGACCCCTACATTACTCGCGGCAGAACTAAAAGCCAAACCAAAAAGTCCAGTATGGCTCTTCCAGTGGATAAACAGGGAGCCCGTCCCTCAGTAGAGAACCTGCCTGAGGTTGAAAAAAGCTACCAGACTCTTACACAAATAATGAATCTTCAGGTCCCCACAACTGGGATAATCCCCTTGAGGGCGTTGCGAATTCTCCAACTATATCCACAACCATTCATTTAAAGAAAGATGGTAACATGGCCTCGTGAGGATAAAAGAAATGTGTTATTGTTTTGGAACGTGCGGTCGCAACGCTGAGTTTGAACACATTTCTCATAGCATTTTTTCGGATTACATCTCTATTTTCGTTGTCCTCTTATTACCGAGAAGTAAAAACAAGAACACAATCTATTTCCATACCTGATGATGTCTGTAGGAACAGACGAAAGCTTGTAAAAAATTAAAAAGACCTTATGCAACTGGAATTTATAAACGGGGATCATATCATTCATATACAGGTTCGGGGTTGATGTATCTTATTTAGATTGTTTGCGATGATGTATTCTCGCCATTTAAATCATTAACCTCTATATTTGTTTTTTTTATGAATGATTCATGAATTTATAAATTATAATTGCACCTTTTAATTGAAATGTATATATATATATATATATATATATATATATATATATATATATATATATATATTGAATTAGGATATAGAAATCTCAACAAAGTTTTTAAATTTGACAACTGAAAACGTTTTATGAAATAGATTTGAATGAAAATAGATTTGATAATGCATTTCTCCATTCAAAGCCTTATCAGATCCAAAAACGAAAGGAGGAAATGTGTATTTGTGTATATCCTTAAATAAGGAATCTTACTACTTTTACCCTAAGCTACCATTTCTTGTATATATATATATATATACATATATACATATATATATATATATATATATATATATATATATATATATATATATATATATATTAATACTTTAAAAAACATATGTATTTTTTCCTCAGTTTCTTCTTTAAATAATTTTAAACTTAATATAGATTAAATTTAAAATTGGTAATTTTTAATTTTATAGTATAATTTAATATTTATTCGTTAGAATGAATTCTATTTTAGTCTAACCCTAACATTAAAGCATTAAATAATTATTATGAGCAAAGTTCGTTGTCAAGTTTTTTGAATTCTCATATACTTGTATTTTGATTGGTCATTCCAGCATATGTAACAGGTTTGTTTGATTGATTTGAACCTTTTAAAACACTTTATTATACATTCAACACCATCACTTGATAAGACACCAGAAGTGTTGGAACAAAATGCCTATTTTTGTAGTGATTTTATAACATTTTTATGTTAAAATTTTCGAGTAAATGATTATATATATGTGTGTATATATATATATATATATATATATATATATATATATATATATATATATATATATATATAAATTGAATGTGTCTTTTCTATAAATACTTTCATGTTAATTATTTGTATGAGATCTTCGCCATGATACGTAGATCTTTTGAATTTAAGCGCGCTGTACTAGACTGGCATAGAGATCTCATCAAGTTACAGTTGATCTAGTTAGATGTAGCCGTAAATTCTATGTTAACAGTTTCTCTTCTCGTACTTCTCTCCCGTGGAATTCCCTTTCCGGCTCCATGCTTTTTAGCCAACTTTAGTCTACAAAAATTTAAATGCAATGTCTATGTCTATCTATTGTCCTCCTGATTGCTCTTTCCTCTTCCCACTCATTATTAATGCAACTGTTCCTAATTCTTCCATATACAGAGAAAGACCAAAGACTACCAGTTCCTTGAAATGTTTAATTTTACGTTCAATGGTACGTTTGGTGACATTAATTGGAAAACCATTGTCAATAAAATTACAACGGATTTTCTCAAGTTCCTGGTTAAGGGTACAGGGAGAACAAATCATCAACGCACGATGGACTAGAATAGATATTAGGTTAACTTTATGGAACTTAGGAACAAAGGAATTCCAATTAGTAAACAAACCATTGAACGTAGGTTTGCGATAAATGCTGGTGATAAAGAAACTATCTTTACGCTCAACAAGAACGTCCAAGAAAAGTTCTCCACTTCCATAGTAAGTTGCAAGTATGGACGAAGGAAGGGGTGTCGTTAATAGAATCGAAGATGGAAAAAGTGTCATCAACATAATGCAAATATATATAGGGCTTACGGCATTTTTCAAAGAAAAGACTCTCATAAACCCCCACAAAAATGTTGCCTAGGAACAGACCAAGGGGACTGCCCATTGAAACCCCATCGATTTGGGCATATCAAAATTAAATTCAACCACCTCTCCGTTCTGGGTAAGACAATAAACTACATCCCCGTTTTAAGTAAGACGATAAACAACATCCGACAGCAAGGCCTTTGATCAGGAAGTTTTCAGGAGCGTAGACCCAGCTCTTAATTGCTGGTGTTCCCAGGTCCACCCTAGCCCGGGGTTGTAGCACCTGTCAGGGTCTCGGCTATGGGCAAACAGTTAACCCTCAAAAAGGGGTCAAAACACAACGAAAATATACAAATAGATTTTAATACCAGCAATACATTTTACGTTTCAAAAGATGTCCATTTTCGTCTTTTAGTCTTTTCCCTCCTGTGTTTTGACTGACTATTTTCCGTTTTCCTTTTTTTTTTTTCTTTCTCCCCGACTATTTGACTTTATGCAAAGCATGATTGATCACGAATTTCTCACCAATAGTTTTTTTTTCTTTTACCCGCCTTCTCGTTTCGTTTCTAACTAAAAACAATTTTAATTTTATATTCTATAGATCAGGGTTTTTACTCGTCAACATGTTTTAAACGTTTTAAGATATTTATTAGCATTCTTGGTTTAATTCGTTGTATTTATTCATTTTAATCGCATAAACGAGATTATATATATTTTTTTTTTTACTCATTAACATGGTTTTAACTCGCTGTAACTTATTGATTGTCAATTTTTATGTTAATTTATTTTTATTCGTCAATATGTTTTAAATGTTTTATTATGTAATTTATAAAATCTCTCGGTTTTAACTCGCTGTAATTTATTTATTTTATTATATGTTTATTTATTCGTAAACAGTTTAAACGTTTTATTATATGTATAAGCACTCTCGGCTTAATTCGCTGTAATTTATTTATTAATTTTAATGGTCGTATTGTCTTATCTCTGTAAATAGTAATTATTAACTGGTGAAATGAAACGTGATGGGAAATGGGTAAAAACGGAAAACATAATTACCTTCTAAGTATCCGATGAAGGGTTGTCCACAAGAAAAAAAAAAAAAAAATATTTTACCCGTAAACAGCTTAACTAGAATTCGCACCGTTGTGATTGGCTGTTGGTCAATCTCCAATCAAATGTGTGATAACGGGGTATATTTATAGAAGTCAGTGTCTACGAGCATTTTTAGAGGGCGTTTCAGAGTCTGATCAGCTCTGAAGGGGTCGATTTGGTGAGGTCAGTATGATGTTTGGAAGACCCGAAACTGACCATTAGAGAGAGCATCGGTACAAATTTGCAAGATGTCTTGAATAAGGGGAACGTTCGTGTACAAACTTACAATGTCAAAAAGCTTGTTATCAGAACAAATTTCTAATTAAATGAAAAAACTTGAAGGAGTCAGAGATCCAGTAAGTGGAGAGCGAATCAGAAAACAGGTTGGAGATTTCGATCAACCATTTCACCATTTCATATTGTATGGAACCTATCATAGATAGAATTAGTCTAAGACTCACATTGTTCTTGTATACCCTTAAGTTCAATCGTGGACGTTGTGACCCAAAAGGTCTGATGCAGTTATACACCTCCTTGGAAATTAGGTTTTACTTTTAAAAACAGAGTAAAACCATCTCTGCCGTTTTTCCTCTATTTTATTAGTTTTATCACAAGTACTTACAGGACAAGTTTTCCTAAATTTTACGGAATCATGTAAAATGATTTCAATTTTACTGATATAATCCTGACTATTCAAGATAACCACTCCAGAGCCTTTATCTGGCTTAGTGATATAAATATCACTTCTAGATTTAATAGCCTGGAAGTGGACACCCTGCCAAGCAAGAGTCTGTGGCGGACTTCACCACATTTATTTAACTTAGACTAGGAAACCACACTGATGTGAAGAAAAAGAGGATAAGCCAAAGACAGCATTACACATAAAATTTGTATTTAACAAGATGTACAAACAAAGATGTGAAAGAAAAGGCATGCATTGAGTAAAACAAGAGTTGTCTCTCTTTAACTATTAATTGTGTTCCAAAGTTCACTGAAAGATAGAAGTTTGTGATGGTTTCTGGTAATAAATGTTTTCAACAGTTTTGCTGTGTGAAGAAAAAGATTATGTGAGTGTAAGGAATATTTAGCATGTGAGTGGTGATGTGAGTGAGAAGATTGCGCATGATTTCAACTGTCGTGGATTCGTTTGGCAGCTGAATTCTCACTACTTATCTAAGAATATTTCTTGCTTTTATAGGTGAGCATCCGCTCGAAAGCGCTGCGCGGGAAGAATCATTCTTCACGCACAGACAATCTGATTGGTTGGCATTGACCAATCAGCGAGCGAGCGAGCTTTGAGGAGACTCATGAAAGCTTCTGGGATCCGATTCTCCCAAAAGTGCACGAAATCGACTACATGAAAATATTTATATGAATTATTTATACCGAGTGTAACAGGAAAATTGTCCAAATCGTGTAACACCATAATTAACCATCCTACAAAATGTTTAATATCTAAAGAAAAAAAAACCCACTAAACTAATTGAGTTTCTTTTTGCCAGGTTTATTCATCTTGATACCATTATTCGTAAGAATCACTGAAAAACCTTTTGAGTTATTCAGCTTTTAAAAAGAGGGCAGGTTAAAATTGTTTTGTGCTAGTCCCACTATTTCTTCCCAACTGAACAATGGTGAGAGAGAACAAAGACAATTCAGGCCTTTAGTAATGGTATCAACATTCATAGTCTGGCTTCCATCTTCAAAGTCCACTCAAGAACCATCAAGAGAACGATGAGTAAGTTTAAAAAAGAGGATGAAAGAATTTATAAGAAAAAAAAAATTATTTAGCAGGAAGAGGAATTAGCTCTTTGGTTTTTTTAACGCGTTCTTTTTTCAATAATATAAACTCAAGAAAGAAAAGGGTTCCCAGATTGAAAATTCTTATTGTTCAAAAAAGGACTTGTATATCATTTCGTATGACGTTTTTACGGTAACAGAACAAAAAATATAAATTTACTCACATTTGGTTGTTTGCTAAATAAGCCTTTTTTGTGAAACAGACGTCACAAATTTTTTGCACATTTAAAAGTCGTAATAAATTATTCTTTTTTATAAAGAAATCAGCTGTCTTCTTAGTTTTCTTCTTTTCTTCATCAGACTAAGTTAATTTTATAATATTGTCTTTGATAAGTCTTTTTTTTTTCTTTTCGTCTTCACACTGATCTATAAAGTTGCTTCTTTTTAGTTGAATTTTCTTCTTTTAGTCTTCACACTTATTAATTTTATAACATTACTTCTTCACAGTCGTCTTTTTTCTTCTTTTCTCCTTCACACGTACATTCTATAACGTTCCTACTTCTTAATTCTCTTTTTTATTTTCTTCTTTACACAATAAAATTTATAACATTGCTTCTGATTAGTTATTTTCTTTCTTCTTTAAACTTATTAATTTT
Source organism: Acanthosepion lycidas (assembly GCA_963932145.1). Taxonomy (NCBI): domain Eukaryota; kingdom Metazoa; phylum Mollusca; class Cephalopoda; order Sepiida; family Sepiidae; genus Acanthosepion; species Acanthosepion lycidas. The sequence goes on from OZ010591.1 coordinate 103,949,593, forward strand.
AAAATGTTATTTTTTAGTTCCCTTTTTCTTCACAGATATTAATTTTATAACGTTGACTCACCTGAAATCACTTTCTGCATTGTTCTTCTTCGCGCTTATTAATTTTATAACGTTGCTTCTTCTTAGTTCGCTTTTTTCTTCTTTTTTTTTCATACTGAAAAGAAACAATAATTGAACAATTTCTGACTTAAGCTTGTAATATTTAATTTAATCAGAAATTAGAATATTAATACTATTGTAGAGTACCGTGTGTGTATTTACGTGTTGCTGTATTAGAAACATGTGTCTAACTCCTGGTAAAAGGTCCAACTACAAGAAAATTTCCGGACTCAAGTTAAGTCCAACTGAAGATAAAGAAGACAAAAAAATAAGACCTATATATATAAACAAATATATGTATTAAACAAAACAGTTTTACAATGGACACAGTCAATGACATTAGTGTGTGTGTGTTAACATTTGTGTCTGTTATTTGGTGAGTGTTCGTATTTTGGAGAATGTTCGTATGTACGTGTATTTGTGTATAATGTTCACGGCGTCTTCCACAAATAGGAAGACGCAGATTTTCTAAGAGAGCTTACATTGTAGATGCTGAAATGAAGAAATGAAAAAAGAGGATTTAATTCACCTCCACCCGAGGTGGAATGTGACACGAGACCTGAAGGAAAAGTGGACGAGGCGAGAAGTCGCCCAGTATTTATAATATAGGGAGAATGACCCCTAGTGACAATTAGGGAATTAAGAAGGAGCTAACTCCGGCACTATCTTTTAAAAAGTAGGGCAAAAGAATAAAACTATCTATATCGAATGACTTTAATAATTTGTCATGTTAGCTTTCTGAACTAACAAATCAATTTAACTATAACTATTCCAATCTTAAGAAGTTTATTTTCTCCAGAAGTCATGTCCTTTTGACGAATTTGGAAGGAAATCACTTTAATTATAAACCGTATATGAACAATTTGAATTCCTTTCAACTTTCATTTCAACTTAGAGCTAAAGAGATCACTTAGAAAAAATCCATGTCAATTCATAAGACGTTTGGCACGTGAGAGAGGAGTTTCACCTTTGACAGTTCAAAGAGCAGTAAAAAAAAAAAAAAAAAAAAAAAAAAAGATTTGAAAATGAAATCGTACGTGAAACCTGTGAGGCAACTTGTTACTCCAGGACAGAAAGTTAGAAGGTTAGGGAGGGCGAAGATCATCTTGAATGTTGGAAAAATGATACTGGAATAATATATATATATATATATATATATATATATATATATATATATATATATATATATTGAACTTTATTTCAATACTTCATGGGCATCCGATTCTTAGCTATGATTAATTAATGATGAACATGTCAATTTCGTTTATGATCGATTTCATCACGATGCTTCTTTTAAGCTTAGAAAGTAATTGCACATTCTTATTGCTCAAAGTAGAGTTTGATAGTGTTTTAAATACCTCGGAGATATCTTTAATCATTTCTAAGAAACAACGGTTAATCTAACAAATGGACAATTTTGCTGTTACACCCGGTATATTCACTGATTTGCCCGCGTTTTATTTGCTATGTCCTTTCAGGATGTTGAAGATCTTTACTACTTTCTGGGTTTATGGCAACATCGCATTGAAACATCAGTTCCCATAAGACCACCGAAGTTAAGCAACGTCGAGCCTGTTCAGTACCTAAATGGGTGACTGCTTGGCAATACCAGGTGCTATCAGCTTGGATGTGCGGGCGGTAATAATCGCTCGGAATTTTTCATCGGAGAGCCGAGTTCCAATTCCCGTTGGGTTCGTTATATTCACTTCCGCTCAAAGACCTCTAGGAAACTTCACTCTCTCAAGCTATGGGTTAATTAGTAAGACTTATATCACCAAACCATTTTTATCTACCCACCCTCAAAATCTTATAATATAAAAATATTTGTTGGCTTTAAAAAACCTGCAAAAGGGTTGATAAGCCGTAAGAAATGTATCAATCAATCAATCAAAAATTTCCTGTATTTTGTTACTTTAAGTAACATTTGAGTCCTTATTGTCTCTCTTGGTGTTGTTGGGTTTGTAAAATATGTTTGCTTCTATATAGAGAGATTGGTCATATAATGTTAGACGGTCTCTCATTGGTTAATTAAACCGGGTGAATCCAGGAAAAGCTGACCACGAATAGAGAAGAGACTGGACATGTTATGAAGTAACACAAAAGAAATTCTCCCTGTCGACAACGGTATCAGTTGCTGAGGGTTTTAAAAGTACAAGCTACCTAGCTCTATTTCACTCAGCAGAGGAGTAATTCCACGGTATCAGTTACCGAGGGTTTTAAAGGGACAAGCAACCTAGCCCTATTTCACTCAGTAGATCTGTAAGTCCACGGTAACATTTGCCCATGGTTTCAAAGGAACAAGCTACATAGTCTTATTTCACTCATCAGATGCGTATGTTCGCGGTACCAGTTGCCGATGGTTTTAAAGGTACTAACGACCTAGCCATATTTCACTCACCAGATGGGAAAGTCCACGGTACCAGTTGCCGATGGTTAAAAAGTTACAAGTTACCTAATCGTATTTCACTCAGCAGATGCGTAAGTTCACGGTACCAGTTGCCGATGGTTTTAAAGGTACAAGCTACGTAGCCCTATTTCACGCAGTAGATGTGTATGTCCACGGTACCAGTTGCCGATGGTTTTAAAGGTACAAGCTACCTAGCCCTAATTCACTCAGCAGATAGGTAAGTCCACGGTACCAGATGCCGAAGGTTTTAACGGTACCAGCTACCTAGCCCTATTTCACTCAGTAGATGGGTAAGTCCACGGTACCTTTTGCCGATGTTTTTAAAGGTAGAACCTATTTCACTCAGCAGACGGGTAAGTTTACCGTACGAGTGGCGTAGGTTTTCAAAGGTACAAGCTACCTTGCCATATTTCACTCAGCAGATGGGTAAATCCACGATATCAGTTGCTGATGTTTTTAAAGGTACAAGCTTCCTAGCCCTATTTAACTCAGCTGATGGGCAGGTCCACGGTAGCAGTTGCCGATGGTTTTAAATGTACAAGCTTCCTAGCCATATTTCACTCAGCAGATAGGTAAGTCCACCGTACCAGTTGCCGGTGGTTTCAAGCAGTTGCCGATGTTTTTAAATGTACAAGATACCTAGAGCTATTTCACTCAGTACATGGTTAAATCCACGGCAACAGTTGCAGATGGTTTTAAAGGAACAAGCTACCTAGCCCTATTTCACTCAGCAGACTGGTAAGTCCACGTTACTAGTTGCCGATGGTTTTAAACTTATAAGCTACCTAGCCTTATTTCACTTAGCAGGTGGTTAAGTCCACGGCACTATTTGACCATGGTTTCAAAGGTACAAGCTACCTAGTCTTATTTCACTCAGCAGATGCATAATTTCACGGTACCAGTTGCCGATGGTTTTAAAAGCAATAGCTACCTAGCCCTATTTCACTCACCAGATGTGTAATTCCACGCTACCAGTACAAGGTACAAGCTACCAAGCCTTATTTCACTCAGCAGATGGGTAAGTCCACGGCAACATTTGCTGATAGTTACAAAGGTACAAGTTACCTAGCCTTGTTTCAATCAGCAGATAGGAAATTCCACGGTACCAGTTGCCGATGGTTTCAAAGGCTACCTAGCCGTATTTCACTCAGCAGATGGGTAAATTCACGGTACCTGTTTCCGAGGGTTTTAAATGTACAAGATGCCTAGCCTTATTTTTCTCAGTAGATCGGTAAATCCACGGTACCAGATGCCGATGGTTTTAAATGTACAAGCTACCTAGCCCTATTTCACTCAGTAGATGGGTAATTCCACGGTACCCGTTGTCGATGTTTTTAAAGGTACAAGCTACCTAGCCCTATTTCACTCAGCTTATGGGTATTTTCACGGTACCAGTTGCCGATGTTTTTAAAGGTACAAGCTACCTAGCCCTTTATCACTCAGCTTATCTGTAAGTCCACGGTAACATTTGCCGATGTTTTTAAAGGTACATCAACCTAGCCCTATTAAACTCAGCGGATGTGAAGGTTCACGGTTCCAGTTGCCGATGGTTTTAAAGGTACATCAACCTAACCCTATTTAACTCAGCGGATGTGTAGGTCCACGGTACCAGTTGCCAAGGGTTTTAAAGGTACAAACTACCTAGCCCTATTTCACTTAGCAGATGGGTATGTCCACGGTACCAGTTGCCGACTGTTTTAAAGGTACTAGCTACCTAGCCCTATTTTACTCAGCAGATGCGTAAGTCCACGGTACCAGTTGCCGATTGTTTTAAAGGTACAACCGACCTAGCCCTATTTCCTTCAGCAGACGGGTAATTCCGCAGTTACTCTTGCCGATGGTTTTACAGGTACAAACTACCTAGCCCGCTTTCACTCAGCAGATGGGTAAGTCCACGTTACCAGTTTCTGCGTGTATTAAATGTACGAGCTACCTAGCATCAGCAGATGTGTAAATCTACGGTACCAGTTGCCGATGGTTTTAAAGGTACAAGCTACCTAGCCCTATTTCACTCAGCAGATTGGTAAGTTCACGGTACCAGTTTCCGATGGTTTTAAAGTTACAAGCTACCGAGCCCTATTTCACTCAGCAGATGGGTAAGTTCACGGTACCAGTTTCCGAGGGTTTTAAATGTACAAGATGCCTTGCCCTATTTCACTCAGTAGATGGGTAAGTCCACGGTACCAGATGCCGATGGTTTTAAAGGTACAAGCTACCTAGCCCTATTTCACTCGGTAGATGGGTAAGTCCACGGTACCAGTTGCCGATGGTTTTAAAGGTACAAGCTACCTAGCCTTTTTCACTTAGTAGAGGTGTAAATCCACGGTACCAGCTGCCGTGGGTTTTAAAGGTACATGCTACCTAGCCATATTTCACTCAGCAGATGGGTAAATCCACGGTACCAGTTGTCGTGTCTTTTAAAGGTACTAGCTACCTAGCCCTATTTCACTTAGCTGATGGGTAAGTCCACGGTACCAATTGCTGATGGTTTTAAAGGTACAAGCTACCTAGCCCTATTTCACTCACCAGATGCGTAAGTTCACGGTACCAGTTTCCGATGGTTTTAAAGTTAAAAGCTACCTATTCCACTCCACCGGATAAGTAAGTCCGCCTGACATATTCTCTGTATATAGGAAAGAACATTGTGTTTATGTTTACCGTTGTATTCATTTTTAGATAGAAATGAATATCTTTATTACATGTTGATAAAGTATTCTTCGTATTCATGTCAGTCCCAGAGTAAAGTGGGGCTAGCACAACAGTTTTTCTTTTGTCGTTTTTTCATTCGATATCGGTATTTGTAAAGGTCTCCCTAAATTTTTTTCAATTCTAATTATTTTATAAAGTATAGCTCTGTTTGCTTTCATGAGGATCGTCAACATACACTAAGTATTTACTCAGTCTCGCCACTAAGACGAGTTGTGACACAGGGTTAGTTTTTAAAGTGGGGACCCGAGTACGTACACCCGGGCTAAGATCCCTCTCTCTAGTGCAATGAGTGGGCGTGGACTTGGGCAGATGTTTCCCAGGGCTGGACACCTCTCAATATATCGTCAACAGATAAAAAGTGCTCTTTGATTTCGTTT
>OZ010591.1:103960184-104020184 GCA_963932145.1 Acanthosepion lycidas
ATCCGAAGCTTTATTTTAAAAATGAAATTTTTTACCTTATTTAAGAATCCATTTTTGGTTCTTTTAAACCCGTTTACTTTTTTTTTTAATCTTTAAATTTTCTTAACCCTTGAAAAAAAAAGTTTGTTTGCAAGATTTTAAAACGGAGAAACTTTTGTTTTCAAATGTCTCAAAAATAGAAGACATCCTCGATTTTGAAAACAAAAAAAAAACATTCCAATAATAAATTCAGTTTCAAATCACCAACCAAAGTATTTTGCTTACTGGTTAAATTTATATTCCTTTACTATTTGAATTAAAGCTTCATTTTTATTTTTAAAAATACATTTTTTAAATCTTTGGTATATGAATCTGAGAATATTTGTGAATTTAAATTTATCATTTCACTAACCAATTTAATGTGCAACTCTATCAGAACTTAATTTGCTGATCTGTCAAATTTTTCACTTTGTCCAAACTCCAAATTCATCTGCCAATTAAATTTCTTTGTAATTAATGGTACAGACAAATTTTCAATGCATGTGACTGAATTATTGTCTTCTTTTTTGTTTCTTGTAAACGGCAAAACATTCCTTTCAAATGAATCATTTTATTTAGTGATACCTATTTCCCCAACAATCATGGATGAAAAAGAAAAAAAAATGTCTATATATCTCTGATATGAGCTGTTATTATTTACATTATATTTACATTATTTGGACTGTTATCCTCATCTTCATTACCATATTCACAACGTTTTGGCTGTTGTATGCTCCGGCCTTCTTCAGATGATTAGAATTTCAAACCAAACACTTTATCCAAGGAGGTAGATTGTTCTAATTCCACGTGTCATGCCTCTTTCAGATGTCTCAGTTATTTCCCTTTAACTCAACTGTCCAAGGTTTTTGGTTCACCACTGCTGTAGCCTGGTATTGAACTCACAACTATTTGGGTCTAGTCACTTGATCTAAGCAATGACTTTATCCACTGGGCCATGAAGATGAGGATAACTGTCTGAATAATGTACATAATGAAAGAAAACAAGAAAAAAGTTTAAAAATATTCATTACTCTGAATTTCTGTGATGAGGAGTTGTCATTATTTACACACATACTATTCTCCTGATCCTTGTTGTTATTATCACAATGTTTCAGCTACTGTACCCTCCAGTTCTCATCAGGTTCTTGTTAATCCAGGTAGGGAACTGAACACTTTATTTAATGTATGGAGCTAGATTGTTCTTGTTCCACTGATCATGCCTAGGGATATCTCGTCTTGTTCTTATTTAGTACTGCTCGGTTATTTCCCACCCTGTTTCTACTAGATTAAAACATTGGTTTGTGAAGTTGGTGATATAGTAACTGTGAGTTCAGTTCCTGGGCTGGGTAGTGAGACACAGACTCAGTGAAAACAATTTGAGCAATAATTGAGTAGAACTGAATAAGAATGAGATGAGTCATCCATAAACATAGGCAGTGGAACAAGAACAATCTACCCCCATAAATAGGGTGTAGTTTGGAATGTTCTGAAAGTTACCTGGATTGAGAAGCACCTGATGAAAGCCAGCCAGAATTATAGTGGCATAAGCTTAAAATGAACAATTGATTAACCCACTTCAATAAGATTAATGAAGGATGATATTTCAAGGAAACATGGGTAAAACAAGGTAAGGAATTTATTCACAAATTTACACACTTGAAGTTGTGACAGTAGCTTGTTTTAGGGGAAAAAAATCAGAATTCTTAGAGACTGTAGTTTTAAGATATTGTCATGAAGAGGAAATGTTCATACAACAGATTAAATGCTCGGGCACAAAATAATATTCAAAAATGTTTAAGACAAACATAAGAGAGTTCATTTCTCACCAAATGGATATATGGTTGCATACTTTCAAAAGTAGACGAAGAGAGATAAATTGAAATACTGAGTCTTCTTGGATTGATGAGAGAAATTTATTGAAGTGCTGCATGCTGGTTAGAGGCTGAAAATATAATTGGTGAGTAATTTTACACTAGCAAGTTCTTCAACATTAGTCATGAGGAACTGAAACAAAACATTTCACAATGGCTTCAGGCACTCTTCTCTTTAATTTAATATTTCTTATCATTTTACATCAAAAAGAATTTTGTGTAGGTTCATTACTTCCTTTCCTTCTTCTTCTTGGCTGACTGGCTAATTTCTGTGAAGAAAGATTTTCATTGGTCCAAAAAAAAAAATTTGCATAGGCTCACAAATTCCTTTTCAGTTCTCTGAATTTGAAAGGAGTTGATGAAGGGAGTTATTATTATTTTGTACTGACTACAGAGTAAGCGTTAAAATGTTATGATAATAACAACAAAGATGGGAATATTAATCCTAGTATAAATAATGTAATTATTCATTCCTTGTTAAGTAGTGGTCAAAAACTCATTTACATTTCAGAACTAAGTAACACTTTTAATTCTAAAAAAAAATTAAAATTAAATAAAATTAACTGAACACAGAAAAATTCAGTTAAATACAAATTAAAAAAAAATTAAAATTTTTAAATAGTGACATACTTCAAAAATTAAATTATTGAAAAATATCCAGAAAAGTCAAGTTTCAATGATGTGTTCTTTCGAATGGCATTATAAACAGTCTCAGAAATGCTGACGTCCTGAGTATGATGATAAGCTGCATCTGTGTCCTGGGTAAGACAATAAACTACGTCCAACAGCAAGGCCTCCAATCAAGAGGTTTTGAGGAGCGTGGAACCACCTCTTAATTGCTGGTGTTCCCAGGTCCACCTTGACCTGTGGTGGTAGCAGCTGTTAGGGTTCCAACTATGGGCAAATAGTTAGCCCCTAAACTGGTGTTAAGGCACTATGAAAGTGTAAAAATAGGTTTTGATACCTGCAATACATTTTTGAAGGAAAAAAATATTACCAGCAATAAAAATCTTGTCGGCATTAAATAACCCATTGAGGTGTTGATATGCCATAAAGCAAACCAAACTAAAGAAATGCTGAACTGTTGTATGATTTGTAGAAAAAATGATAGTTTCCAAGCCAAATGGCAAAATATAACTTTGCTGAAAACCAAAATACCCTTTTCAGTTTTTACCCTAACCCTCAATCTTACTTTTTTAACCATGTGAATTGCAGCATTAATAAACTCTTCTTAGGCTGCCTAATACAAGTGGAGAGGGTAAGGAGCCTTAATAATCAGTGGAATCATATTTTTTCTTAATATGCTGCAAACAGCGAGAGGGTGGTCTTCATAAATGGTTGGTCAGAAAACCATTTAAATGCTTAAAAAGTATGAAATTAATAAACGGAATGATCTTAATAAGTGGAGGAGGGGGAGGTCAGAAAATTCCGTAAAAAAAATATCAGCATCTGTTTGACACTTAAGAATAAGATTTTGACGTTTTTCAACTATTAATAAAAGCCAAAAAGTTTCATTTGATAGAAAATGACCATTTTTTTAAATTTTTTCTTTGATTCCATTACTCAATTAGTAACTTTATTGGTTTTACTTATTTTAATGACTGCAGAGGAAAGTATTTTTAAAAATTTCATCTTTGTAAGCACAATAATAATATCAATAAATCTTCAATTTTCAAAATTTTAACGTTACGCATAAATTCTATGTCTGAAGACTGAAATGTATTTGTTTTGTTTCATGATAAGAAGAGCAGGCAAGATAATTTTTGCTTTACTCAAAAGTGTTAAAGTCCATCTAACAACCTCTATTTAAATTGTTCATATATATATATATATATATAATATATATATATATATATATATATATAGATAGGCTTTGTGTTATCAAGTTTGAAGATAATAAAAATTTATTCTGAACCATACCAGAAATAAATCAATAAAAACAAAAACTAAAAACAATTTTTTTTGAGCATTGGTACTTCCATAATTTAATAAAACCTTTTCTTTTTAGATTTGACACTGGCGGGGTTCAACCTCCACTTAATACTTACTTTTGAAAAGTTTACTTGTAATTTTTCTGTATGATTTTGAAATTTATTCCATTTCTGTTTATTGCAAGAATTTCTTTTATTAAATAAAGAAATGTTTGAAGAATCAAAAACTTTCAAGTTTAATGCCATTTTCGATTGTGAACCTTTTTTAAAAATATTTTTTTTTACAAGAGTTCAAAAGAGTAATAATTCCGTAACTCTAACCAATTAACTGTACAAATTCAATAAGTCTTTATCAATTTTTCCTTTTTTATTTTCAGCACTTCATTTAGTTTAATAAATTTTAAAATCAGCATAATTAAAAAAAGATTGAGTGTAATTAAATATTTTATAGCATTAAAGAGATAAGAAAATAATCAAAACTTAAAAACAATAAATTAAAATTATCATTTAACTAGTTAATTAATTTCTTTTCTATACTTTTCATGTAGTATAGAAAATCAAATTCATTTTACTAAGTTTCATAAAAGCATCAGTCAAATTCAGAATTATTTCCTTTTTGAATTTCTGTACTAAAAAGAATTTAACAATTGTAAAAATAATAAAATTTATATATATATTATATTTTTATATATTTTAAATATTTATCTTTTAAATATTTCTGATGTGAAATGGCATCAAACTTTACATTTTGATTTTTCAGACACCTTTTATTTAATTAAAAGATTTCTTTTGTTATCAGAAACTGGAATAATTTTAAAATCATGTAAAATTTTCAAAAATAAATATTCATTATCTCTGTCAAATCTGAAAGAAAATAATGCTTTATGCAAGCGCACTAACAAGAATTACTTTTTAGGTTTTATTGAATTATTTTTGTAAGATTTCAGGAGATAATTTCTTCTTCAATATTGCAAAATACTGAAATAATATCTTCAGGGATTTTTTCTTTTTGGCTAAAAAATCTTTGTCTGAGCCCCAATTCACGATGTATCAAAAACAGTGGATGGGGTAACTCCCTCCCCCCACCAAGCTTTCTAATAAAATAACCTATAAAGTATACAATTCAGCCATTAAAGAATAAGTACTGAAAATTTCATTTATATTGGATAATTCTCTGATGTTTAGTAATTTTTTTAAAAAACTGGTGATATCTTGTTTTTTATTTTGGAAAAAATACATTCATTTGGGTGGTACCTAAATTGTCATTTATATAAGATTTTCAAAAGGTTCTTAGATATGGAAATGAAATAGCTTGTAATTTTTATATCAAGAGACAATCAAAGCAATTTAAATAAACATTTCTATTCAATCAGCATTCTTATGAAATGTATTTCCAGCCAAAATTCTGATATAGGGCCAAAAACTTTTCAGTACCACAACTTTTTATTCACTATTTTGAACACTAACAAAACTTGTTTAAACTTGTTCTTAAATTTTTATATGAAATAAGATTTCCCTATTAAAATAAAAAATTACTTTACAAAAAATAGATGAAAATTAAGAGGACTATAATCAAGTTTTGCAGGCAGTGAAAAAATTAAAAATGAAAACCTCACAATGTATGTAAAAAAAAAAAAAAAAAGTTTTAATGCCTACCAAAGAAAAGCAACATTTTTTTAGATGTCATGAAGTCTTTTGTTAAATAATGTAGAGCATGATAACATATCTTTCTGTGGAGTGGAGTTTCCTTTTGTTTTTAAATATATTTTCATAGAAAACAATTTTTTTAATGTCTCTAATAAAATATATAACACAATTTCCATTGTTCAAACCATTGTCTTTATTTTTATTGCCATATTTACAATGTTTCAGCCATTGTATGCTCTGGACTTCTTCAGCTGGTATAAGTTGAAATTTCAAACAGAAATATAGACAGTTAAAAAATATGATTTAATATTTTTTAATAAAAATATCATAGAGAAGAGTTTTTTTTTTTATTCTCTATAATTTTTTTTCATTCAGTTTCTTTTTCTCCACTTCTATGCCAAAGTAATTATCAGACAATTTTTTCCCTAAGTACTGCCACTTTGTGGAACAGACTCCTTTGTGAATGCTTCCCTGACCAACCCGATCTTAACCACTTCAAGTCATGAGTACAATTGTTATATATCCTTCCTATCTTTACTTCCTTTTTTCATTCGTTATTGCCATTTTGACTGTAACACCCTCGTTTGGGTGGCTCTTGAGTAGTCTGATATTGAGAACAAATATTTTGTGAAAAAACAAATTGATTCAAATATTTTTTAATCTCAATTGTCATAATGAATTTATTTTTATTTTATTTTATTTTTCTCTACAGGTGATGAATATGATTGGCCGGGGTGTGGATGTATCAAACCTTTCCCCACACATCGCCAAACTTCTTGCCCACCCTGACCCGATGTTGAAAAAAGTCGCCTGTGAATTTGTCTGTGTACAAACAGAGAAAAGCTCTGACCTCATGCTACTTGTTGTGAATTCTCTCCTTCGTGACTGTTCTGACAGCTCTCCCATGACGAGAGGTCTCTCCCTCCGTACGCTTAGCTCATTAAGGCAAGAATCAGCCTCGGAACACATCTTACAAGCCGTACAGAAGGGTCTTGTTGATCACAGTTCATACGTACGACGCATAGCCATTTTGTCTGCAGTAAGATTGCACCGTCTCTCCCCGGATCTAGTCATCGAGATGGGTATTGTGGATAAATTGTATAGCCTAATCCGGGATTCGGATCCAGTTGTTGTGGTTAACTGTTTGCTAGCTTTGGAAGAAATCCTCAAAGACGAGGGTGGGGTTGTCATCAACCAAAAAATGGTATACCACCTGCTTCTCAGTATGCCCAAATTTACCAGCTGGGGTCAGGCTTATGTACTAACTCTTCTCAACAAGTATACTTTGAAATCAGAAGAAGAGACCTTTGATATTCTAAACATTTTAGATACCCATCTACAAGAATCATCCTATTCTGTTTTCATGCATTCCCTGCAACTCTTCCTCTTTTATATCAGTACGCTGCCACATTTGAAAGAAAAGGTTCTTTTTCGATGTAAGGAAATGTTTGTTTCAGGATTAAACTCAGGAAACGTCGAACTCACTTATTCTATCATTGTCTTCATTGAGAATTTCTTGGATGATTCGAAATCTGTATTTTGCGAATGTTACAAATCATTTTTCTGCCGCTTCAAGGAACCCCCTTACCTGAAGATAAGAAAGATCGAAATCCTGCCTCGATTGGTCACTCCCCATAACTTTCCAGAAATTCTCGGGGAACTTCGCATGTATTGTTCTGAAGTATCTTCCATGGTTTCCTTCAGTGCCATGAAAGCTATTGGTCAAATCTCCAAGCAGGACACTGACTATTTTGATCGCTGTGTCCAGAAACTTGAAGAGCTTTTAGAGATTCCGGAAGATAGTGTCTGGGCAAATGTTCTTCAGGTCTTTGAATTGCTTGATCTGAGGTCTTACGCACGTCTTGACAATCTCATGCAAATCATCTGTTCAAAGAGCCATCTCCAGCCAACCAATGAGAACGGCTGTTGTGCTAACCTTTTCCTAATTGGTGAATACGGTCACCTGTTGGATGACAGTCCGTACATCTTGGAGGAGTTCATTGGTAACTACCTGGAAGAGTGTCCGGATGTCATAAGGACATATCTGCTGACTGCCGTTATGAAATTGTTTCTCATGCGTCCGGCCAAATGCCAACACTTGCTTGGACGTTTGCTGGAGGTGTGCATTGCTTCACGAAACAAAGACCTCAACAGTAAAGCATATAACTATTATTATTTGTTAAAACAAGGCCCAGAATTTGCCAAAGAAATTGTTTTAAATAAAAGATTTTCTCATTGAGAGAGAGAGAGAGAGAGAGAGAGACTATTTAAAGTGAAATAAAGCAAATATTATTTATAATGTCTGATTTTATGTGAAAAATGGTGATCCTGTTTTAACTTAAGAGTTTGTTTTTCTTCTCGTATTCTGACACACTTTTGTTTAGTTTTTGATTTTATTTCAGTTTATTCCTGGTACCAAAATGAAAACCATAAACTCTCAATCCTGAGTTGGGTGAGAGCTGCTAATGAAATAAACATATTGATATGTCCTGGAAAGGGATATATTTGATTGAAGTAGCTAAGTAGTTTTGGCTACTGTAACCATGTAATACACAGTAGCAGTGCTTGTCGTAGTTGCAGGTAATAGGTGTAGACCAATAGGATAGCCAATGGTGTAGTCCAATGGGCATCATCGTAGACTTAATCTCTGATGTACCTACATGTCCGTCTGTAATTATGACGGACACCAGCCAATTATATTCCAGTGAGGGGGAACACAGGTGTATGCATATTTCATTATATCATATATCCGCTTCCTGCTGTTCTGATTATTTTGTATTGACTAACAAGAAATCCCCCACAAATACTAAGTTATCCTCTTATATTCTCATTTTTTTCTTATTCCCTCCTTTAGACATCATTTGTCACTTCCTGAATCGGAACTGTACAACTCTTAACAACTTGGTTAATCTGAAATCTGACTACAGGACAACGGTTGAGTGTTTGAGACAACAGTTGAAGCATTTTGATTCTTTGCCATTAAACAACTGTTAAAATTTGACCCCAAACTAACACCACAAATTTATGTTCAGTGAGGAAAAGAAAATGTAACTTTAATCATTCTTAGTAAAGTTGTTATGGGCTTCCATACTTTACAGTTATTGATGAGAACTAATGGAAAAGATTTTGTATGGTTGTGATTTACAAGTGTGTTGTTTTGTAAAAATCTTAAGAAATCAATTCTCTTTGAGGGGTGGGGAGAGAAATAAATGGAATGAAATGCTAATTTGATTTGTTCGCAAATAAACTCAAACATGAACGATTCTGAGGCTTGAAACGCTATCTTTTTAAGATATTTTCAAGTTAACAACATCCTCAAAAAATAACATACGCATTTATTTTCTAAACGTTTTATCAGGATTTACGTTTAGTATATGGAAAATAAAAGTCTTACTTACACACACAAACCAGTTGATTAAGGAAAACAGTTCTCGACTCCACCATGAATAGATTCCCTCCAAAATTCTGATGAAATGGAGGTCGAACTGAGAACGTTTCATCAGTACTACCATATTCACCCTCAGGGGCCACTTTTATATTTACATACGTTCTATGCCTGGTATTGTGCACTTTTAGCCATAAATGCAACATACTTTAAAACTATTTTTATTTTATATATATATATATATATATAGAGAGAGAGAGATTGTAAGACACAATGGGAAAAGTCTGTAAAAGAAAAATTAAACCTTTTATATTTTGTTCTTAATATATAAAAATATATATCATTAAAACATGCACACACACACACATATATGTGTGTTTTAATGATATATATTTTTATATATCAAGAACAAAATATAAAAAGTTTAATTTTGTTGGTCATTAAATGACCCATGTCCTTTGTGCATACATGTGAAACTATATATTACTAAGTTTATAAAAAAATAAAAATTTACTGAATCAGAGAAATGAAATAGCTATTTTAGGCCATCCTTGTCAAAAATTTTCCTTAAATAATATTTAAAAATAAAATAAAATTTAAAAAGTGTGACCAGGTAATATACATATTTATATTTAATGTGAAAAAATAATTTTTTATACTATAAGTAATTCTATTACATTTACTTGTTTATATATATATATATATATATATATATATATATATATATATATATATATATATAATGTAATCTATTAAAATAACAGTGAAAATATTTTAAAGTTGTATTGTAGTTAAAACAATTTCTAACCTAAACATCTTTTAAAATTGTAGTTAAATAAAACGTATTCTAACCTAAACACCTCTCTCAAAGTACTACAAGCACTTAAAAGAATCCAATATGAAAAGCTAGATGTAAGCCATTGAATGACCCATGTCCTTTGTACTTACATGAGAAACTATATATTACTAGGTTTATAAAAAATAAAATTTACTAAATCAGAAATTAATTAGCTATTTTTGCCGTCGTTGTCATAAAATTTAACTTAAATAATATTCAAATATAAATTTAAAAAAAATTGTGACCTACTAATATACATACTTATACTTGATGTGAAAATAATTTTACATACTGTAAGTGATTCTAATACATTTACTTGTTTTAAAAAGAAATATATTAAAAATTAAAATTGAAAATATTTTTAAAATCGTAGTTAGATAAAACGTATTCTAACGCAAACACTCCCCCAAAAAATCTTTAAGTATACAAATAGAAAAAAATGCCGTAAGAATTTTTGCCGTTAACAATAAATTTAAAAAAAATCCAGATGACATGCATTTAACGGATGTCAGAATTCATTGAAAAATACATCCCTACCCCTACCAAAACGTAACTAATAAATGATACAACAAAATACAGCGATAATGAACACGCAAACACCCCTTGTCTGGATGAATGGATTTCTCTGTATCCTTGGAAACGTGAATTATGAATTTTTTGCTGTGCCTTTAAAACCCAGTAATTTTAAAAATAACTTACTCCAAAATTCGCTTGAGGATGAAATGGAACTAATGCCTTTAATTACAAAATTAAATTCGAAGCTTTTAGCTTCCATTTTTGAAACAAGGTTAGAACTGTGTAGCGAAAAAAACATTTTTAAATCAATTAATTTATATATATATATATATATATATATATATATATATATATATATATATAGTAGTACACAATAAAATCCCAAATTACCTCATATGGGGAATGGGCCTATTTCACCCGACGAAAACTTTCAGTTTTATTCAACCCCGTGTCGGAATTAGAAATTTAAATTTGAGTTAAATTTATAATTCCAACATGAACTCCATCTATATAGCAAGGTTGAATAAGACTGACAAAGTTTTCGTCAGTTGAAATAGGTCTATCCACCGTATGAGGTAATTTTGTTATTTTATTGTGTCTACTATTTATTTGCTCTGTAATATAAATACATTGAGCTCTCTTTTTGTGGGTCAGTTTTAATATTTTCTATTACTAGGCTTACGTAGCTCAAAAGAAAACAGAAGGTAAAAATAAAAAAAAAAAATCTTTTCATGAAGGTCTTAATTTCAAGCTAATAAATTTAATATTTCCAATAAACAAACAAGGGAAAATATCTGTAAAAATTACTTGACGGATATAACACGAGCACCTTTTTTTGTATAAATTTTTTAACTACTCAGTAAACTGAGAAAATATTCTTAGTAAAAATAACATGAAGATTTTGACGATAAAACTTTTTTTATTAAGTTTGGGTCATTTTTGCATCATGTATACTTAGCAAATCTGGAGTTAGCGACTCTTATATAGTTTGATTCCATTTGAACATGGCTAAGAAACCATAACACACCTAACGACAATAGAGTAAAAAAAAAACAATATTTCTGAAGAGAAATAAGATGAGAAAAGAATTTCAATCTGGAAACATCCTAATAAATAAATAAATGCTTTCTATTTAATTAGCAAAATACTTTAATCCTTCATTATTTTTATATTATTTTCGTTCTCATTACATTCGGATATAATTCACATATATATATATATATATATATATATACGAAGAAATATAGTCTTAAGTTGTGCTATATTTATCGGATAAAGTGCTCAATATCAGATAGAGCGTGTGTAAATATAAAAGTGAACATAGAAGTCAACACTTAGAGGCAACAGTCTGTTTCATGCTATATGCAATGAATGGCCTGACGATTGCATATAGCATGAAACAGACTGTCGCCTCTAAGTGTTGACACACACACACACATAAATATATATATATATATATATATATATATACACCATTTTTATCAAAAGTACATTTTTACAAGTGAGAAGTAAATTTTTGTAAAAAAAAACAAACTTTTTTTTTCCTTTTGCACAGAGATGTTACTGTTTCTGAATAATCATGTCTTTAAGATAATGCAAGCAATAAAAGACCAATTATTTTAGGAGTGCTGTAAACGTAAAACGTATCTGAAATTTATTTATAGAAAATTCGGTAAATTTGCTTTTTAATGCCCAAACGCCCGCGCATTAAATATCTCTTAAAATTTTTCCAAATCGTCATAAAATTTACCAAAGTTAAAATACCTAAAATTCAATAAAATATTAAATTACGTAGAATATTCTCCCAAAGATTACTGGGCAGTTAAAAGAAATATATTAAAAGGTATTCACATTATCCATTAAATAATTGTTACCGTAATTGTCCCCCTATGGTCGATCATATAACCAAAACTTTTTTTTTCCATTTTTTGGGTGGTTGAGGGACTCCAGAAACCCTTTTATCAGAGTTACGAAATATGACCTTTATAGATTGCCAACTTCAATGTCAACCTTTTAAAAAAAATGAAAAGTTCTTAAATCTATAGAAGTTGTTTCTCAAAAAATGCACAACTGTGTCTCTCCATCTTATTCTTCGTCACAAAGTTTGAAAGATGTCTTATTAGTCCTGTAAATAAAATCAAGCAAAAAGCTTTATGAAAAAAATTTAAAAAGTAAACAAACACAAAGTACCTGAAAACATAGAATAAGAGTTGATTTTGCTGTTTTGCTGGATAAAAGGCCAATTACTTGTATCCCCACCCCAGAAAGTATCTGGCTCCTCCTGACATGATCTATCATTACAAGAGTCAGATCAGGCCACAAAAGAAGTACTACTGCCATATCGGGACACTGGCTACCGTATCCTGACTTTCCAGACTTCAAAAGTGTCTTTGCGGCTTTGTGTGCGATGAATTATTTCCCACTCTACAACTCTTTTCCCCACAGACGAATCATTGCAAGTTTCTCGCCACTCCAACTGTTCTGACAAGCTACATTCCTTAGCTGCACAAGTTTTTGGCATTTACATCAAAACCCCGCCATGTCTCATATATAAAATCAAATCATCCTCAATCCCTTTACATTCCACTGCTAAGGAGTAAGTTTTATACCTCCTTCCCAAGAACTGTAACTGTGTGGAACAGACTCCCGAGAGGATGCTTCCCGACCTCTATGATCTTGAAATCATGGGTTAACTCTTATCTATCCTACATATCCTCATAATATGCATTTATTACTTCCACTTCTTATGCTTTTACGACAAGCTCAACCAGTAACCCTCTACTTTTATTGGGCGAAGAAAGTATGTTTATCTTAAAAGATATAAATACCTACTGTAGCTTCACCTCTTGGATCTTCAGGCTGCTCTGATCATTTTTATATCGCATTCCATTTTGTATTTGAATATCCTGCCTCCCTTCTGCTTTATGTTGCCAAGCACAAAAAACTGCATATCTGTTTCTTTTTTCTTATATAATCTTTATGATTGGAGGGGGTTTCTTTTTATTTTAATTTTTAATTACCAAATCTCATTGCGTTCATCTCTAGTTTTCGCTATGATTTCTGATCTTTCGTCTAGCAAAGTTCTTGGAGTCTTTCGACATTACTTTTGCAAATTTTTTCCTCTAAGCATAACCTACAAACTCTTGATCCTTTTTCATGACTATCCTTAGCACGACCGTTACGCCCTACCAATATCTCAGGGATTGAACTCATATGTTACCAAATTCACAAACCAATGATTTAATTCACTAGACTATTATCTGTGGTGCACGAGATATCCTTAGACATGAGAAGTGGAATGAGAACAGTTTACAGTTTTAGATTAAATAAAGAGTTCAGTTTGGAATTTCCTGCAGCTTACATGGATTGATATATATATATATATATATATATATATATATATATATTAGCTGATAAAAGCTATTGTGTAGAATGACTGAAATAATGAGATAATAGCTACAAAGATAAAGCCAATAGTCCCAATGTAAATAATAATGACACTCATCCCAGAAATCCAGACAGAAAATCTCTTGTTATATTCATTGCAAATTAACTTCTCGCATTATGTTTCTGGTTTTAACTTTTAAATGTGATTAGAAACAAAATGCCAAAGTATTAATCCACTAAACACGTTGTAATGAAACAATGATGAGGTTATTTGTTAAATTTAACAAATGGAAAAAAAACTTAACTGCCTTCATATTTCCGTTTTTCCCTTTGACATTTGAACACATCATAAAGAATATTTTTTCAATTCCAGAAGATTTTGCAATGACACTTGCTATTAGTTTTATTTTCTCGTTGTTGGCTGAAATTGCTTCCACCCAAAATTCTTTAAAAACAAATGCCAAATCATCTGATCTTTAATTGCTTCTAATAAGGGGAAAGAAAACTTTTAGAAAGTAATTTTATGGGAAAATTAAGTAAACAACATTTTACATTTTGGTGCTGCAGTTTCAGTTTTCTGTTAATGTTACCATTTATGAGTAACAAATAAAAGTCACTAAGTAGGCGTTTGTGGAGGAATGCAGATTGGTTAGGGAGGGGAAATTGTTTGAGGCGATGCTGACAATATTTTGGCCCAGCCCACTTTAAAAAAATCTAACTAAAGATCAGGTTTTTTTGAGGGATGGCTTCTTCGTAAGGTCAAGAACTTTTCAGCACTCTGACATATTCCATTCCTCTTATTAATTTTTAGTTTCGTGTTGTTCAATTGTACTCAGTCAATTTTTTGTTTCTCAATGATATCAAATGCTTAAAATTAGCACATATGTCATTTCTGTTGTAAATTGGCACACATGTCATTACTGGTGTAAATTGGCACATACGTCATTTCTGGTGTAAATTTTTTGAATAAAGTCATTTCATAATTTCTCTATTAATTTTAGAAATGTGGAATTATCAATACACTCTGACATATTCAGTTTATTCAAACTATTTTCAAAGATGTTATTGTCAGCACAAGGTGTAGGCCATCTTCAGTTATCCACTATTTGTTTGATATGGGCTAATGTTAAATGCATTGATTTTGTATTACTTTTTTGTCCTTGTAATGTTGTTTATTGCTTGTTCCTGCTGAACCAAAGAATATTATTTCACTACCTGATCCAAGGATTGAACTCATGACCACTAGACAACATCAACACATGTTTGACTAATGCCTCTATGCACATCAGTGTTCCATTTTTTTAATCTTTAAATCCTATGTCAAATGGTTTTGACTTTTTTGTTCATTGTAGCTGGTTCATACCACTGCTTTGGTAATTTTTTAGTTTAGTCTTTTATTTTAGAAATTGTCAATATACATTGAGTTATTCAATTTATTTGAATTATTTTTCTCGTCAATTAAGTCAAGTTTTCTCTTGTCAAAACTTAATGCGTTCTGTGCATATATCGACCAGCACATCACAACCAGTCGAAATACAGCGCCCAACATAAGACTTTAACGTTAGTGCATAATACCAAAATATGCTGCAGCACTCAATGCAAAGAAAGACCCCAAACCCAAGAAGCTATTAATTTTTAAATGAACAACCCATACTAAATAAAATATCTTTCACTACAGGAGACGGTATCTTAAAGTGTGTATAAAAGTTACTGGACCTAACAAGGACACATAACCTAGTGGATAAAAATGTTGGTTAGATCCAGTGACTAGACCCAATGAGCTGTGAGTTCAATACCAGGCTACAGCAGTGATGAACCAAAAAACAGAGTTGAGTTAAAGGGAAATAACTGAGACACCCGGAAGAGACATGGCACGTGGAACTAGAACAATCTACCCCCTTGGACGAAATAAATGGTTTGGTTCAAAATTCCAATCACCTGAAGAAGACCAGAGCATAAAAATGTTGTGAATATAGCAATGCAGATGAGGATAACATTCCAAATAATGTAAATAAGGCAATTAAATATATTTTTTTATCATCCATTTTGTTCTTTGCACATGATTGAAAAAATCCTTAAAATGAGACATGAATTTTTTTTTTTTTTTTTCAATTTTTCTCGTAACTGCCATTCGTAATGGAACATGTTGCCTTTAAAGAAAATCAAGAAACCCTATTTGTGTAGCAATTTCCGAGATGAAGTATTATCAAATATTAAGCACTGATCAAAGATTTTATGTTTGATCCAATTCTGCTTACTAAAACTATAAAATGAGGGAATGAGAATTGCAATAAGAACCAATTGAAGTTAAAATGAAATCAAATCTAGTCAAAAACTAAGAATAGTTGACACGGTTTCACTTTAATCAAAAACTATTACATTTATTGCTATTGAGTTTAAAAAGCAAGTGAAACAAAAGGAAATAAATACCCAGAAAATATTAAAAAATTATTAAAAAAATAAGATAAATAATATAATGAAATGTTGAAAAGGTTTTAACTTGACTCACTTTCCCAAAATCTGACGAAATAACAAACAATTTTAGGAATGAATCTCTTGTGGGGAGCTAGAACTTTTTTCGCACACTTTTTCAATGGCATCTTCTCAAAAGAATCTAAAACATTTCAGCCAAAGTAGATTTGGACTTTCTTTACAGTCACAAGTTCATACTGTTCAATTTTTTTCGCCCCAAACTCCTAAGTTCAATCCCTCTGCTAGATAAGTGTCATAGAAAAAGTGACCACTATCAAATTCTGAAGCTTTATGCAGAACATCGAGCCTTAGCGAATGCAGAGGCTGCGAATGAAAGATTTGAACATTCTGAACTAAAATCAAATATGTCATCTCCTTGAAACACAATGACACAAACTAAAATATTCTTTTCCTTGCTTTAGTTCCTGTAAAGTCAAATAAATGCAAGTGTGTCATAATGATATTTTTTCAGTTTATGAAACTATTTAGAAGTTATAACATCTAGAAAATTAAAATCATTACTTTATAAAAGATTGAGGGTCCCTAAGCTGCAGCCTACGCTAGCCTAAAGGATAATGATAATACTCCTTGAAATATTCCATGCATAATGGAATTATGCACTTTTTGCATCAAGTTGTCATCATTTTTCTCTTTGAAAATTATATATGCAGATATAGCAGTCTTTGACTTGTTCTTCCAGCATTTTTTTACAGGCAAATATTTCAGGAAATGATGGGAAATAAATGCTTGATCCCAAAGTTAATCCAGTTGATTCATTTTAGAAACTATCACGCTTGCTGGCTTTAGTAGCATGATGGGGTCTTCCATACTTTGCTTGATTTAGCAAGGGTACATCCAGAAGTTGCAGAAATCATAAAAATACTGACAGAGCTGTATTCGACCTCTTTTCCCCTTTTACTTTTCAGAGGCTGCTATCTCCAAGGCTCAGCTCATAGGGTACTCACAACCCCTGCTGCAGAAGAGACATGTAGCCTGTCCTGGCAGCTTGACTTCAGATTTCTCATTCTTCGTCGGAACAGGCGGAAAAAGATCCCTCTTCATGAGACATAACCAAAGAAGGACTACTCACAACACTTGTTACAGAAAACACGTGCCAGTCTTAGCAGTCTGGTACTCAGATCCCTCATTCCTCATGAGTACAAGTGGAGAAATCTCTTGCTTCGAAACATCTACTCAAGAAACGAACTTTGTTAACTGTAAAATCCAACGTTTCTTCCACAAAATATTACTATTTTGCAATATACTTGAACCTTCGGTTTGTTCATTGCATTCTATATACAGCAGAACACACACACGCACACACACACACACACACACACACACACACACACACACACACACACATGCAACCAGAAAAAATTCCTACACCACTGCCACTCTTTTACTAAATGTCCAAAGTTGGTTTTCTACTGTTTCATTTGTAACTGGTCAATTACATTTGCTGCTAAACTTAATTACAACATTTTACAACAACATATTTACAACATTCATGAACATTCTTTTACATTTGCAACATTTTATAAAAATGCTATTCAAAAGTAAAACATATCAAGTAAATGAAAAATCAGTTTCTTACATCCACCTTTATAAACCTTTATATATTTTTGTAAGAAATCAATTTGTATATATCACATTTAATAAGCCTCATATTTATCGTGTATCTTTTGACTGAATCAGGTTTGTGCTACGGAGGGGTGACGTATGGACCACTAGAGAGAGAGAGCAAAAGAGAAATGGGAGAGAGTTTCTCTAAAAGAATTGGTATGGCAATGCCAATTCTTTTGTTTTTGCTGTTCATTAAGAACATTTGGGTCTAAAATCAATTTAATGAACATGTCACAGGTTGTATGCGTGGCTGTAAGTGCAAGTGGCTGCAAATAGTAACAATCTTAAATTTGACAATTCGGCATTTAAAACTGAAACATGAATGGATGAAGCCTGAATGAAAGAAGAATGAATGGATCTTGAATGAATGAATCTTGAATGAATGAAGATTAAAATGAATGATGCCTGAATAAATTAAGCTTGAATAAATGATGCCTGAATGAATGATGCCTGAATGAATGAAGCTTGAATGAATAAACCCTGAATGAATGATACCTAAATGAATGAAACTTGAATAAATAACGCCTGAATGAATGAAGCTAGAATGAATAATGCCTGAATGAATGAATCTTGAATGAATGATGCCTGAATAAAGAAGCTTGAATGAATGAATCTTGAATGAATGAAACTTGAATGAATAATGCCTAAATGAAGAAGCTTGAATGAATGATGCCTGAATGAATGAAGCTTGAATGAATAATGCCTGAATGAATGATGCCTGAATGAAGGTAGCTTGAATGAATGATGCCTGAATGAATGATGCCTGAATGAATGAAACTTGAATGAATCATGCCTGAATGAATGATGCCTGAATGAATGAATGAATCTTGAATGAATGATGCCTGAATGAATGAAGCTTGAATGAATAATACCTGAAAGAATGAAGCTTAAATGAAAAAATTCCCGAATGAATGAATCTTGAATGAATGATGCCTGAATGAAGGAAGCTTGAATGAATGATTCCTGAAGGAATGAAGCTTGAATGAAATGCCTGAATGAATGATGCCAGAATGAATGAATCTTGAATGAATGATGCCTGAATGAAGAAGCTTGAATAAATGATGCCTGAATAAATGATGCCTGAATGAAGGAACCTTGAATGAATGATGCCTGAATGAGTGAAGTTTGAATGAATGATGCCTGAATGAATGAATCTTGAATGAATGATGTCTGAATGAAGAAGCTTGAATAAATGATGCCTGAATGAATAATGCCTGAATGAATGAAACTTGAATGAATAATGCCTGTAAGAATGAAGCTTTAATGAAAGATGCCTGAATGAAGAAGCGTGAATGAATGATGCCTGAAGGAATGAAGCTTGAATGAAATGCCTGAATAAATGATGCCTGAATAAATGATGCCTAAATGAATAAATCTTGAATGAATGAAGGAAGCTTGAATGAATGATGCCTGAATGAATGAACCTTGAATGAATAAATCTTGAATGAATGAAGGAAGCTTGAATGAATGATGCCTGAATGAATGAACCTTGAATGAATGATGCCTGAATGAATGATGCCTGAAGGAATGAAGCTTGAATGAATGAATCTTGAATGAATGATGCCTGAATAAAGGAAGCTTGAATGAATGATGCCTGAATGAATGAAGCTGGAATGAATGATGCCTGAATGAAGGAAGTTTGAATGATGACTGAATGAATGAAACTTGAATGAATAATGCCTGAATGAATGATGCCTGAATGAATGAATCTTGAACGAATGATGCCTGAATTAAGAAGCTTGAATAAATGATGCCTGAATGAAGAAGCTTGAATGAATGATGCCTGAATGAAGGAAGCTTGAATGAATGATACCTGAAGAAATGAAGCTTGAATGAAATGCCTGAATGAATGATGCCTGAATGAATGATGCCTGAATGAATGATGCCTGAATGAAGAAGATTGAATAAATGGTGCCTGAATGAATGATGCCTGAATGAAGGAAGCTTGAATGAATGATGCCTGAAGAAATGAAGCTTGAATGAAATGCCTGAATGAATGATGCCTGAATGAATGTATCTTGAATGAATGATGCCTGAATGAAGAAGCTTGAATAAATGATGCCTGAATGAAGGAAGCTTGAATAAATGATGCCTGAATGAAGGAAGTTTGAATGAATGATGCCTGAATGAATTAAACTTGAATGAATAATGCCTGTAAGAATGAAGCTTGAATGAATAATGCCTGAATGAATGATGCCTGAATGAATGAATCTTGAATGAATGATGCCTGAATGAAGGAAGCTTGAATGAATGATGCCTGAATGAAGGAAGCTTGAATGAATGATGCCTGAATGAAGGAAGCTTGAATGAATAATGCCTGAATGAATGAAGCTTTAATGAACGATGCCTGAATGAATGATGCCTGAATGAATGAATCTTGAATGAATGATGCCTGAATGAAGGAAGCTTGAATGAAGGAAGCTTGAATGAATGATGCCTGAATGAAGGAAGCTTGAATGAATGATGCCTGAATGAAGGAAGCTTGAATGAATAATGCCTGAATGAATGAAGCTTTAATGAACGATGCCTGAATGAAGGATGCCTGAATGAATGAAACTTGAATGAGTGAAGATTGAATTAGTGATGCCTGGATTCTTAAAGAAATGTTTAAATGATCAACTGATGATCTTAAATGAAATGTTAATTGATGGTTATGGGTTAAAAAAAGTTTTTCTCAGAAAATCAAGCAAGAAACAATAAAAAAAGAAACCAAACTCAAATTAAAATAAAATCTTTATTTTCATTAATTCTGCTTCCAAATAATTTGGTTTTTAGGATAGATTTAGAAACTTAATAAAGTGTTGAGGCAAGGGACAAAAAGTGAGTGTTTAGGTGGGGGTGAGATGAAACAGTCAAGATTTCTGGATGCATTCTAACTCAACTGATTTGATGCCAGTTTTGAATTATGTATTCATGTGACTTTGTATCATAGATTATTTTTTCTTGGAACTTCCATATTTTCTTGCAGCTCCCCATTTGACGTGTGGCAGTGATATTTGGGGAGGGTGGAAGTGTGTCAATTAACCAAGCTATTTTTTTTATCCCCAGATCAAATAACAAATTTCTCTTGATGTCAAAGATTGATAATTTACAGGTAATAAAAATCCCTTTCCAAATGTGGAGGGTCGTGCCTAGAAATAAAATTTTTTAAAAAATGGCTGACATCAAAGTAGGTGCATTGACCTTTCAGGTTTTTTCACAAATTCTTAATTCAGATGAGTCACTCCAGGTAGGGAAATGTTTTCTATTTGTTTGACTTTTCAGAAGAGGTATTATGCAGAAGTTCACTCAAGGGACAATTAAAAAAAAATCTTAGTCATTCAAATTTTGTAAAACTTAAAGAATTCAGCTCACCAACAAAGTGCAATCCATTAATTCCATTAATTGGAAAAACGTCCCCCCCCCACCTTTTAATGGAAATTTTCTCCTCCATTATTCCTTTGGAATAAAAGAATTTTATTTAGTTTGGAACTATAAATATATAATTCTGCATTGAGACTCCCAAATTTATGGTTTCATGCCTGACAAAGATAAGCCTAGTAAATATGGATGACAGCTATATATAGTTTTAGTCAGTTTATTTTATTTATTCATTTCTTTTATAACTTGATTTCTATAATAAAATTTTCTTTACATGAAATAGTGTACATTTTAAATTTCAAGGCAATTCTCTTGATATTGAGAAAGAATTTTTGTACTTTTTAGCAGAATTGTTTATTTTTTATGTAACAATTGAGTAAAATTTTCATATTTCTTCACTCTGCTGTTAAATCCAATGTTCCTTGTTTGATTTATTTGCCTTGAATTTGTTTATGTCTGATTAGACATGATTTATTGTGTTTCATGTGGGAAAGATTCCCTAAGTTTAAATGGAAAGAATTATTCATTGTCTTTTATAGACGCTTTGTAAGTAAATAAAATATATGGGAAAATATTTGAAGAATGTTCTCCAGTTTTATTTCATTCACTCAAATTCCATATGGTACGTGTTTTCACAGTAAACTGGAATTTTTGGCTAATTATGACTGAATCTAAAGTTATTTTCTCTCTTGAAAGTGGAACGTTGTTGAAGTAGAACATTGTTGAAATTAAATAAAAAAAATTTTGAAACATAAATTTAAAAATTCTTTACCCAAAAAGATCAACTCAATTAATTTGAAGATGGTGTTCTATTCAAGGATTTAGCAACCAAATCAATTGTTTCAGTAAAGGAGAATGCCTTAGAGTGAAGACAGTTGTGAATTTTCTACTAGTAAAATAATGTCATTTTTTAAGAAGAAGTATAAGACAGGATGTCAAAAATTGTTTTTCAAAACAGGAAGGTCTTTTCCTGTCAGAAGACCAACATAGCAGAATCTTCTAAACATCTATTTCCCCCCCTGTTCAACCTTGTGTTTAAGGTAATAAATAACAAGTGGATGAGCAATTATCAATCTTAGTAAAACTTTACATAACAAGGGCCTTTGATCAGTATATGTGCTAATCTACAATCCTGAACATCAAGATTTATATTTCAGTAGACCTAACACTGTAAACAAGATGATCTTGATACATATATGTATATACATATATATCGATATATATAGATATATCAATATATCGATATAAATAAATACATATATATATATATATATATCCAAGTGAGAGAAAGAACAGATGGATTAAAAATCCACAGTTTCTAGCATTTGAAATCAAGTCAAATAGCAATGATCCTGGCTCAATTAGATGAATAACATTTGAGAAGATCAAGTGAGAGAAACCCCAAAATAAAAGTTATATTTCAAGGATTTGATATTTTCTAATCCTCACATGATTACATCTATCAGTCAAAACTCCAAGTCAATTGTCAATTTTAAAATGTGCTCAATAAAATGGAGAGCAAAATATTATTATAATATTTTTATTATAATAAATTACAATAAAAACATTTTACATCGCTACACAAAAACATTCGTGTTTCAGTGCTAAGATGATACTTCTTCAGGTGATGGTAGATAACTAATCTAATCTAATTTAATTATTAATTAGTTATCTACCATGACCTGAAAAAATACTATCTTAGTACTGAAACATAAATGTTTTAGTGTAGCGATGTAAAATGTTCTTATTGAAATTTATTATAATAAAAATATTATAATATATATATATATATATTTATGTGTGTGTGTGTGTGTGTGTATGTATATACACACACACACACACACACATATATATATATATATACATATGTATGTATGTGTGTATGTATAGTGATAAGCTGCCAATATATTTGGCACTTCATCTCGACATACTTGAATCAGTAGAGTCAGAAAACTCTAAGGTGACAAAAATGGACTCGATTCTTGGCTCAATTCTAATCCTTATCCTGTTTTTTCATAGCAAGATTAAAATCAAAGTTGAACATAATTTACTAGACATTATTATCCTTAGTGCAATAAACCTTTTGATCATGGTAAATCTCATCCAGAATTTTCAATTAACATTCTCATTGGTTTCAATCATAATATGATTCTTACAAGTTTCTAATAAATAGTAAAACATGATTCAAATCTAATAAGAAAAATACAAAGAATTTCATGGATCAAGATAAATAAATAGAAGGTATTTATCATAGAGGTTCCACATTTTCATTTGTTTTCAATTCATAGTTCAACATTGTGAACTGCAAAGCTTAGTTAAGCAGTCCAGTGTCTATTCTGAACTCCAATTATAATTCATTAAATCTCTTTCCAAAATTGACAAAAACAGATCAATATGATTCAACTTGAATCAAGTCAAATAGCAATGATCCTGGCTCAATTAGATGAATAACGTTTGAGAAGATCAAGTGAGAGAAACCCCAAACATGGATTTGATATTTTCTAATCCTCACATGATTACATCTATCAATCAAAACTCCAAGTCAATTGTGAAACTTCAAACATTTTGCTAAAAAAACTGTTTTAATGCATATCATCAGTAATGTGTATGACAAAAACATAAAAAGACATCATAACTAAAAAAAACCTTTTTGTTTATATTAAAAGCAAACATATTTCCAAACATATTTTGTAACTTGCTTTGTAATCAAGGCCAGGATTTTATTCAAAGGAAGAGAATTATCCTACAAATCAAAACTTGTCTTAGCAAAGTGGGCAAAATGTTTGTTTATAAATTTTGTTTATAAGATAATAAAGCCCTGTTAAAATCAGCTTCAAAGAATAAAAATGAAATCAGCCTCTTTTATGAGTGAACTTTTACCAAATTGCATTGAAGTCAATTCAATTTGGTTGCAAAATAATTTTGTAAATCAAAACTAAAATATTATTATTTTATTCAAATATGATTTTATATATTTCAGTTCAATATATTTAAACAGCAAAATTTTCTAACTTAGCAACCAAACTTCTTTTGTGGTCTATATAGATAAAAAATGATTGATTCCATATTCAATCTATTCAATCTTACATTAAACCTTCATTTCAAAAACCTCTGAACAAGAGATCCTAATGGTTAAAATATGTGTAAAACATTTTAAAAGGTTTCTTTTATTGATGGGAATTTTATATCATCAGTTAATGGATGTAAAACTTTGGCTTTTGGTCAATTCTAAAGTTATTTACTATCTTGAAAGTGAAATATTATTAAATGGCATTCAAATGAAAAACTTTGAAGCAGAAATCAAGAAAAAACAAAGACATCAAGTTAATTATTTATGCTGACATTCTCTTAAAGACAAATATCAGAATTCTGGACCATTTTGAATTTTGCAATGAATTCAACTGACTCAGAAGTAAAAAAAAATGTACTGTCTGTAATCTTAATTGAGCCAGGAATTTGAATCTTTCCAAAAAAAAATTGATAATTTACTTTCTGCTTTGAATTTCAAGGCATTTTCACTTTTGATCATTGGCTTCTTTGGGTCAAGTTTCTTTGTACTTTGAATCTGATGGAATGGTTCAAGTAGGAAGATGTTACCTTCTTTGGAACCAGAACAAAATTTGGCAGTGTCCGGAGCTTTCAGTGGAATTTCTTTGGAAGATAACACCTGCTGTGTCCATGTTTACACATTCATTCATTCAACCAAACAATTTTTAAAACGTGATTCACGTGAGTCAAACTTTCTTTGGAACAAACAAACAAAAAATTGGATGCTTCTTTCATTTAGGAAGAAAATAAATTAATTTTTTTTTTCATTTGGGCAAATTTTTTTTTTTTTTTTTGGTTTATTATACTTTTTCCATTGCTTCTGTCAAGTGTGGGGGGAAGGATTTGAATCATCATTTGTCATATTGAGTTCTTTGTTTTTAATTTAAAAAATATTAAATAAAGATCCTACAAAATGTTGGTTCTTCAATTGTAAAGCAATGGGGAAAATGTATAAAGATAAAATAAACAGAATTGTCTCAGAGATTAAAAATAAATGATACACAGATTTTAGAATAGGGCTCAAGTGAAATCATTTTCAAGAGAAAATGCAATTGAGAGTCATTTTCATTTGAACTAATGCTGAACTCTCTTCATCAAACATGGACTGCAACTTTCTGAATATTGAATTTCTTGATTCAAAATAAAACTTGAGTTAACTCTACAAAATAAAGGTTGATCAAGTCTTATTTGTATTCATAGCTCAATGTGAATTTATCAAAATTAAGTGTGAAGCGACATTGTTAAAATCACAGATCAAAAATAGCCAATCTTAATCAGAATCTAGTTTGAGTCAAGAAATTGAAATTAAAACATTTTAACTACAAAAATCAACTGTTTCACTTACTTAAGCCACTTTTGATGCTGTTTTTTTCTGCTGACAAAAGCAAGTTCAAATCATTTGAATCAGAAATCTTTTTAATATAATTTTATAAAAATTAAACTAAATAGAAGTAAGATTTTATAACAGCATGAAAATCTGTGGCCAAATGGAATTCTCTGAATATTTGTTCTTTTGCATTTATTTTTGCTTTTTATAAACATCAATGTTGAGTTACGATTGCTCTCTGGATTTTGATTAAACATGTCACTGGGAATTAAGGAAACAATTTTTCTCGCTTTGCTTTCAGGGATATTAAATAAAAGTTTATTTTTTACTTTTTTCATATGGAAGAACAAGAGACAACAAAATCTATAATTTTTTCTTTTTTCAAAACATCTGGGATTTTTAAAATTTTCTTTGTGTAAGAATTTGATTCAAGCAGATATTTGATTTTTTTTTAATTTTTTACAGGGATTGAATCTAAACATGACATGTTATGGGTTGTGTGGGAAGGTCATTGTTCAGCCATAAGACATGGGGTCAAGGAACGACTTGCGTCGACATGATGGACATGGCCTCTTCTTGGTGTTTCTCCCAAGAGTTGAGCGAGAAAGATGACTGGAACATCTAAAAGAATAAAAAGAAGATTAAAAGTGATTCTGAAAAATATCTTCAAAGATTATCAATAAAGGAGAAGCAAAGAAAGAGATACTGATCTCATTCTCTCTCATACACACTCCCTCACTCTCTTTCATTCACTCTCTCATATTCTCTCTCTTTTCTTCTTTCCTTCTTTCTTTCTTTCTTTCTTTCTTTCTTTCTCACTCTCTCTCTCTCACTTTTGCTTTCACACTCTCTCACACACTCTCTTTTTCATTTTTTCTTTCTCTCAATCTCCTTTTCTTTGATAGTCTCTCTCTCACTTTCTCTCCCTATTTTCTCACTCACTCTCTACCTCACTCTTTCCTTCTCTCTCTCTCTTTCCCACACTTTTTCTCTTTCAAACTATCACTCATTTTCACTCTCATAAACTCTCACTCACTCACTCTCACTCTCTTTTATAGTCTTTCTCATTCTCTCTTTTTCACTCTTTCACTCTCTCTCTCTTATTCTCTTTCTCATATTCTCTCTCACACTCTCCCTTATACTTTCTCATACTATCATTCACTCTCTCTTTCTCTCCCTCTCTCTTTCACTATCTCTCTTTCTCTCTCCCTTTCTCTTTCACTCTCTCTCTATGTGCCGAGTTCATTCAGAATCCACATGATCCACAGTTTCCACATTATACACAAAAATAAGCTTATTGTTAATTTTGCTCAAAGGTTTTTTTTCTGTTGCCATAACAGGATATAACAACACAACTATGAAATTCAACAAATTCAAATTCAGGGATCAGTCACCTTCAGTATCAGGATATGAAGTCACATACAGAGTGATAAAGGTTAATTCTCTTTCACTTCCAGTGGATCCTTGTGTCTTGTTTGGATTATTCATTTGCGTGTGGTGGTGCTACTTACTCTACCTTGAGTAACTTTTGAGCCTTGTACAGGGTAACCATCATTGTATATAGAATTGATAGATATACACAGATTTGAGTAGACACTCTGTTTATTTTGAATAGCATTTATATTGTCTACTGGGCTGTATACTTAAGAATCCTTTAAGAAGTTTACAGATTGGTAAATGAAATAAATAACATTTAAAAAATGTGGGGCTTCTACTCAAAAATGAGTATCCACTAAAAATAATGTTTGTAATAATAAAATTATGTCAGATGAAAAAATAAAAGCTATCAATTCTTTTCAGAATTGCTTTGTTTACACTTCAGATATAAAACTGAACATAGATGCCCTTGAGAAAATTTGAATCAATGAATGTGCTTTAAAACCAAATAGAACCACTTGATTGTGAAGCTCTTCATAGTTTAGTCGTCAAATCATTACAGATCAGAAGGTGGTTCATCCTGCAAAGGTGGACACAGGTTCAAATCCTGCTAGAAGGCACATTTTCTCAAGTGTACAGGCCAGTAGAAATAAATAGTTTAAAATAAATGAAACAAACTCTCAAATACAGTATCCACTAAAAATATCATCGGAAGTAGTAAATGTGTATGTATATATATATATATATATATATATATATATATATATATATTGTCATCCACAGACAGACTGTTTTGCTGTATCACAGCTTATCAGTGTGGCTAGAAGTTCAGTTAACTCTAGCTTGGATCGAAATCCAACTGAATTGGCATCAGTGGGGGATTCTACCACTAAACCATTGGTGCACGGTAGGGATGAAGGTGAATTTAAGCATATTTACTTTTAGATAAACACACAGTGACTGAGAGAACTCGATTTGATTTACCAAAGAGTTTTGCATTATTAGCCATAATAGTCACTGTTTACAAATCCACACTTCCTCCCTAGAGAGCTCAACCGAAATAAATTTTTCAGGAGCATTATATATGTAATATATTTAATGTTTTGCAACAAATGCAAAACAGGAAATTATATCAGTGAAACAGGTAGTGAATTTTCACAGAGGGAAACATTTATTGCATTCAACACATGGTGATGGATGATAAGTAATTGACTATAAATCAAATAGCCAATGATATTAACGTATGAATATAATCTACACAATAAAACTTGGAATGATGAAGGTTTCTGCTCAGTAGGTATTCTGTCACCTGATCAAAAGCAAACCAACCTGATCATAACAAGGGAAAATCTCACATTGACATCCAGCTGGTTTCCTTGAAAACATAGAATCATTTCTTATGTCATCACAATTTTACTGAGTTGGTTATTAGAGCAGGTTGATTTTTCCCATTTTTTAGAAAATCAACATTGCACTCAATGTGAAAGCTTTGGTACTAACACCGAAAATTAGATCCATAGATTTTACTCCTTTTTGAGTTTTTTTTAGTTTTAAAGATCATCAGAAAAAAATGCATGGAAATACTTCATTTCCACAAAGTTTTACTTATAAACTGACTTCAAAATTTTAGTATTTCAAGAATAAATCCAAATAAAATTGATTTTTGTATTAGATACATTGAATGGAAAATATGTTCAAACCAGAAATCTAATTAAGAATCATCACAAGCAAAATATACAATATTTTTCTGTATTCAATAAATAAAAATGTAAAAAGTTGTAAAAGATTAAAAAAAAGGCTACTTAATGAATAAGACTTGTTAGATCATAATTAATAAAAGCCAAAAATATCAAAAAGTATATATAAGACCATAAGGATTTAGTAATAATGAGCTTGTGCCATGCATCTTGTCCATATACAATTTGTAAAACTTCAGTAAATTATAAATTTTATGAGGCTGTGCTCTAAGGCTTTCACTGGTCACTGAAATGAAATTCCAATGCAATGATTTTGAACCTAAACTCAAACTTTAAACTTGTCTCCTCAAAAACTGTAACAATTTGTGAAAAAATATTTTATGTCATTATTTATCATGCCAAACTGCAACTTTCAAATTGAGTGCAATACCACAATTCTAAAATCAACGTGCCCTACTGGTCATGTGTTATGTAAGTTATGAAAGGACATCAAAAATCTTTGTACAGCCAATTGCATGATGGTTCTCAGAAAGTGGGAAAAAATCTTGTTGGAGTACAAGGATAAACTTAAGGAAAACCTAAAAATTTTATTGACATCTGCCTATCAGCCTTTGAGGAAGTGGACTTCTGATCATGTCAAATGGAGGGTTATGTGAAAAAAAAAATCAGGCATTGCAATCTTTGAGAGATCATGCAATAAATTCCTTTTTTCCATTACAAGGCAGAACATTGAACACTGCTCAGATATTCCTGTAGCCTCCACAAAGGCTGCTGTTCCTTGTCCTTTATCTAGAAGATTGTGGGGGTCTCACATTAGCCTTAAAAGACATACAAAAAAACAAGTAGGGTATCAGGAGTGGAACAGGATGTTTTTCAACATCCTGTTCAATGAACTAAGTGACAAATTTTATACTTTTATTAATCATATATATATATATATATATATATATATATATAAAAGTGACAAATTTTATACTTTTATTAATCCTATACATATATATGTATATATATGTATATATATATATATATATATATATATATATATATATATATATATATATATATATAAAAGTGGACATTGAATTCAACAAATAACAGTGCAATCTGTTTCATGCTTAAACATAATTGTCAGGCCATGTCTCTATGATCCTCATGGCCATGTGCCTGAGGACTGCGCTTAATGAATTAAACTGACTGTTACCACTGGGTATCGACCTCAATGTCTACTTTTATATTTACATCTACTCTATCTCTGACTTTGAGCAATTTAACCGATAAATATAACAGACCTTAAAACTATATTTTTATCATATATATATATATATATACATATATATATATATATTTCTTAGAAAAACATAGCCATGTACATAATATTAGACAGATGTTAGTTGATAACACAATAATACTCACACATACACACAGTAAAAAGATTTACATCTACATTAAAACAAAGCATCACACATTCAACAAAATTACATTTCAAACTAGTCACAATACATACTTTCGCATCTAAACATACGGTTCTATTGTTAATATTTTGGTCTCTCATGTAGTATGACTCATAGAATTGCACCATGAACTTATGATGCCTGTCTGCTATTCCATGACCATTATTGTCGCATAGCAATCTTCTATGTCAACATAACAACATATCATCTTCGATGGTGAATATCTTTGTTTAACTGTCCATATAACCACTCTGAGGATGGCTCATGTGAGCTGAAAGCTTAAATCAAGGACTAACTTAAAAAAAATATCCAAATGTTGGACAAATTTTGTCTCTATTTTCACCCAAAATTAAAGCAAACATACGAATGGCTTATGATCAGAGATAATAGACATTCATAAGTTTAAATATATATGTGTGTGTGTGTGTGTGCATATATACAACAAAGTAGAATTTACCTTGTGTGAACAATATGTCCACATGATAAATAATCCAGCCTTGCTCTGACATCTCCAATAATTTCTCCACAGACTTCACACATGAGTTCCATTTCTTGCACAAACTCTTGGGCAAAGCGTCCATGAAGCTGCGATTTTTCAGGTTCATTCAGCCACTCATAGAGACTTTTCAGATCCTCATGGCACCGGAGCATCAGAAGCTAAAATCAAAACAAAGAATAAAAAATACCAAATTTCAGGTAATCTTTGAAAGAATCTATGGTGTCAATATTTAAATATAGATAGACACCTATCGGTAATTATAATAAAATAATACAGAGATGATCACCAATATCATGGCACATCTACATATGTAAATTATTATGGATATATACACATATATAGATATAGGTACAGATTTACCTATATCTATCTATCTATCTATCTATCTATCTATCTATCTATTAGGTTGGTGCAAAAATAATGACGTAATAATGTCGTTTTTTGACGTTAAAAAATACATCAAAAAACGACATTATTACATCATTATTTTTGCACCAACCTAATATCTATCTACCTATCTATCTACCTCAATTGATTCATATCTAATTTATCACTACTCGTCTCCTTTGTCTCCATACAAATTTGTTCAATATCTATGTAAACAAATTGTTGATTTCTATGTCCACACTGTTGATATCTATCTATCTATCTATCTATATATGTGTGTGTGTGTGTGTGTTTGTGTGCACATGTGTGTGTGTGTGCATGTGTGTGTTTGTGTGTGCATGTATATTAATTTACAAGCATAGATACCATGATGTTGGTCAGTATGCATATATAGTATAGTTGGCCACTCATATTCAAGAATGGCCGTCTACTAGGGCGGCTAGCCATTCCCTATTGCAGATACTTGCTCAGGCGCATGTGTTTATTCAACACCCACAGAGCCTACCTGTGGTTTATACTGCAGCTATGCTGAGCAGTTTCTGTGAAAGAGCATGTTATCTAGCATGATCAACAATTTAAACAAGGCCAGCATGCTCAATCCCTCAGCCACAATGACTTGTGAGTTCATGGTAGTACATCTATTGACAGCCCTCAAGGGTTCTGTTTACACAATTTCACCCACAAGGCTTGGGTCAACCTGTGGTATGGTTTTCAGACACTTTCCAAAGGTGGGATCGACCGCAATCCAGTCTGATAATATCAGGAAGTCTTTTTCCTGACAAATCGAACAGGATGAAATTCAAATCCAGGTCTCATGGTTAGAATGCAAACATTCTAACCATTTGGCCATGTGCCCATATTGGTGAGTAACTCAGTATTAAATTATTTTATAAATACTTAGATGTGTACATTTATCTTTAAATTATAATTCCAACTTTGTAACTTGAAGTAAATAGTTTATGTGGATGTGTGTGTGTTTTTACCTATTTTTTCCAATGTAAATACTGTATCAAACATGGTAATTATAATTAAATATTAAATTCTACTTCTGCTAATGGGGTTATTCATATGCATCTATATCTATATACAGGAGAGTCCATCATAGATAAAATAGGGAGTTACTTTTCAGTCAACCTGTGTGTATATAAAGGGTGTTCCAATAACTTGGACCAATTTTAATGTGAATTAAGTTTAAGCATCAAATGATTCTTTTTATTTCAGATTTGGCGGACATTTGGGTGATATTATTTTTCACATATAATTGCCATGACTTAAATAACATGATCCAATAGAGAAATAAATAAATTTTTACCAATAACACTGATTTATTTACTGCTGACTTTGATCCGTCTTAATGAAACCCCCTTTGTATATCCATAATAATTTAGATATGTAGACGTACTGTGATATAGGGGAGTAAATCTGTATTATATTTATTTGTTTTTTTTTATAAATGTTTAGATGTGAATATTTACATTTTGATTATAAATCTACCTTTGTAACTTGAAGAACTAAATAATTTGTGTGGATGTGTGTGTTTTTACCTTTTCTTGTCTGTTTATTTTACATACACAATTCATCATTTTTAGTTTTTTTTTAGTTTTTTCTCTTATATTTATATTTATTTTAAATACAGAATTAAAATTTATTTAATATTTTTCACACATAATTGCTATGACTTAAATAACATGATCCAATAGAGAAATAAATAAATTTTTACCAATCACACTGATGTATTTACTGCTGACTGTGAACAGTCTTAATGAAACACCCTAATATGGAATCCGTTTTAATGAAACACCCTATATATATATATATATATATATATATATATATATATATATATATATATATTCGCAAAAATTTAGATATGTAGACATACCGTGATATAGGTGAGTAAATCAGTATTATATTTATTTGTTTTTTATAAATACTTAGATGTCAATATTTACATTTTGATTATAAATCTACCTTTGTAACTTGAAGAACTAAGTAATTTGTGTGCAAGTGTTTCTTGTCTGTTTATTTTACATACACAATTCATCATTTTTAGTTTTTCTTTTAGTTTTTTTTTCTCCTATTTATATTTATTTTAAATACAGAATTAAAATTCTTTCTTTCTTTAAACAACAATCAATGTATAAGATATGGACTGTCTCACCATTGCAATAACTTGATGTATTTAACAAAATTTAAATTATATAATGGTCACTCTCAATTCAGCATTTGAAGATTGGGTTGTACAAAAAACATTGAGCAATGCTACCAGTAAAGAAAAAAAAATATATTCATTAATATATAATTTGTAGCTCTGTTATATTACATTGAGCACTATTTTATTTACACCAGCATTCAATGTGCAATATTATATATATATACATATATATATATGTATGTGTATATATATATATATATATATATATATATATATATATATATATATATATATTGAAGTGGGAACCTAACTTTTTTTTTTATATATATATAATTAAAAGTTTTTACATATAAAGCTCCCTTTTTAGCCCTTTTTTAATTTCAGTCTAACACCTCATTCTTCATAGAACCCCAACTTGGGATCATAAGGTTAATATCCAGGTTGAATTTCTGGATTTTCTTCCCTTTAAGATAGATACTTTCCACCCTCTTCTTACCACTGACACTGGCAT
The DNA here is from genome assembly GCA_963932145.1 of Acanthosepion lycidas. NCBI lineage: Eukaryota > Metazoa > Mollusca > Cephalopoda > Sepiida > Sepiidae > Acanthosepion > Acanthosepion lycidas. The sequence continues at coordinate 103,993,688 of OZ010591.1, forward strand.
TTTGTCTAAGTGAGGCATCAATATGGGTAGGTTCTGTATCTAATTCCAAAACATGAGCACAGTCCATCAACCGGAGTTGAACAAGGCCAATATACTTTGCATTGATTGAAATAAATCTATCCTCCCACCATATGAGGTAATTTTGAATTTTGTTTTGTAATTTATATGCTCTGTTATAATAAATACATTGAGCTCTTTTTGTGAATTAGTTTTAATATTTGATATTATTAAGATCCACTTGGATTATATACCAACAGATTTATTACCAGTACTATATATATATATATATATATATATATATATATATATACACACACAGTATGAGGCATAAAGAAGGTACGGCACCCATAGAAATGACGATGAACAAAATAGAAAGCTTATTCCATTTGTATTTACCTTTATTAACATGCCTAAGCATTTTTCTGATTTCGAGAAGGGCCAAGTCGCCGCTATTCATGATCTTGGGTCGTCAAATAGATCGATAACTGATAAGATTAATCAAAGTGATTCATGTGTCCGCAAGTTGATCAAGAAGAGAAATCAGACTGGGACATATAACAGACGTAGCGGATTTGTCCGACCCTCTAAAAACTATCATCAGGAAAGAGAGAAACTTGGTTCATCAATGCAAAAAGGATCGATTTGCAACAGTACAAGATGTTTCCGAAGCAGCTACTTTAGCTATTTCTTCAAGAACAGTCAGACACAAACTTAAACCAAAAGACATTGTTTCAAAATACATAAAAAAGAAACCTTTTGTATTTGGAAAAATCAACAAGCATGGTTAACTTGGTGCAAAGCTCATTTACACTAGACTAAATCTCATTGGGAAGATTGTTATATGGAGGGACAGAAGCCCCTTTCGTCTTAGATACGAAGGATGAATACATGTTTGGTGTACACCCTGTGAAATGAATATTTCAGTGACTACCAAGGGCAATGTCAAACATGATCAGCAGGAATTGGTAATTTGTACAAAATCAAGGGAATTATGGACCAGTATGAATACCACAACATTCAACGAATTCTGTTACTAACTTGTCTTGGTAAAAATACAAAATCGACTTTCTATGGGTGCATCCATATTTTGCCTCATACAGTATATATATATATATATATATATATATATATATATATATATATATATATGAATATGAATTCACACTGCATTAAGTTTAGACTGATGTTAGGTGGACATGAATCAAAATGACTCAAACCAAATAACTGAAATGATTGCAAATGTTGATAAATTCAAGTGAATTAGTGTAAATAATTTGTAAAATTATTCCATGTTTCCAAAATAAAGTGTAAAAATCATTTTTAGTTTGGGATAAATATAAAAATGATAATTAATTAGATAAAAAGTAAAATTAAAATTAATTTTGTCAATTCGTAAAGGTAGAAAATGTCTAAAAGTCAAAAAGTGTTAGAATGAAGACGCATTGTAAAAAGGAGGGCATTCAGATGTCAATCCCAAAGAGGAGATTACATTTGAGTTTTTCAAAGAGTCAAAAGCAAGACTGTTTTTCTGGTTTTTTTATTATACAAGAGTTTTACTTTCATTCCAACAACTTAAAGACAAAGAAAAAAAGAAGAAAAAAAATGATGAGAAAGAATAAAAGTCAAGAAAAAAGAATAAAAGTCAAGAAAAAAGAGAAAAAGAAAAGAAAAAGAAAAGGAAAAGGAAAAGAAAAGAAAAAGAAAAGGAAAAGAAAAGGAAAAAGAAAAGGAAAAAGAAAAGAAAAAGAAAAGGAAAAGAAAAAGAAAAGAAAAAAAAAACGAAAAAAAAAGGAAAAAGAAAAGAAAAAGAAAACGAAAAGAAAAGAAAAAGAAAAGGAAAAAAAAGAAAAAGAAAAGGAAAAAGAAAAGAAAAAGAAAAGGAAAAAGAAAAGAAAAAGAAAAGAAAAAGAAAACAAAAAAAAGGAAAAAGAAAAGAAAAAGAAAACGAAAAGAAAAGAAAAAGAAAAGGAAAAAAAAGAAAAAGAAAAGGAAAAAGAAAAGAAAAAGGAAAGGAAAAAAAAAAGAAAAGGAAAAATAGATGGAAAGCAAAAGATAAAGAGAAAAAAGAAAAAGAAAAGAAAAAGAAAAGAAAAAAGAAAAAGAAAAGGAAAAAGAAAAGAAAAAGAAAAGAAAAAGAAAAGGAAAAATAGATGGAAAGCAAAAGATAAAGAGAAAAAAGAAAAAGAAAAGAAAAAGAAAAGAAAAAAGAAAAGGAAAAGAAAAGGAAAAGAAAAGGAAAAAGAAAAGAAAAAGAAAGGTCAAGAGAAAAAATGAATGAAAGAATAAAAAAACATTTTCTTTCTCTTTTACTTTGCTTCCAATGACTCGTCCAGCACTGAGAGCTTTTTGGTTAAAATCAATTGCCTGAAATGAAAATAAAAGAAAAATTTTTAAAAATTCTCAAGGAAAAAATTTTAAAACTAAAGAAATGAATTAGACTTTTTTTTTCTATTTTTTAAGAATTTTAAAAATATCAACATTCAACTCTGGCACCAGCTTTGTCTTGATGGAAACAGTAAAATCCACCCTTATAAGCAAAAAAATTAAGGCTCATTTTATCTTTGTATGTCTACTGTTTACTAATAAATATTAGTAAAATCATCGAGACTTCAACTGTTCATTTAATTGAGGGTCAGAACATTGATAAATTTACGTTTGGTTTTAGAGGTACTGAAAGTTACAAGCCATTTTCCCCATTGAGCTGTTAAAACTAGATCAGAGGAGAAATCAGTTGCAAGTCTCCGATCATCTTAATTTTTGGAAGTTCATCTATAAACAGTTGTTATCATCTGTACAGGTATTTACTAATGATCTGAGAATTTTCCTTGGCAGAAAGAGTAAGAGAGAGCTCTGATGTCAACCTGCATTTGATCTCATGGGTGTCAGATGACTGGCCATTCCCAACGACCTTCTCACTGAGACAAAGAACTTGATGACTGTATAAATTCTTTCAGAGATTCTATAACTGAAGAGTTTGTGTAGAAAACCCCTGTACCTTGCCAAAAGCTTTTGAAATACCTAAAGCAATTGCTTTAGTAACAAATCTATGATCAAGAGTTTCAATGATTATCTCAGTGATAACAGTTAAAACATCAGCAGTCGATCTATAGAAGTGAACCTCATACAGTTTGTCACTGAGGAAGTTATTTCTGGTGAGGTAATCACCTACCTCCTTGCTGATGAATTTGCTAATTAATTTGCTGATGAAACTAAGGAGGCTAATAAGATGATACTGCAGCAGGGATGAACACACACCAACATTCTTGAAAACAGGACAATTAGTTGACAACTTACATTAACTTTGGAAATATTTCTCTTTCAGGCAGTGGTTAAACAAATTTGCCAGGACTGGAGATAATTTTGGACTCAGGTTCTTAAGTAGAACAACAAGTAAACTTTGTATAATTAAAGTTCTTTATGAGCCCGGAAACTTCCTGAACTGAGATAGTAAGTTCAAAAAGCTTATACTGCATGTGAGGAGGGAAGTCAGGTCGAAGGTGACCTTGGTCATCTAGTGTGGAGATTAAAAAGTTCATTGCAAAGAACTTTGTCTATTTCATTTTCTTTGTACAATCGTTGATCTTGTTTAAACTTTGTTATTATTATTATTATTATTTACTTTATTATTACATTTAAGATACTGTCCTCCTGATTACTCTTTTTTCTTCTTGCTCATTATTAATGTTTCTGTTCATAATTCTTCCATGCCTTGTAACCCCTTGTGTCTTAGTGGCTTTACTCCTTGCATGGGGTGATACCAATTACAAAAAAAGTATTTCTTAAGTCTTTTAGTTGCATAGAAATGTAATATACTAATGTACTATAATGACTATTTCACTGATTCTAAATAAGAATCATCTATAGCTCTTCTGAACAGATCTCTACAAATGGATACTGAAAAGTTCTTGCCATTCTAAACCAAAAATCTGATTTATGGACATATTTTAAGAAATGAATGAGTCTGAGAACTTTTCAGCATCCCCTTTATATATCTGCATGCATAGATGTTGGGGCAGGCTCAGTGAAATATAAAAGAACCCATAAAGGTGTTGACAGTTAAACATTCTTTTGAAATCCTCACTTTTGCAGTACATATTAGATCTATTCTCAATGCCACTGTACTCCAAACATACTTGCAAAATCTATGCCATTATTATAATAATTGTAGACTAATATTACATCATTTACAAACCATAAAAGTGTTTGAGATGTGAGACAAGGAGAAGGGGGTGCTCTCACCTGGCGGAAATTTCTCTGAGCAGCTGCTGTCCGTGCTAGGCCCCGCAGAGCTTCAGCTTCTCCAAGTCGACACCCAATTTCAGCCATGATTGACTGGGCGCATTCAAAACGAGGAACTGACCGCTGAAAACAAACAAAAATAGAAGAAACTGAATACAAAGCATAAAAAATTAAATAGCTACACAAATATTTTCCAGAATAATTTTAATAAATATCTGAATTCAATAGGAAAGCTGCCTTTGCAAAATGTATTTTAATTTAGTATAAATTCAAATGACTGAAAACACCCCAAAAATGTTTTATTTCTTTGTTAACATTTCACTCTTTTCCTGTGCACATTATCAAAACATAACTGAAAAAAAAATCATCTAAGGAAAAGTCATTACCATGACAACTTTGTTACTTAAAAAAGCTCTGGTCAATTTGAACATTTTATACAGTCAATAAAATTGAAAAATACATGGTACATTTCAAAAGTTCTGAGACATTTTCAGGAGAGACATTTATTAATTTTGAAGATACACTTGTAGCAAAACCATCCACTTCATGAAGGCCCTATGGATGTCATCCAAAATGAAGGTGCCCAGTACCTTTGTTACAGCCACCTTCATCTTCAAAATGATTGCCCCAAAGGTTCACCTTCAAGTTGGGGAACACCCAAAAGTCACAGGGAGCAAGGTTTGAACTGTTTTGAAGGTGAGAGACAGTTTTGATGTACATCTCTGTCAAGTACTTGGTTACCAGGAGAGGATTCTGGACTGGTCTATTTTCCAGGTGTGGGTGTCACTATCCCAACTGAAAGAGCTCTGGACTTTTGTTTTGTACTCTTTGTTGACCGTCTGGCCAGAGAGAACTGAGTGGATGTAGATGAGGTTTGTGTTGTCAAAAAAAGAGACCATCCTGAGCTTTTTGGTGGACTTGCTTTGTCTGACTTTCAATTGGACATTCTATCACTTGATCTCTGGAGCATAACACTAGAACCAGCTTTCATCACAGGTCAACAGAGACTCAAGTACTCTTGAAGTGGGGGTAATGACCATCAACCACCCTGCTGCTGTCACCAATGTGTCTTTCATTCTGTTCATCAATGAGCACCCTGGGAAGAAACTTTGTACAAATTTTGGTGGGGATGTTCATATCTTAGATCTTCAGATATTTATTGTCTTTTTGCACACACAACAATCTTCATTCAGAAATTCTAAATGTTCTTGACACTATCTTATGTTCTGACATTCCTTCTGCTTTTCTACTTCTGACATCTTTCATCAAATCTCACCTCCTCTCTACCATCCTTGAACTTCTTGTAAAATAGATACTCGGCTCATACAAATTAATCCCTAAGCAGTTTCAAGCATCTTATAAATTTTTATGTAGCATTTTTACCCTGTTTAACACAAAACTTTATTGCATAGCAAGTTTAATATAATCTTGAACAGTTATTACTGACTCTCCTGAAATAAATCTCAAAACTTCTGAAATGCATATTGTATGTCCATGAACAAATCAGTGAAATTTGTAAATATTTACATAGAAAATATCTGGAACTAAATGTAAATACGATGATCTGATATGGGAAAATAAAATCATGAAAGAAAGTTATGTAGTAAAATAAAATGAATGAAAGGAAATTATATTGTAAAATATAAATGAATGAATGATATATATATATATATATATATATATATATATATATATATATATATATATATATATATATATATATATATCTTAATAATATACAGTAGAATCCCTCATATCTGGAATCCCTCATACCTGAAATCCTGCATATCCAAACATGATTTTGATGTGTATATTTGAACAATTTGGGTGATATGTAACTGATTTGAAATTTGTGTTTTTCAGGAAATTTGTGGTGGAATTGGGTATTCAACGGTTGAAAAACTACTTTCCCATGGACGAAATGATCATCTGTATGAGGTAAATGGTTTGGATCTCATTAATTGTAATTCACTTATATGCCCTATAATTAAAACTATATTGAGCTCAGTTTTGTGAATCAGTTTTAATATTTTATATTAATAGGATCTACTTGGATTACTTAACCATTGATATTTTTACCTATGATCGACTCTCCCGTCGAGATTCGACGTATGAGGGTCAAGCAGATCAGTTTCCAGGAAACCGACAGCCCGACACCGGCACATGAGATTTGATTATAGTGGTGAAGGCCTCGTGCAGGACCATCCACACTTTTTGGAGGGACGAATACAGAGACCTGGTGCACCGAATGCCACAAGGTTCCCAAACGACCCTCCGCAGGTTTTGAATTCAGAGTTTTCCTTCTCCTAGACCAGTTGCCATCCAAGGCTATAGAATCCAGTCTGCCCTGCTATTTTACCCATAGCTGGAGGGAGAAGAAGAGGATTCATACCTTTCCCAAGAGTATTAGCACGTAAGTGAATGTAATGGATTCGACTGGAATTCAAACTCGGCTCTCCGATTCCTCAATCCAAGCCGATATTCATTACTCCACCGTGCCTCCTATATATATATATATATATATATATATATATATATATATATATGGCAGAGATGTAGCATAAGCAAAATTATCATGGTTAATGGTATTATCATGGTATTTGTGGAATGTGGTGATAAAGTGAAAAAATTACTGATATACAGTATAGATGTTGAAATAAATTTAATAACACTGAGCACTTTTGCTAATGAAATAAACATTATTAATAAATGTCAATAATTTTATCATGGTCTGTTGTAATGCCCATGACCATTGCATCTCTAACACACACACACACACCCATACACACACACACACACACAAATACCCTTTAACCTATGCTTAATTTCCTTTGGTAAAATTTCATCAAAAATATCCATGAGGACTCATTATGAGGAAACAGAGCTTGGAGAATTTGACACTCACATGAGAATATTGAAGGCAACAGAGACAAAGGGAAACACCAAGCAACCTACCAAAATTGCGTAATTACTTGCCAGAAGAGGGAGTGGGAGGGATGATGAAAAGACAAACTTTATTGGTTAAAAATATGATGAAAAATTTTACTGTTAAAAAATATGCAGTAATAATAACGAAAAAATTACAAAAAAAAAAAACTGGTAAAAACGGTTGCTGGGTCATTAGGTTTATAAGTCCCAGAAATTCATACACACTTAAGGACACATGGTCCAGTAGATAAAGACGTTGGTTAGACCCAGTGAATAGACCTAAAAGAGTTGTGAGTTCAATATCAGGCTACATCAGTGGTGAATCAAAAAACTTGGAGAGTTGAGTTAAAGGGAAATAAATGAGACATGGCAACAGAAGAGGCATGGCACGTGGAACTAGAACAATCTACCCAAGTGGATGAAATAAAAGGTTCCAATCCTTGAAATTCCAATCACCTGAAAAACATTGTGAATATGAGGATAACAGTTCAAAGGAGGATATGGAGAGCCATGATCACCAACGTCCTGAATGCCAAAGAAGAACAAAAATGAATATACAAAAATAAAGTTTGTTTATCTGTTAGAAAGCTACTTATGTGTTTATTATTTCATAAAATATTACTATAAGCTTAGAGAGGTTATTTAGTACATACTGACAAACACCAAAGATATTTTTTTAGATTAAAAAGCAATTTTATAAAGTAGTTTTGACTTTGAGAGTTATTTTAGGTAAATCCATTTCATAAAACAGAATCTTAAAAATTTACTCACATCAATATCATTGTTCACTCGATGAATTTTGGCAAAAGTCAAAAGGCACCGGCCTTGTAAAGAACGGTCTCCATGTTTGATGGCAAGTCTCATGGCCTCCTGGAAATGGAACAAAAATTATAGAATAATCAAGAAAAATTTTGGTTTAAATTTTTAGTTTAGGTTTTGATTATGAAGATACAGGCATATTTAGTAGGCTCAGAATGACAAAAAGAAAAGGAAAACGTCAACACAGATAATGAGAAACTGAGATAGATAGATAGATAGATAGATAGATAGATAGATAGATAGATAGATAGATAGATAGATAGATAGATATGAATAGACTGAGATAGACAAATAGATGGATATATATGAGCAGACTGAGATAGGTTGATAAATAAAGAGATATGAATAGACTAAGATAGATATGAATAGACTGAGATAGATAGATAGATAGATAGATAGATAGATAGATAGATAGATATAGAGACTATAGGGGAGAGAGAAAGAGAAAGAGATATGAATATAAATAAAGAGTGACTAAAATATGTAGTCTGTTAAAAATAGATATGAACTTATATGTTAAATATAAATAAAGAAAACAATGACAATAATTGGTATGTCTATTATTTTATAATATCTCTCTGTCAGTCTGCTTATATCTATCTATCTATCTATCTATCTATCTATCTATCTATCTATTATTATTGTACTCATGACTATCTATCTATTTATCTATCTCCTGCAATCTATCTATCTATCTATCTATTCTTATTGTATTCATGCCTATCTATTTATCTATCTCCTGCAATCTCTCTATATCTATCTATCTATCTATCTATCTATCTATCTATATATATATATATATATATATATATATATATATATATATATATATATATCAACCTGTAACTAACAGAAAATAAAACAATGAAAACCTGAAGAGAAAAAAAAAATGTTCACATTTTTCTGTGGTTTTCTTCAGAACAATTTTCAAACCCTTTTCCAAACATTTTTCTCCCTCATTCCTCCTGTGAATCCAGGCATAAGCTATCTGCCGTACATATGTACAATGGAATTTGCTTATATGGAGGGGCAAGTGCTTCATTTTTATGAACAAGATTACCTGGTGTTGGTATTTTACAGGAGAATAGCACGAAAGCTTTCATCTGATGAGAGTATAATTACTTTTTTGCATGAATCCCAAAAAGCAAAAACCATATTTAAAGAATTCTATGAAGATTTATGCCTCTCTCTCACACACACACACACACACGTACACACAAACACACACACACACACATATATATATATATATATATATATATATATATATATATATATATATATATTGCACTTATAATACTGGTTTTAACAAAACAGTGCTTAATGCAATAAAACAGGCTATTAAGTATATATTAATAAATATACATAGTATGACTATGAATTTCATGCATAATACAATCTTCAGATGCTGAGTATAGATTCACAGTTATGTAATTTATGTAATGTAAATTTTAATAAAGATATCTTGTTATCACAATGTTGACACAATTATATCAGGTCATCCCATAAGTTCTGTCCGAATTTTGAATAAAGAAAACAAGTGACCAAATGTTACATTTAATTACAGATTCAATCAACAATGTATTTTCCCTAATTATCTATGACTTCCTTCCATCTATTAACAAGCTTACTAATTCCATTACTGTAAAATTCTTTTGGCTTTGATTCGAAGAACTCACAAATGTCAGTTTTAACCTCTTCCTGTGTTACAAAAGTCGTTTCTTTCAAATGATTCTGTAAGCTATGAAACAAATGGTAGTCTGAAGGAGCAAGATCGAGAGAATAAGGTGGATGAAGAATTTTCTCCCAACCAAGTTCTTCGATCTTTTGTGATGTGATTCTTGCTGTGTGTGGTCGCACATTGTCCTGATGAAACATCACCTCTTTTTGATTCACTAGAGCAGGTCTTTTTTTTCTCAAAGCTTGGTTCAAATGCTCTAATTGCTGACAGTATATTTGAGCATTAATTGTTGCATTAGGTGGTAAGAATTCAAAGTGGATTATTCCTTGGCGATCCCACCAAAATGAAAGAAGAACCTTTTGCCCATGAAGTTCCTTTCTCGGCTGTAGCTGGGGTCCTTCCCCTTTACCAAGCTACTGTCTATGATGCTTAACATTTCAATAAAAGATCCATTTTTCGTCGCCAGTCTCAAGTCTATCCAAAAATGGTGAAACAAGTTGGCAAGAATGGAGAGAAGAGCAGATGTCAACTCGGGATTTGAGTTTGTTTTCAGACAATTCATGAGGCACCCATTTTCCAAGTTTAGGAACTTTTCCAAGTTGTTAAAGATGACGATGACCTGTTGTATTGTTTGAACTGAGAACCACTGCCAATTCCTCAACTGATAAAGCAGGATTTTCTTCAAGGACTGCTTCAAGAAGCTTTTCATCAAACTCAACTGGACGTCCGGTTCAATCATCATCTTCAAGGGTGAAATCTCCACCTCTGAGTTTTGAAAACCATCTTCTGCAAGCTCTTTCATTCACGCATTCCTCTCCATAAACTGAGTGAATGTTTCTAGCCGCTTCTGCTGCTGAGTTTCCTTTCTTGAACACATAAAGCATTATGTGCCTCAAATGATTCTTGGGTACTTCCATGTTAGCAGGGTTTTAATCAAACAAAATTTTATTTTATTTTTCTCTGAAATAAGATTTTATCAGTTTAAATGCATCTAAACATAAAAATAATGTTCAGCTCCATTAGACATTATAAAATACTCTTTAAATTTCGTTCATTTTAAAAAAAAGTTAAAATTCGGACAGAACTTATGGGATGACCTGATATATTACAGTTTTTTAAGTTTAAAAAATATGTATTTGGTATTTAAAATAAATGGAATTGATGTATATATATATATATATATATATATATGTGTGTGTGTGTGTGTGTGTGTATGTGTAAAAGTAAATATAAGAATATTAATTTTTTATATAAATAACTAATTTTTCAACAGGACATAAATGACATCTATTGCCTTTCGCCATTGTAAGATTTGGCTCTTGCTACAATATCCCATATAATAATAGGTGTATTTCCACCATTCTTTAATTGCCAGAGAGCAGAGTAACATTGATAAATCTATATTCTAATGTCACAATAAACTGAAAATCATTGGAAATTTAATTTCTACCATCATTGAATGTCTTTAGGAAATATAAAATATATAGACAGTACTGCTCTCTCTAAACACTTCTCATATATATATATATATATATATATATATATATATATGCACTATCGCATTAGAACATGTACATACCCATGTGATTTCCCACCTGATGAAATGTTTAAAATTTTTTTTAACGTTGAAACAAGATGTACATTTTGTAGTGGATATGTGCATGTTCTAATGTAACACTGCATAATAAATAAATATTTATTGCTCTACTTTTGTATTGAGCCCTGTTTTTAATTAATGTTTTGAACACTGAAATCTTACGCTTTGTTCTTTTACATTTGGATATATATATATATATATATATATATATATATATATATATATATATATATATATATATGATAAAAATATAGCTTTATGATATGTTATATTTGTGAGTAAAAGCACTCAATATCTGGGATCTGTAACTATAAGAGTGGACACTGATGTTAAAAGTGGTTATAATCTGTTTGAACGCGTCATCTAACATGAAGCAGACTGTCACCATTTGGTTTTGACCTCAGCATACACTATGATATATATATATATATATATATATATATATATATATATATATATATATATATATATATATATATCTTGAGAGAGAGAGAGAGAGAGAGAGAAGAGAGAGGATGTATCAAAAATGCTTTTACAATCATTTGGGATTGGTTCCTCACACTAAAACAGGGACAAAATTTCCTACAGACATGTCCACAAATCCTTTTTTTTTTGAGTGATTGATTTCAAAGAAACTTTATGATAGATGGTGTTGTGTTGCCTTGATGACAATGTTACATTTTGTCATTTGTGTACTTTTGTGGCTAGTCTGTTATCAATGTTTAATGTGTTAGTAATGAGTTAACTTAGAAGTGTTCTGTTTAACAATGGCAGGATATTGATATCATGAGCAGGCACATATTATTTTTGCATATGACTGTGTGAATGGACACAAGGATGCATGGCTGTATCAGATTGCATTTCCAGATCGAAGGCAGCCAAGTCATCCAACCTTTCCTGCTGTTTATTGTCACATTACTGAGACAGGGTTTTTGGCACCACAACTTATGGATCAAGGAAGACCAATTGTTCATTTAACAGCATCTACTCTAAACTTTAAACTTAATAACTCAAAAATAAAGGATTTGCAGACATGTTTATATGAACCTTTCTCCTTGTTTTGGTGTGAGGAACGCATCCACAAATTTTGTAAATATAGTTTTGATACACCCTGTACATATATTAACAAGGTCTTTTAAAAGTCTTTAAAATTGAGTAACTTATATACATAAGAAAAGGAATGTATAAATAATATATATATCTATATAATTACTTAGTTGAAATGTAATATCAATAATATTCTGTTTATTGTTATTTCTTGCATACAGTGCTCAATATCCTGAAGATAAAGTCACTTTTCATGTAAGATTATATTTTGAAGATGATACTAAAACTTTCACAAGGATATGCATTACTAAATGTTTCACAGTAAAAAAAAAACACACACTATAATAGAATAGGCTTTAATAGAATTTGTCAGATTTTCACACTCAGTCCCTAGAAAGTCAACTCTTGGACATTTGTTTTAACTCACCCAAGATTAAATGAACAGGTAATAAAACAGGAGTAAAATATCACAGATACAAATCAACAAGTGTCTAAGATCAAGAATACTCAAAGCCTGTTTTAATAAACTGATTAATATAGTCTATAATCTTCCTGAGCATTAACATAAACCTGTTCTCTTGGATACAGGTAGAGATAATCAAGGAAGTACTTTACAAGAGTTGAAGGTAAATAAACTCAATAACTTAAGGATAGTGCCATTATATCCAATGGGGAATAGGTTTAATGATTGTGTCAAATATGTTGAATAGCACAGGCATATTATGGGCAGGCATTATCCTTCTGAAAAAAAAAAAGCACATTGCCTTTCTGTTCCATGAATGGCAACATAACAGGCTGAACAATGTTCTGTAAGTAAATGATAGTCTTTAATGTTATCTCCACACACACGAAATGGCAATAGCTGTAACTGATGGCATCCCTCACTATCAATATTAATATCAAGGTGTTGCAATTTTGTAATTTTATTTTCTGCCAGTTCACACACACACACACACACATACAAGCATACATATACAGTGTAACGCGGATATAAGAGAAACTCGGATATAAGAGACTTCTCTGGTCCCCGACAACTCTCTTATATCTGGGTTACACTGTACACAGAATGTGATGGATAATTTGTCATCTAAATTATGAAAAAATGAAAATAACACTGACATCTCATTTTTACTAAATATATTTACTAAACTTACACAAAAATTTCTTGAAATACAAAAGAGTAAATTTATTCAATAAAACTGACATTGGCTTCAACCACGATCACCAGATGACTTTGAAATCTCCTGCATCTTTTCTGCATTGTCTCCTTGTTTAAGTTGGCAAATGCTGCCATAATCCTTGCCTTCAGTTCATCTTTGGGATTACAAGGAGTTCATCTTTGGTGTTATAAGGAATTTTGTTTGTCTCTCGCTGAACTGTGCTCTACACATAAAATCAAGGTGGTTGCAGTCTGGGGAGTTAGGTGGACAGATGTAAGTAGTGATATGGTTGCAGAAATTGTCTGACAGCCATGACTGAGTTCTCCTGCTTGTGTAGTATGGTGCAGAGTCCTGTTGCCAGCCATAGGGTCTTTCTGCAGCCACCCTCTAAACACAGAGCAGCACCATCTTCTCAAGGCACTTTTGTAGACCTCTGTGTTGTGTCTGAGGCTCTCACTAACAAATTCAGAATTTCTTTTCTTATCAATGCCGTACCTTAGTAATCACCATTAGACTCATTCAACTCTTTCTGAATCCTGTGCACTGTCCCCAGATTGACACCAAAACACTCTGAAATGTTCATATAGGAGCTTATATATATATATATATATATATATATCTTTTTCATTCCACTCACATTTCTATAAGTTTCAAACTGAATACCATGAAATTATATAGAATGCTTAAGTCTGTGATTATGTGTTGTAACCTAGGGAGGGTTACTGAAGAGAATAATCGCATGAAGATTGGTAATGAACGATAATACTTACGGCACAAACAACACATAAGATCCGTCAGCAGTGTGTAAAAGAATTAGTCAACTGCTAGAAGTGAGTCAAGTGAATTCCCCAATGAATCTCCAACTGCAAGATATCTACCAACCGCCCCTACATGGTCAGATGTGGCACAAGGACAAATTTAATGTGGGGTATCTGAGCCCGTAGGCTTAGCCAAAAATTTCCGATAGACCCCGTATAAAACGGGGTTTGGTAGCTGTTTCGCAAGACAAGACTCTGCCCTTCCACATAGCTTCATTTGGGGATCCTCTCTACCCGGAGGCAGAGGGCTTGGCCAACACATCCGAACATGAATCAAACCAACATACAGTATTTACTTTCAGCCTCATAAAAGTGCAGTCAGGTATTTTTCTTGCCACTGATGTTGTCAGCCTCTTCTGGCTTGTAGAACAGATGGAAACTATCCAATTGTCACACATCATTTCCAAGAGATGACATGGGACCATAATGATCTATAAAAGTCAGATCAGAGATATTTCTGCTTTTTTCACTACTTGTACAATATAACACAGTAATCTTCCTTGAAGATGATCACCATTACATAACCTGCATGTGTCGTTAAGATATGCTGCCCAGAATCCAGTATTGGTGCCTAAAAGACATTGTAGATTATCAGACACACAAGTTAATTCCAATAATTAAAAAAAATCTGACATTTTGTGAAGAATGCAAATAAAATATTTTGTGAAGGATGTGAATAAAATTTGAAATATTAATCAACTCAAAGATACTTTCTTATTTGTTACTTTAATAATGTTTTTTTGGTTCCTTTCTGTCATTTAAATTGTTCAACTGTAATTAACATTGAATAAACTTCATGTCACATCTTTGTTAACAAATGTTAGATAAACTAAAATTCTATTTTCAAATTTTATGTTTCAATTTTTTTTAAATTTTTTTTTTAAGCATTTCACCCCAAGCAAGGCAAGAAGCCACTAGGACACAAGGGGTTACAGAAGATTTGGAGCAAGATCAGATAGGAGTGATAGAGGAAAGGATGAGAAGGGTAGTGGATAGATCAAGGCAACTGGAGATGTCGATTGGCATTACATTTGAATAGCTGGAGATTATAGCTCTCAGGGAAACTGGAATAGGGAAGGAAGTTCCACAGGCGAGAGGTGCGAGACATGAAGCTATTGGAGTAGAAGAGATGGCTACATTTAGGAGTTTTGACAGTGAAAGGGTGAGAGCAGGATGCCAGCCTCGTAGGGTGCTTGAACTCATGAAGTCTGGGAACCAGTGAATGCAGCTCCTTGGAGCAAATGCCATGAAAGTATTTGTAAAACAGACAGAGAGAGGCGATGGCGCATCTGTGAGAAAGTGACTGTAGATGAGATGCCAGAGCAGGGCCAATTATATTGCATATCTGCCTCTGGAGCCTATTTGGCAAGAAACAATTTTTTATTTAATTTTCTTTTTTTGACAAATTTAAAATATCTATTTATGAATTAATAAGAGTAAAGTGTAATTTCTTATTTTAAATATAATTTTTTATTAATTTAAATAATGGCAATCAGATTAACATTCAATCTCAGGTCTTGATTAGAATTGATATGCTTTTAACACACCTGTCTTCCTTTTCTGACATGGTTTTGCCACACCTATCTTAATTTTAACAAACTGTTTTTGTTTTTAACACACCAGTCTTAATTCCATAAACTGATACAGTTTTAACACACCTGTTTGAATTTAATTATTGATATAATTTCAACACATCTGTTTTAATTTCAACAAACTAACATGGTTTAACGACATCTGCCTTAATTTAAACAAATTGGTATTATTTTTAACCTATATGTTATAGCATTATTGAATTTACTTATTTTTAACACACCTGTCTTCTTATTTATGTTTTAAAAATGAAAAATAAAAAAACATTCTTTGAAAATCCAGTTAATATCAGTATCCATATCAAAATCTTATCCAATCAAATCTATTGAGTTCTTCCTCCTGAGTAAAATGACATCATCACATAATGATGTCATATAAATATCTAAAGATGTTATTTTGATGCCATCACCTGTGTCAGAGAGAGAGAGAGAGAGATTGCGATGATGTATATTATGATCTATGTCAGTGGGGTGTAAGATCAGGCCAGGTGCAAAACGAGAAATACTTATGATGTTTCATCTGTTTATTTCATTGTTTCATGATTAAAGATGACTATAGCATAAACACAGTTGTTGATAGAATATTCTTTAGCGATCTACAATCTATTCTCTCTTTTAAAATCTTCTTCATTTTCATTCTTTTCTTTCTTCTTTGGTTTTTCCTTCCTTCCTCCTTTTTATCACTCTTTCTTTTTCAACTCTTTCTATCTCTTCACCTTCTTTCCTTGACTTATTCTTTCTTTCTTCCTTCCTGCATTCCTTATCATTTTTTTTTTCTTGCTCCTTTACTTATTGTGCATTCTCTTCTTTACTCTCTCCCTCTCTGTTCATTTTTTATCTCCCCCCTCTCCCCCCTCTCTCTCACTCTCAGTCTTTTTCTGTCATCTTTTTTACTTTCAATATTTCCTTTCATTCTTTCTCATATTTTATTTATATCTTTCTTTTTTTCTCTCTCATTTTTTTCTGTTTCTTGCCGTCTTTCTTTCTCTTTATTTCCTTTTGCATATATTTTACTTTCCTTCTCAATTCTTTTTTATTAGTTTTATTTATTGGATTCCTTCTTTTTCTCTATCTTTTTTCTCTTTTCTTTTACTCCGTGTCATTTTTCAGGTTTTCTTTTTTCTTTTTCAACTGTCAGATTCTTTCTTTCTTTCTTTCTTTCTTTCTTTCTTTCTTTCTTTCTTTCTTTCTTTCTTTCTTTTCAGCTTTCAGATTCTTTCTTTCTTTTTTTCACCAATCAGATTCTTTCTTTCTTTTCAACTTTCAGATTCTTTCTTTCTTTCTTTCTTTCTTTCTTTTCACCATTCAGATTCCTTCTTTTCAGCTTTCAGATTCTTTCTTTCTTTTTTTCACCAATCAGATTCTTTCTTTCTTTCCAACTTTCAGATTCTTTCTTTCTTTCTTTCTTTCTTTCTTTTCACCTTTCAGATTCCTTCTTTTCACCTTTCAGATTCTTTCTTTCTTTTTCTTTCTTTCTTCCTTTTTGGCTTTCAGATTCTTTCTTTCTTTTTCTTTCTTTCTTTCTTTCTTTATTTTTCTTTCTTTCTTTCTTTCTTTCTTTTCAGCTTTCAGATTCTTTTTTCTCTTTTTCTTTTCTGCTTTCCTTTTTCTTTCTCTTTCCCCCTCTCTCTTCTAATTAATATTACTTAAAAAGAAATTTTAAGTGATTAATATTTTCTGATCATTCTTCTTTCACAGGTTACCAACATCCCAAAACCTCTATCTTAAACCTAACCCACACCCATTGTCCTGATGATACAAGCTACCAGTCTCCTCATCTCTCCCCACCATCAGTCCCCTACCCATTCCCTCCAACCAATTATAGGAAATGAAGATCAGCTTACATGAAAAATGTTTGTTGACTGGCAAAAATAAGATGCCATGGAGTTTTGTATGACTGAGTGTTGGATTTGCTGAAGTCGTTCCAGCCAACAATTTTGCTTCAGGAATCTTTTTCCTTGAGCTCATTCAACTTTGTCATTTCCTTTTCCCTTTTTTCTTCTTTCCCAAATTTTCATACTTATTCTTTTCCTAAATTCTTCTTCTGATTATTTTTCTAATCATTCATTACTTTTCATTTTTTTTAAATTTCTAATTATCAAGTTTTTTTTCAAACATTTTTTACTTCATCTATTTTCCCTCTTTTGCCATATTTTTCCCTTCTCTCTCTTGTCTGCCTTCTCCTTCCTTTTCTTTTTCTTCTCCTCTCTCCTCCTCCTTCTTATCATCTACCTTCTTCTTCTTCTTCTTCTTCTTCTTCAATCTGCTCCTTATCCCCTCCTCCTTCATATCATCCACTTTCTTCTTCCCCTCCTCCTCTTTCTCCATCTTCAATCTGCTCTGTATCCCTTCCTCCTCCTCCTTATCATCCACCTCCTCCTCCATCTTCAATCTGCTCTTTATCCCCTCCTCTTTCTTATCATCCCCCTCCTTCTTCTTCTCCTCCTCCTCCCCCTTCTCAGTTATACTTGTTGTTGTTCTTTTCTTTCTACTCTTCCTTCTTCTTTTCTTTTTCCTCTTCCTCCTCCTTTTTTGACAGAGGAGTCCATAATGAAAAAGATTTCTGTCTTTAAATCTGTTAATGTTCTGATATCCAAAGAGCTTTTGTGCAACTAGACTAGACTTCAACTGCATGTAGATAGAATATTTTACTCATGTATTCCTGATGATATTCAAATATTATTTTTAGTGGGGTACCCATATTTGAGTAGATGCTCAATTTTTATTTTTAGACAATATTTTTATTTTATCTTCCACAGATTAACAATAAATAAAATTCATTAATTCTTTAGAAATTGCTTTGTTTACATTTCAGATACAAAACTGACGATTTATGACTTTCAAAGTAATCTGAATGAGTAAAGTGTGCTTTAAAGACAAAGAGACTCTTGCTTGATTAGAAAGCTCTTTATAGTCAAGTATTCAAAAGCTCATCAGATTAAATGACAGTTTCTCCTGCAAACGGGGATGTGGATTTACTTTATTGAATAAGATTTCTTGAACGTTCAGGCTGGTAGATGAAATAAAATTGCTTCATGTTGAATGTTTATGCTTTTCCTAATTCCTATGTTGATATAGTGCCCTAATATGATTTTGTCTTTAGTAAGCAAGGATTTTTCTGATTTTGACAAGCCTAATTGGACATAACAAAAATGAACAATGACAGATATTTTCTCTCTTTATTCCTTTTTTTATTCATGGTCAAGATTTTCTGTTGACTAAAGAAAATTTTAGGTAAAAAAATTCTTTTACTGAATTGATTCCTCTTTTTTTTTTGAATAAGAAATTCAGTTAGTGATTTTTTTCACATGGCAATAACCATTCTCATGTTGCAAGAAACATTTTTATCTAAAGATATTTAATAAACTTAGTATGGTAATGGTAATGCTAATATCAGTTGTTTCCTTATAAGGAAACATTCAGCATTCTTTGACTGTACAGCCAGTGCCTCTGTTGGTTGAAATTTATAAAATCTTTCTCTTAAAACAAATTTTCAGGAAAACATGTTTCTTACATTCAGTAACTATTATTGATCTTTCTATTAGTGATAGAGGCTTCCTTCATAGCCTTTTGTTTGAAGTACTGTAGAACATCAATGCCTTGATCATATCATTTTTTCCATTTTAGTTACATTTGATATCCGTTTCAGCTGTTGCTGCTGTTGAAAGTCGTCAAGTGATGTGGCTTCCTTCTCTATAGGATGATCTTCACCAAAATCCACAAGCTTCATTCATTCAAATGCATTTCTAACCATTGATCATGTATGTTGGTTAAAATTTTATGTACGGTTGTATACAACTGACTGTTTATATATTTCTGAATGGGTTTAGTGTCATGCATGACATCCACATGACATGCATATGAAACTCACAAAAGTTTCCAGGTTAATGAATTTTTTTTTTTTAACAATTTGCAATGTTGGACAAACCAACCTCTAGCACAGCCTATACTATGTTCATTTTCCTTTTCTCCTATATTAAATTTGTTATAACTAATCCATACACCAAGGTATATAAATTGTTTGGTATTTACTAACTCCAGATGAGGACATCAAATGCTGAATCAACAAAGCTGGACACGCTTTCAATACTCTGCAGCCAATCTGGAGATCAACAACTCTCTCATTTTACAAAAAGATCCGGATCTTCAACACCAACGTCATTGGTTTTACTTTACGGCTCAGAAACCTGGCAGGGTAACCAAGACCAACACCCACAAACTTCAAATATTTACCAACCGATGTCTCAGGAACATCCTCAGTATTAGATGGACAGAAGTCTTCTTCAACGACCAACTGTAGGACAGGAGCAGACAAGTCCTAATCGAGATTGACATCAAGAAACGGAAATGGGGATGGATTGGCCACACACTTCTAGTGTCACCAGGCAGGCAGGTCCTTGACTAGAATCTACAAGGGGAGTGAAAAGTGTGTTGACCAAAACAGACTTATTATAGAAGTGTTGACGCAGAGGTGAGGGCAGCCGGCACAACATGGGCCGAGCTGAAGAAGATCGCCTGGAACAGCGTCCGTTGGAGAGGGGTTGTTGCGGCCCTATGTCCCCCCAAGGAATCAAGAGGAATAAAGAATGAAGAAGTGACAAAAAGAAATGACAAAGTATGGACAGTGAACACACTTGTTAGTTTTCTCTTAAAGTTTTAAGTTTATGTTACTTTTGATTAGCACACTTTTATATTCATATGTCTGGCAGTCTGGTGCCCACGTGGAGGCCTGAATTCGCGTACGTGAACGCAAGGGAAAATTGTTTTGAAAAAGAAAATCCGAGGGCATTTTGTGATGGGGCATTCACGTTGTGATTTCCTGTAATTTCTGTATATTGTTAATTAGTTGAAATTTTTTGTAACTACGGTTTTGCATGCATTCAAATGTTTTAAGTTTAGAATTATTTTGTTAATCGTAATTAACTGACAAATGATTATTTTGTTCATTTTTTTTAACAATGAGTGGAAAGCTTTTTTTAAAAATTTAAGAGCTCTGTGTGTGTCCTCTTGCCTTCATTGGTTGAATAATTAAGTTGTTAATTGGTGAGTTTTTTTAGTTAATTTTTATGGAAAAAATTAAGTTAATTATTTGTGGGAATAAGTAGATTTGGCTTGCATGGTTTCAGATTTCCGAATATGTTTGGGTCTGTGTCTTGGCATGATAGATAGAGAAAGGTTTTTCAGCAAGCCGAGACTTAACCGTAAAGCAATTTAGACGTGTTCGCTTTCGTGTCTGAAACGGCTCCCCACTGGATAGTTAGTACATGTTTTTTGTATAATTAGTACAGCCTTTTCTATAAATACTTCCATGGTAATTGTTCTGATGAACTTTCCTCTATGATACCAAGATTTTATGAATTTAAGCGCATTACGAGACTGGCGGCAAAATTTCATCATTTTAGATTTGAAATAGCGAGATGTAACGGTTTTTTTCCTGGCATTTATCACTTGTGGAATTCATTTCCGGTTTCTTGCTTCTCAGTCAAGTTTGATTTTCAAAAATTTAAATGTGATGTCAATTGTTATCTTCTATCTTCTTAATTATTGTTCTTTTATTGTTTTTAATGTTGTTTTTTTCCTCGTATTCTGTAACATTCACTAACCACTTTTGTCTTAGTGGTTTTATTGCCTGTCTTGGGTGGGAAGTGATTTAAAAAAAAGAAATATTTAAGAAATAAATAAAATGTTGAAATACCAAGATGCCAAGAAGATCGTGTTATTTACACTTTCCAATCTAAAAAGTTTTGTTTTTTTTTTTCGAAAAGTATGGGTATCTCTCTTATTTTCACATCACCCTACACACGCACGCACATAAACTCAAGCACACATAATACATGAGAAATCACACTTTTGTACCGAATTAAAAAAAAACGGAAACGAATTAAAAAAGAGAAGAATTGTTCATTTGATAATTGCTTTAGTCATTATACGATAATTACACACGTTGAAATAATTAACAGTATACGTCATAAGAGAACAACCATCAAGTCACCGGCCCTTGCAAAACTGAGACTAGGGAGACTTATGGCCATATCATGTTGAAATACCGGTTCTCATACGATCACGGAAGTTAAGCAACGTCGGGCTTGGTTATTACCTAGATGGGTGACCGTTTGGGAATACCAGATACTGTAAGCTTTGATGTGCAGGTTGTATAATGAATAACGGCTCTTAATGTAGTCGCCTCTTCTACTCCAATAGCTTCATGTTTCGCACTTCTCGCCTGTGGATCTCCCTCCCCATTTCTTGTTTTCCTGATAACTATAATCTCCAACTATTCAAATGTAACGTCAATCGACGTCTCCAGATGCCCTGATCTATCCCCTAACCTTCTCTTCATCCTTTTCTCTATTACTCTTATCTGTTCTCGCTCCAACCTACTAACCCTTTGCGTTCTAGTGTCTTCCAGCCTTGCTTGTGGTTGAATGCTAATAAAAAAAAAATAATTGGAGATCAGAGAGTCGAGTTTTCCCAACTATGGTTTACTGAGTAGAACTTGTATCTGTAAAAATCATTATCATCTCCCCAAATTTCATACAATCTAAAAAAAATTTCTAGCTTTAAATAACCTGCAAAAATTTGATAAACTGTAAAAAACAAATCAACCAATTGAAGCTAGTGATTACCTTCAGCTGTTCAAGCAATATACAATAGAAATTTGCAGATATGACTATGCGTGTATGAGTGTCCTCGCGGAATATATTATTAATAATTCACCAAATGATTTAATATTTACCAATGTTCACAGGTATATCTGAAAGGGTACATTTTCTTTCTACACTCGGGAATTTGTAATAACCTGCAATTGGTGAGCATTTGTCTTGGAGTGAGAAAGCAAAAACCGTACATTGATCCGAAAGGAACAAAAGTCACGATTGTAAGATTGACGCTGAAATGTCGTATTTGGAGGGTTAATCATCAAACATTGACCTAAATTTATTTTGACCAAGTTTTTGTATTGATAATCAATAAAAAGCGACTATCAGTGATCACAAATTAAGGTAAGGCGATTGGTAATAGTAATTGTAGTATTTGCCGTTTCCCTACAAGGAAACATTTGGTATTCACTAACTAAGCAGCCAGTACCACTTTTGGTTGAAATTTATAAAATCTTTCTCTTAAAACACTTTTTTTTCCCCCAGGAAAACAAGGTTTCTCAAGTCTGGTAGCTGTTATCGATCATTCCAGTATTGATGGGCGGGTTAGGTAGGGATCCTTCCTAACCTTTTATTTGGAGTCTTGTGGCATGTCAGCATCTTGATTATGTCATTATTTTCTCTTCTCAAATTCAGTAGCTGTTATCACTCTTTCCAGTATTGATGGGTGTTTCCTTCCTAACCTTTTATCTGAAGTCTTGTGGAATGTCAACATCTTGATTATGTCATTTTCTCGTCGAGTTACATGTGCTTTTTTCTGCTGTTGACAGTCATCAAATGATGTGTTTCCTGATATTTAATACCGTTCTTTGATTCTGCGAATTTGTCGCGTCAGTCCACAATGTTCAAAGAGGGATGATCTTTGTCAAAGCCCTCAGATTTCACTCGCTCACAGAACATCACTCGAAAGCTAAGCCTGGATGACATTAGTATTAGGCTGGTGTAAAAATAATCACGTAATAATGTCGTTTTTTGACGTATTTTTTAACGTCAAAAAACGACATTATTACGTCATTATTTTTGCCCTAACCTAATAGTACTAACGTGTAAATCTGAAAAGAAAGCAAGTTGACTATTAAAAATATCTATAGATCTTTGAGACACTTTGTAGGAAAGACAATTCCGCAAATCGGTAACATTTTTTATTTTTTGCAATAAATCATATTTTTTTTCTATTCAACATTCATAATTACCCACAAACGTCTCTATACGAACGTATGAACACAGGTCAAACGAAACTTCCAACAAGGCATAAACTCGCATCCCCTGTTCTGGGGGATCGCCTCACAAAGACGATGCAACCATGAATAAAATAAAATAAAAAAAAACTAAGTATTGCCCAAATTTATATTTCATTTCTTGGTGTTGTTGTTGTTGTTGTTGTTGTTCTTCTTCTTCTTCTTCTTCTTCTTCTTCTTCTATTACTACTACTACTACTACTACTTCTTCTTCTTCATCTCCTCTCCTCCCCCTCCCATTCTTCTTCTTCTTCTTCTCTCCCTCCCCCTCCCCCTCCTCCTCCTCCTTCTTCTTCTTCTTCTTCTTCTTCTTCTTCTTCTTCTTCTTCTTCTATTAATACTACTACTACTACTCCTTCTTATACTCCCTTTTCTTCTTCTTCTTTTTCTTATAATCCTCCTCCTTCTTCTTCTGTTACTACTACTACTCCTTCTTATATTCCCTCTTCTTCTTCTTCTCCTCCTCCTCCTTCTCCTCCTCCTTCCTCTTCTTATTCTGTTTCTTCTTCTATTACTACTACTACTACTACTCTTTCTTCTTCTACTCCTTCTTCTACTCCTCCTCCTTCTATTACTGCTACTACTACTCCCTCTTCTCCTCCTTCTTCTTCTATTACTACAACTACTCCTTCTTATATTCCCTCTTCTTCTTCTTCTTCTTCCCCTTCTACTCCTCCTCCTCGTTCTTTTCCTCCTCCTTCCTCTTCTTCTTCTCCTTCTTCTTCTATTACTACTACTACTACTACGTCTTGTTATACTCCCTTTCCTTCTTCTTCTTATACTCCTCCTCGTCTTTCTCCTCCTCCTCCTCCTCCTCCTTCTTCTTCACGAAATTAACACTGGATGAAAAGTACAAATTTGAGTGTATAATGTTCAGGTAATTCAGTAGGTACTCCCGTCCAAATTTTTCCAGACCTACCCCTCCCGATACCCCCTATCCAGTATCCAAGCATCCAGGTTTACGTCGCCGATGGCCGATATAAGATCATTTGTTGTGAATAGACAAACCAAGATTTGATTCAATTTAATACCCACTTCTTGGGAATCATTGCACGAGCAACCTTAACCGGAAGTCTTATTTTGTCTATATTGTCTGCCTTCCACGCTTAGAGATCTCAATTTGCCCTGTTGCAGTAATCGTCTTAAATTAAAACAGTTGTAATAGCAATATACTTAAACATTTTTTACAATGATGTTCACACTGTACAAGGCCCAAGAGTCAATCTAAGTAGAGGATTACAATGTAATTGCCACAGTTTATGGGTATAGGTGGGAAGAATAACTGTTGACCGTAGACTTGAACAGATTAAGAGTGTAGTGATCGGGGAAGCATCTTCTTGGGAGTTGGTTCCACAAAGCAGCGGTTTGTGGGAAGAATCTGCTCAGGTGGAACTTACATCTCACCAATGAAATAGGAAGGTAATTTCTGACTTCTAAGATTAATCATATTAATGATTAATTTTTCGATATTTTCTTCATGTTACTACTGTCTAGCTGTTCGCCATGTACGATTAACATCAAGAATATGAGATGTGAATTCAAGTATCGAGGTTAACTAATTCAATAACAGCAGGAGATGCGGACGAGTGACTGTAGTAGATATACATAGTAGCAAAACAAGTTCTGGTTAACTACGAATATGAATAACAGAAGGAAACACAGACGATTGACTGTAGCGGATATACCTATTAACAAAACAGCAGAATAGCCCTTTTAAAACCATGTGGGTAACTATATCAATAACAGAAAGAGATACGGACGATTGACTGTACTAGATATACACAGTAGCAAAACAACAAAAATACCCTTTAAAAACTTATGGTTAACTATATCAATAACAGAAGGAGACACGGACGATTGACTGTAGCGGATATACTTATTAGCAAAACAACAGAATAGTCAATTTAAAACCTTATAATTAACTATATCAATAACAGAATGCGACACGGACGATTGACTGTAGCGGATATACCTATTAGCAAAACAACAGAATAGTCAATTTAAAACCTTATAATTAACTATATCAATAACAGAATGCGACACGGACGATTGACTGTAGCGGATATACCTATTAGCAAAACAACAGAATAGTCAATTTAAAACCTTATAATTAACTATATCAATAACAGAATGCGACACGGACGATTGACTGTAGCGGATATACCTATTAGCAAAACAACAGAATAGTCAATTTAAAACCTTATAATTAACTATATCAATAACAGAAGGAGACACGGACGATTGACTGTAGCGGATATACTTATTAGCAAAACAACAGAATAGTCAATTTAAAACCTTATAATTAACTATATCAATAACAGAATGCGACACGGACGATTGACTGTAGCGGATATACCTATTAGCAAAACAACAGAATAGTCAATTTAAAACCTTATAATTAACTATATCAATAACAGAATGCGACACGGACGATTGACTGTAGCGGATATACCTATTAGCAAAACAACAGAATAGTCAATTTAAAACCTTATAATTAACTATATCAATAACAGAATGCGACACGGACGATTGACTGTAGCGGATATACCTATTAGCAAAACAACAGAATAGTCAATTTAAAACCTTATAATTAACTATATCAATAACAGAAGGAGACACGGACGATTGACTGTAGCGGATATACTTATTAGCAAAACAACAGAATAGTCAATGTAAAACCTTGTGGTTAACTATATCAATAATAGAAGGAGACACGGACTATTGA
>OZ010591.1:104025184-104027684 GCA_963932145.1 Acanthosepion lycidas
TATTACAGTTTTCCTATTGTCTTTTACCTTTATAAATGTTTTTTTTTCTACAGGTTAACTCTGAAAAATTTTTCATATATATATATATATATATATATATATATATATATATATATATATAGCTTTTAAAATCAGGAGGTCAGTTGAATCCGTTACCTTGGTTTCAATCTTACGATATCCTCAGGCAAATTTTCATCAGATGGCCACCTAACACTTTTTTTTTTATTTAAAAGTTTATTTAAAGAACGCTACATTATTATTTTCACAAATAAATAAACAAACAAACGCACGACATTGGTTGTTATGGAAAGGAAGGGGGAGGATGTGAATAATAATAATAATAATAATAATAATAATAATAATAATAATAATAATAATAATTTTAGATGTATTTATAACGTTGGTGCAAAAATAATATCGTTTTTTGACGTTAAAAATACGTCAAAAAACGATATTATTTTTGCACCGACCTAATAGATGTATTTTCCTTTAGTTCTTAGTTTTAGTATTTGGAAAAAAGTTTATTCGATTTAATTTATTGGATTTTATTTAGTCTTTTTGGTTATAATTCAATTAATATATGTACACATTTAAATATATATACGTATGTGTGTCTGTATGTGCGTGCGGGATTGGGAAAATCTGCGTTCGTTGTGGCGAGTGGGTGGAAAGCCTGGATCACGCCTTGTTACACTTCAAGGTCATAGGCCCGTTGTCATGGTTCGCATGCTGCGTGGAAAGTTCATCGAGGTCCAGTTCTGTTTGTAGCAATGTCGTACCACCGTTGACTAAAGCTGAACACTATGTGTTCTTTTGCTTACTAGGCGTTATACGATATATTCAATTGCATATTTACTTATAAAAGAAGGTATATCAATAAACATTATAGTTAATCGTCAAATTGTGATTGGAAATGATCGCACTATAGGTTTCAAACATTAAATCAAGTGTATTGACAAGGGATGAGATTATGTTGGAAAATAAATATTTTTGTAAACACATTGATTTACCTACGTATATTGGAAAACAT
Organism: Acanthosepion lycidas; assembly: GCA_963932145.1. Classification (NCBI taxonomy): domain Eukaryota; kingdom Metazoa; phylum Mollusca; class Cephalopoda; order Sepiida; family Sepiidae; genus Acanthosepion; species Acanthosepion lycidas. The sequence goes on from OZ010591.1 coordinate 104,026,215, forward strand.
GTCGTGCACATATGTGACCACCACACATTTAGGTTAGTGAAGCGTGCCACAAACCTGCACTGAAGACTGCAAAGGGTTCCGCAAAGATGGACAGGCTACGCGTCTAGGATATAGATTTGACCATTCAGTAAAGTGTCAAGTTTTCAACATGACAGTGGTAGGGATATTCTCCAGCATCTGTTGTGACAGAACTTTCTGTTCTTGTATACGCCTCATGAGTTCTCATCGGGCCAGAAACAGACGTGGAATACCTTCTTAAAATCAAGACATATTACATATGTATATGGTGGACTGACCCATCGTGTTCGACGTATGAAGGTCAATCAGCCCAATTCCTAGAAACCGGCAGCCCAGACACCAGAACATATGATTTGATTATAGTGGTGAAGGCTTTGTGCAAATCCAACCATACTTTTTGAAAGGATCGAATACAGAGACCTGGTGAACTACGTGACACAAGTTCCCAAAACGACGCTCTGCCGGTTTTGAATTCAGAGTTGTCGTAGACCAGTTGTCATCCAAGGCTATATAACCCAGTCTGTCCTGCTATTTACCCATAGCTGGAGAGAGAAGAAGAGAATTAATACCTTTCCCAAGGGTATTAGCACGTAAGTGAATGTAATGGATTGGACTGGAATTCGAACTCGGTTCTCCGATTCCTCAATCAGAGACGCTATCTAATACTCCACCGTGCCTCCTCTCTGTCTCTGTCTCTCTCTCTAACACACACACACACACACACCGGCACATACACACACACGCACACACACACACACATATATATTCATATATATATATATATATATTTAATTATTTATTTAAAAATATGATTCCCACACGCTACATAAGAGTTCTCATGTTTCAAAACAAGAGCCGAAAACTTCAATATAATTATTTGAATTAAATTGACTTAAAGTAAGCTCTGTTCCATCTTCAAGCGAAATTTTTTTTGGAATAACTTATTTCTGAAATTTACGTGTTGTAATAGCAGATTCATTATTGAAATCAAAATTTCCATGGTGACGGCCAGCGCGATTTTTCATACAGAAAGGGGCGCATAGTGTTAACAATTTGTATCAGTAAATAGTTACATTTCTAGGTGTCAAGTCAGGGTAAGGTTGGGGTGTCTAAATTTAAAACGAAAGATGATTTAGTCTAGTCTGATTTACGTGTCTAGGGAGATTTATTTATTTTTTTATATTATTTTTTCTAAAAGGGTTTTGTGTATATGAAAAAAAAAAACCAAAAACCGACGTAACATTTGTTTTTTGACGACTTCATAAAGGGTTATCTTTTTTGTAAGGTATTTAAGCTATTTATTAGGACTATGGATTCTAAAAAAATTATATGCTAATTATTCAATGCAAAGATTTGATGATGTCGGAAAAACCGTTAACTCATGTCTATTGTTTAATAGATTTTTATTATTTAGAAACTTAATAATGTGTAGTTTCTCCTGTAGGCATAAAG
>OZ010591.1:104032684-104062684 GCA_963932145.1 Acanthosepion lycidas
GCGGCCGTGAGAGAAGCAGATTTACTCGTATGTAAGTCTTACACAAGGCAATGATTAAGAAGTCTCAATTGATAGTCAACATCAATGGACTAAGTTTGATCGAAGACCTAACCGAAATACTATTCAGAACTTGGTACCGGCGCGTATTTGCCCCTCGTTTCAACTGGCAAATATGTACGAATGTACAAAGATCGAAAGGAATGTATACACGCATGCAACTAAACTCGTAATAATCACATATCCACACCTGTGTACCTCAGGTAAGTACACATAAGAAGACTTAGGTTGTATGTACGCACCTACAAATAAGTACTTATATATTTATGCCTATGACTTCTGTCAATCTGTTTGTCTGTCGGTCAGAAGGGAGTTTCTTCTTAAAGAATGTGTTAAATATTTGCCCCCATCCTTCTTCCTCCACCACCTCCTCCTCCTCCTCTCGGCATCCCAGCTGTGGACTTGGTTTTCTTTTCTTTATTCCCCCGCCACTCTCTCTCATCCGCTCTACAATTAAAACCACTCAGTATATCTCAACCTATCTCTCCCTGCACTCTTGCACTATTTTTCGATCTGCCACTTTCCCTTCCACCTCCTCTATCACTGTTTGTCTGTCTATCTCTCTCGCTCTCTTCGTCTATCTCTCTCTTTGTCTGTCTGTCTCTCTCTCTCTCTCTCATTCTCTCTTTCTTTCTTTCTTGATTCTAAGGAAGTAGTTCCCTTAACAAGAAGTCTGTAAATGGAATGGAAGGCCCTCTTCTGGATGTTGGGTGAGGCAGGAGATTGCTTAATGATGTTTCTCGTGTGGGGTAGTATTTAGGTGTAAAGAACTTGGGTTAAGGAGGCGAGTAGCAAAGTTGGGATGGGGAGGGGAGCGATAGAGATTGCCACGTTGCCGGCCCGTTCGGTGAAATTGGTAAGTCAAGGGACTTCCTTTCCTCTCCTTGACTGGAATGTTGTTGTCTTTTCAGCTGTTAAAGCATTTGCTATACTTAGAAGCGAGTGGGGAAGACACCCATCTCCTCATCTTCGACAAATATATTATTCCCTTTTTACTTCGTTTTACTTAAATACCCCGACAGTGCAACCATGTTTGTGCATCCGTACAAGTAATACAATGTATGTGTAATTGTATGTATGTATGTATATATATATATATATATATATATATATATATATATATATATATATATATATATATATATGTGTGTGTGTGTGTGTGTGTGTGTGTTCGCGCGTACGTGTGCGCATGTCTGTGTGTGTGTGTGCGCGTGTGTGAAGTTACACATCCGGCCAACATAAACACACACATGCATCTACGTCTTCTGTTTCGATGAACATACATAGCCATTTTTGCATTGCGCACATAAGCAGAAATGCATACACACGATAGCGTGAGCTGTTTATTTTTTACAGCGAGGTTCACCCTTTACAAGTAGATGTTTACAAGGCCCGGGGGCCACTCGAGTTAGAGGGATACGTTCGGAGTTCATTTATGCGTATATGAATGGAAGATTCCGGTTAACCCTAACCTTGAAGAGATTAAGACTGTAATGATCGGGAAAACATTCTGTTGGGAGTCGGTTCCACAGTACGCAGGAAGAAGCTGTTCAAGTGGAACTTACTTCTCACCGATAGAATACAGAGAGAATGTTGGTGGTTTGCTACTGTGTATGTGTCATGGCGTGTTCTTGCCGCGAAGGTTTGACTCGGCAGGACCAAGGAATATAGTTCGTCCGAGCACTTTCCGTGAAAGTAGCGGTAGAGTAGCGAGAGGCTTGCCACATCCCGCCTGTGGAACAGAGTTTGAATGGTGGAGAATAATTATTACTTCAAACGTCATTTTTACTGGATACCCGTGTTTGAGTAGACGTTCCGTTTACCTTAAACAGTATGTTTATTTTTTCTACCGGCCAACGCAACCGAGAAATCTTAATGAATATAGGCCGTCCGCCAGGATTCGAACCTGCGTTCTCTTTTGCAGGAGAAACCACATATTTGTGTGTGTATGTTAAAAAACTTATCTCTGCAGATGTAATACGCTCATGTGACGATTATATATGTGAACTATCCAACCTCCTGGTGATAATTTTCAAAACGTAGCACTGGGCCGAAAGTATGAAACACTCAGTGAGGATCGAACTCGATTCTTCTTCTTTATGTGCTGTCCCCCCTGAGGACGTAGGCGATCATAGCTTTCAGGAGTAAATAACAACTATCTACTCCTGAGAGCCATGATCGCCTACGTCCTCAGGGGACAGCGCATAAAGAAGAAGAAATGAATTCGATCATCATCTACCGAGTTGATGCCCTCAGGTAGGAATGTCGTTGATGAAAATTAGGACCAACGTAGGAGAACGCCTGCATTAATGCAAAAAGATCTCGAAGTTTGGCCGCACAAGATAACTTTTATTTCGCGATTTGATGAGAAAAACTAAATCAGTTCGAAAATTCGTTCAGGAATAGCATAACCTTTAAACATGTGAAGAAAACCAGTATCCTAAAACCTGTCAAAGGCTTTCGAGATAGACAAAGCAACAGCCCGAGCTTCACCATTCTTATCTAGAGCTTAATAGATTTTTTCTGCAATAATTATTAACATATCAACAGCTGATCTAGACAAACACATTAAAAAATATTTTTGTTTTTTGTGTCTTTTATTTCGTTTTCTTTTTAGAATTTCTACTCTTGATTTTGGCGTCATTTTTTAAATATTTACACACACAGAGCTGTACTGTGTATTCGTGTGTGTCGCGTGGAACTCTGGGTTATAAAATGGACTCAGATACCGAACGACACACCGGTTGGTCGTTGATAATAAATGCTACCAATAATATCCTTGCTTCATATATGAAACAATATTAACACAAAGTCTCTTGTACGAAAATTAATTAAGATATATTGTCGTGACCCTGGAACAACAAAGGAAGAAATGAAGTTTGCAGAAAAACAAGAAGATGCAAGGCGCGGTTTTGAGAGAACAAGAGCCAATTCAGAAACACATTTCTTAAGGATTATTGTAAGGATATCATTGTCCATCTAACAGATTTGGGAAATGGACTGAAAGCTGCAGTGGATTGAGAAAATGGCGGATGGGAATGAAAATAAATAAAACATGTCGTGAAATGAATATAATTTTATAGAAACGTGAATTGGGTTTTGTTTCCGCTTGGTTTAGCCAATGAATATTGTATCTCATCGAGAAATTCTAGATAAAACTTAATAAAGTGAGGAATATGGACAATAATGAAGAATGAAACCAAAAATTTCGGCCAGAGAATATTGATGCGATGTATTAGCGCCAAGAAACATAATTCGGCGGGGAAAATTTCAAGGACTTTCATTTTCTCAAAATTTTGAACAGATGAGTGGGGTCAAGTGGATGAAAAAAATGAAATAATTATAGATGGAAAAAATAGTATTTGTAGAGACTCGTATATATATATATATATATATATATATATATATTTCGGCTATTGTTTTGAAACATGAGACCTCTTATGTAGCGTGTCGGAATCATATTTTTAAATAAATAATTATATATATATATATATATATATATATATATATATATATATATATATATATAACAAGAAATCTCTGCCTTCATTAATCGGAAAGCGAATATGCTGACCAATCGGACAGACGTCTGTCTACAGCGCTATTGGAAAGAGTCTGAAAACTATTCCACCGGTTGATCCAAGCTTTGTAAGTAGAATTAGGTAGACATAATTGTTCGAAATCTGTTGATGGTCGGACTGGCACGAAGTTACAAGTCATGACCGATGGTTTGAGTGTACTAGCTTTAGTCAAACTAATGATCACGCCAGATTATACGCTCTCTCTTGAATTCTGTAGCTACAGTCCGCACTGTATACTTGCACAGTTGCGCTATGTGGGTTCTGAACAAATGAAAATGTGCCAGAGCAGATGTCTGCAACAGAGATTAGCTGGCCGCGCTAGAAGAAGATGGGTATGCTCGGAAGCGAATAGCCGGCCACTATATATATATATATATATATATATATATATATATATATATATATATATATATGAAGAAAAATATACGGAAAAAACAAACAAAAATCCTAATATGCAAGACCAATCCAAACAGATAACTGAAAATTTTTTCAGTTATCTGTTTGGATTGGTCTTGCTTTTATGTCCATCGTCTTTTTCATGTTGAATTGAATATGGTCTAATGTTAATTATGTTTTATGAATATGTCCTGAAGATGGTCTATTAGACCGAAACATCCGACGTTGACATTATATTAACATTAAAACAGCATAATTGCATATTAAGATTTTTGTTTGTTTTTTTCCGTATATTTTTCTTCATACTGTCTGATCTATATCCATATATTTGCTTACATATATATATATATATATATATATATATATATATATATATATATATATATAAAGAAAGAACAGTAAGATATATAATCCGGTATTCTTATAGATATTTTTTTATTTTTACAAAATAGTGCTCAATGTAAATTTACAGAGCATTAATATTATAAATTAACTGATTAAAAATACGTTTTTTTTTCGCTACACAGTTCTAACCATTTTTCAAAAATGGAAGCTAAAATCTTCGAATTTACTTTTGTAATTAAATTAGAGACATTAGTTCCATTTCATCCTCAAGCGAATTTTGGAGTAACTTATTTTTAAAATAACATGTGTGTGTGTGTGTGTGTGTGAATAGAATGTGACAAGCGTTAAAATCTATTCATATTCAACGCGTTTCATCCTCTGAGGGACTGCATCAAGGCAATCACGTCCCTCAGAGGACGAAACGCGTCGGTTAAGGATAATTTTCCCTCTTGTCTCTTTTTATTCATTTTGTTCCTTTACAGATACACTTTATCTGGAAATAATTCACTCACACACGCAGGCACAAACAAAGACACAAACGCACACATAGACACACACAAACATATATATATATATATATATAAAAGAAAGAGGTTGTAGTGGTTCCAACGAGAGAAAAGTATGTATATTAAAAAGAAGAGAAGAGAGGTGCCGTAAACGTTTTTGGTTGTAATGTGGATTTATTTAGAAAAAAAAATATTATGCTTTGTTTTACATAATGTTACACTACACGTGTTTCTGGTCTCTTGACCGTCTTCAGGTAAAAGCGGAGATTAATCTCCGCTTTTACCTGAAGACGGCACCTCTCTTCTCTTCTTTTTAATATATATATATATATATATATATATATATATATATATATATATAGTTATGAAGAACTTGGTAATCCGTATGGGTAATCCCAAGGAGGATGAAATCCTGAGAGCTCAATGTAAATCCAGAGCTAATATTTTAAAGAAAAATAGACCACTTTAAGGTACCATTATGATTTATTTCACCAGAGCCCTTTTAAAGGACGCCGGGTCATCAGATTTCACTTCCAAAAATGAAATGAACGTTTTTTTCATTTCATTTTTGGAAGTGCTATCTGGTGATCCGGCATCCTCCTTGGGATTGCCCATACGGATTACCAAGTTCTTCATATATATATATATATATGGAGAGAGACAGAGAGACAGAGAGGTGATAAAGCTATAGACTGTCATAGTTTCGTATGTGTGTACACATAAAGAAATTTACATTTATATTTAGAAAGATGCATAAATATATTTCACTCTCAGATGCATGCATGCCACAGATATAAACATTATATTACAGATGTTTATATTTAGTTATGCGTATAATAAGATCTATTTATATAAGTGTAGACATATGACAAGCAGAAAAGTTTGTTATATGTAAGAGATCTAGAGATCAAACTCATGCATGAAAAATGACTTGTATGCATAGATGTTTATGCATGAGACATACAGACACACACACACACAAACATACATACATACATACTTACATACATGCATACATATATATATACATATAATTTTTTAAAATAAATATATCAATTAAGAACACTGGATCATATATCTTACTGTTCTTTTTTTATTGTTCACGGATTCATTTCTTGCTAGCCTTAGAAAATTGATTAAGAAAAAGACCAAAATTTTCTTTCAAATAGTTTTTATTTTCCCAACTACTTTCAGTCTCATCAAAGACTAACTTCATGGAGGTAAGTTTTTTGTGATTATGTCTGTTCTTGTAAATTCAAAATATTTCAACTGTCCGTTTTTAGTGCTGATGTAGCGTTCTAGATTTCAAAGTTGAAAGTTCACGTGTTTTTTTAAATTTTTTTTCACAGTGTAAAAGTAACTTTTTCATTTTTGAAATATATTTTTGAATAAAATGCTTCATATATATATATATATATATATATATATATATATATATATATGTGTGTGTGTGTGTGTGTGTGTGTGTGTGTGTGTGTATGCGTATTTTCTAAAGAATTAATGGATATGATTTATTAATCCTAGATAATTTTTTATTACTTCAAACGTTACTTTTAGTGGATATCTCCATATTTAGACACACCATTTATTTTAAAAACGATTTTATTTCTTTTGGCGACCAGAATGTTAGAGAAACCTTAAAAGAAAATTAATCTTCCAGTAGCATTCAAATCTACGCCGTATTTTGCAAGAGAAACCATCGTTTGATCTACCGTGCATTTGACCACTCGTCTACGGAGAGCTTCGTGATGAAACGTCGTTCGAGCTGTTATTTAAGCATACTTTGCTGCAAAGTGGGGCGAAGCTTCGAATGTTACGGACAGGCGCATTTTCTTTTGGCCTTGTTCAAGAAATTGATCATGCCAGATTTTGCGCTCACTGCCATAAACTTTAACCCAGATCCGCTCATCATAGCTGCAGTATGAAGCACAGGATTGAACAGCGTCTGTTATAGGAAGTGCTCGTAAAACGAGTGGTCGCTGGCCATTGATATATATATATATATATATATATATATATATATATATATGAAGAAATATAGTTTTAAGATGTGCTATATTTATGGGATAAACTGCTGAATATCAGAGATAGAGCGTATGTATATATATATATATATATATATATATATATATATATAACAGTGAACATTGAAGTCAACAGTCTGAAGCGACAGGCTGTTTCATGCTAGACGAAATAGCCTGTCGCCTCTGAGTATTGACTTCAATGTTCACTTTGGATTATTTACCTAACGAGTTCTTTCCTATTTTCTATATATTTTCACACACATACACAGACACACACAGACACACACACACATCTATCTATCTATCTATATATATATTATTTTATTTCATTAGTGCATGACATCCATTCCTATTGAGAGGCTGTACCCGAAATTTTAAGATTACCATTTAGCCAGAAATTAGGTTAAGCAAAAAGAGCTAAGAATTTACGAAAACTTTATTCAGTAATAGTTTCATTTGTTGTTATTATTATTAATATTATTATTATTATTATTATTATTATTATTATTATTATTATTATTATTATTGTTTTTGTTGTTGTTGTTGTTGTTAGTATCATTATTGAATATATAATAAAATTCTTCAGGTAGAGAATGCCCCTCTGCCCCGAAGTGAGCTGGTGAATTAGTTTTGAAAAACATTCAGTTTTGAAGCGATCATCGAAATTCAGAAACTGATCTGAAAATATATATATATACAAAAATAAACTTACATTATTTATACGTAGCACTCATATATAAAAGAGGAAGATTCAGGATAAAATCCCGGTTATATTCGTATCATCATCCAATTATATTTTAATATTTCTTCCTGAAATTGGTGTTGGCCTGATATATCATCGAATACAGTCTATAAGCAAGATCTGCACGCCATAAATTTGTAGATCTAAATGTTTATTTGCATAAAAGTAGATGGAAGTGGTGTAATGGTTAACAAGCTTGTCTGGCTAGATCCATTTCAGCTTACTAGTGAGTTCGATTCGCACTGGCTGCTCCATACTTTCGGCCTTGTACCACATCTAAGCTACGCTTAGTAAATCTTTAAAGTAGTGAAGACTTAGCAATAAATGAGCTGAACTGAAAAAGAACAAGAACGATCCCAGAATAATACAAGCCTATACATTAAATAAAAGGTACGAACGGATCTACACACACGTGAAGAATACTGGAGGGTATAGCGGTTGAAACGTTGTGCTAATAACAAAAAAGAATTAGCCCGAATGTAACTGATGTAGATAATAACAAATCCACGAATACACGGACAAAACAATAATGATAGTCTGTTTTTGTTGCTGCGACGCGATTTTCGCTTCCGCGTCTCGTATACACGAGTCTGTCGTTTCTTTGAAATTTTTCATGCAACAAAAACAGACTATCATTATTGTTTTGTCCGTGTATTGTTTGATATATTGAAATGTACTTGTCATCTTTGATAATGGCTTATGTAAACAGAAGGCTTAAATTGGATTTAAACATGTGTCAATATGGTGATTTCTTTTCGTCTTTCAATGATAATGTAATTAAGCTTATCAGACAATATGAAAGGAACTTAAAATAGACAAAACTTGTCTATATTATTTAATGAAACATACATCAATGAAAAATTGCTGCCTAAATATACACAATTTAAATAACAAATCCTTAGATCAGAAATTCAGACTGGAATTTTGAGATATTTAATTAAAAGAAAGTCCAGCGACTTTCAGCAAAACTGATTAGGATGTATTAGGTTGGCGCAAATGTCGTTTTTTGACGTATTTTTAACGTCAAAAAACGACATTATTACATCATTATTTTTGCACCAACATAATATTTGCTACAACCGCTATTGGCGTTCTGGGTATGACGATAAAGTATATCCGGAGGCAAGACTTCTGATCAGGAGGTTTTGAGGAGCGTGGAACCACCTCTTAATTGCTGGTGTTCCCAGTCCAACCTGATCCGGGGTGGTAGCACCTTTCAGGGTCCCATCTATGGGTAAATAGTTATCCCCCATCAAAAGGGGTCAAAACACTATGAAAGTATAAAAATAGTTTTTATTGCTAGCAATACTTTTTTTTTTAAATTCTTACCAGCAGCACTTTTTTTGAAAAAGAAAATTTTACCAACACAACACTTTTGGAAAAATATTACCAATACATTATAGGGAAAAAAATACCAGCAATAAAAAAATCTGTTCAGCATTAAATAACCCATTGATGTTGATATGCCTTAAATCAAAACAAACAAACCAACTACTATTGAGACACCGACAACAGTATGTCTCTTTTTTTACTTCTATCTTTTTCTATTTTTTTTTTATTTTAATAGATAAATTGTATTTTTGGAAATTCGCTTATATTGGAATTCGCATTCAGCTTTGCACATTTTTCGTAACTGCTCCAGAGAAACTTGTTTATTCACTGTCTGTCTGCCTGTTTGTCTGACTGCATTACTCTCTATCTCTTTCTCTTTCTTTCTTTCTTTCTTTCTTTCTTTCTTTCTTTCTCCCCCCCCCCCTCTCTCTCTCTATTTTTATTTCTCCCTCCACCGACTGATTGAAAAAGAAAACATGAAACAGGGACATGTTTTTCCTCAAAAGCTAAATCTGACATCACCTTTTTTCGTTTGTTAAACATAGGCTACTGTATCATTTCCCTGCTTCCAATCTCTGTCTCTTTATCGATGTCGGTATATACGCGCATGCGCACAAGCATGACGTAAAGGCAAGCGTTCATATCTGTTTGAAGTCCCGCCTGTATAGATAATGGAAGCGCTTACAATTCGTCTGCAAAGCCAATGCATAATTTCGATGCAAATGTTTTTACGTTCAGAGATGCGATTCAACGGACAGACTTTGAAAGATAAAATCAGATTAGCTTGGATATGTAGATACAGACAGACGATTATTAAGCTTAGTATGGTTCATCGCTCTAATTGTCTAGCACCCGGAAGGATCGAACACAATATTCTAGAAATATTTATTCTTACATACTTTACTTTCTTAATAAGTGAATAAATTTTAAAATTGTATTTTAATTCAAATTATACCAAGTATTCGATCTCTAAAATGACTGGAACAATTATTCAATGATTTTACGTGTCACGAAAACCAAATCGGTGAACATAATTCGAATTTTGACTAAGGCCGTTGATATTCATTTCGCACTAATAGCCCTGAGAATGGAATGAATCCCCTTCTGTCAGCGCACTTTCACCCTGCTAGATGTCTTGTCATAATGGTCATATTAGCTGGGTCCTTATATGGAAACATTCAGCATTCATTGACCGAGCAGCATGTGCTGTCGTCCGTTGAAATTCATAAAATCAATCTGTTCAAACAAAATTTCAGGAAAATAGATTGCTTAATTCCACTGCTATCGCTCTTTTCAGTATTAACAAACGCTTACTTTCTAATTTTTTATTTTATTTTATTTTTTTTTTTTTGAAGTAGTGTGGAACATCAACATCATGGATTATGTCATTATTTTCTCTTTGAGTTACATGTGCTGTTTTGGTTGTTGCTTCTGTTGAAAGTCCTCTTTGTGTATGTAAGATCTGATATTATATATATATATATATATATATATATATATATATATATATATATATGGTTGGTGCAAAAATAATATCGTTTTTTGACGTTAAAAAATACTTCAAAAACGATATTATTTTTGTACCAACCTTATATATATATATATATATATATATATATATATATATAGATTGTGTATATTTAGAAAGCAATTTTTCATTGATGCATGTTTCATTCTCCAATGGATTAAGTAATATTTATGTTGGTCACACCACAAACTCGCTTTCACGACACTTGACTCTACATTTGAATGATAACTCTAACATTTTTAGGCATTTAAAACAACATGCCTGGCGGCGTACATAATTTCGGAAACAAAACACAACTATAGTTAAACATGAAACATACATAAAACAGTTGAAACCTAACCTGAACAAATAAACTACAAAATCTCCACAACTATTCTTAAATGCCTATAATTGATAACAGAAGCCATTGGTTTATAACAACGGCTTCCCATACTTAATACTTCTCATTTTCACTCTCACATGGCCATGTGTGACGTCACGAGCTGCGATGCGATTTTCGCTTCCACGTCTCGTATACACGAGTCTGTCGTTGCTTTGAAATTTTTCATGCAACAAAAACAGATTATTATTATTGTTTCGTCCGTGTATTGATATTTTGAAATGTAATTGTCATTTTTGATAATGGCTTATGTAAGCCGAAAGCTTAGATTGGATTTAAACATGTACCAATATAGTGATTTCCTTTCGTCTTTCAATGATAATGTTATTAAGCTTATCAGACAATTTGAAAGGAACTTACTTAAAATAAATAGATAAAACTTGTCTATATTATCTAATGAAACATCCATCAATATATATATATATATATATATATATATATATATATATATATATATATATGAAGAATTATAGCCTTAAGATATGCTATATTTATAAAGTGCTCAATATCAGAGATAGACCGTGTGAACATGCGTGTGAAAAGTGAACATAGACGTCAACACTTAGAGGCGACAGTCTGTTTCATGCTAGATGCAATCGTCAGGCCACAAGTGCTGTTATTTTTCTCGGCTATTTATATACGGGTCAGTGGTGCATTGTGGGTAGTCTATTTTGGCGTTTATTTTACCGGAAATCGTTTATTTGTTTATTTATTTATTTGGGTTAAATTATTTTCCTTGTTTTTATTTATTTTTATTTTTTTTTATTTTTTTATTTTTTATTTTCATTTCTTATCTTATATATTTATTTATTTATTTTTTATTTTTATTTTAATCGGTGTTTTTATTAACGTAGTAAAAAATTGTTTATATCGCTCATTTAATAGTTTTGTTTTGGTTTGGGAAGATAATTAAAGCACCACTAACCCGTATATATATATAAATAACCGAGAAAAATAACAGCACTTGTGGCCTGACGATTGCATCTAGCATGAAACAGACTGTCGCCTCTAAGTATTGAGTTCTATGTTCACTTTATATATTTATATATATATATATATATATATATATATATATATATATATATATATATATATATATATATATTAGTAGTAATAATCTGATAAATATGGGAAATTATACTCGGTTCGGAAAACCTTCCGTGTCTTGATTTGCAAATAATCAAACCAATATCAAAGGGAAAAAGGTATAAAAAAAAGAAAGAAGCAAGAAAATTTTAACTATATATATATATATATATATATATATATATACCTATTATATATATTCTATCCCATTGTCATTGACAAGACACTACAATTGATGGAGAAGAATATTAGGAATGCTTCAGCAGATCACTCTCTCAGAATTACCTATCTGGCTATTTTATCCTCATCTTTAAAAGATTCTGGTAAAAGCGCATTCTTTTATAGGACTCGTGCTATAATTAAGTGTCTTCATTAATGTGGCTTGAAACAGAAAGTTTCAGTTTTCAGGCCAATATTCTTACTCATTGGATTTTGCCTCATTATATACAACTTTTTATCGTTTGGGACACAATTTTAAGACGGAATAGAGCGTAGGCATAAGGCGATTATTAACAAGCGTCCTAATCATAGTAATCTCGATCTTCACCAGGAGCTATTCTCATATGATTTTATACCATACTAGAGTCAATGTATATTTAGTAGCCGTAAAGTAATAACAATGTTCAATTGTAACTAGAGACTCCATTATTTGGATCTTGTAACAGACTAAACAGGTTTTTATACCGCTTTTAATGTCACATCATATGGCTGATGGATATTGCCCCCCCCCCCCCACTAAAATCCTTTTTTAAAGACGAAACTTTGCTATGTTATTGCTATTTTTATGGCAGATGTTCGGTCAAACTACATTCCTGGCTTCAACCAGTTCAGACCTTCACATTTAGGACCCACCATGGCACATACAAAAAATCGACTCATCCTCTTCGTATTCCATTAATAAAGAGGAAGTTCCACTCAGACAACTTCTTTCCTCTTGCTGACTTGTGTCTCACTGAGCACAATCTCAGTAATATTTTCATAACAGCCCGGAAAGTCTCAAGACTTATCAACACTCTTGATCCGAAGAAGGTTACTGTTCCAGACAAATTCCTGGTGGTTGTCCTTAAGAATATTAACCCAGAGTTATCCCCAATCCTAGCGAAACTATTTAACCGCTGCTTGAAGGAGAAATCCTTCCCAAGTCTGTGAAAAGTATCAAGTGTATGCCCAGTTTTCAAGAGTACGGCTGAGTGCTCACCCCCTCACACTATAGACCAATAAATCTCTGCAGTGTCATTAGCAAATTCTTTGAAGCTATAATCAACAAGAAAGTTGTTGATCATCTCAATAGGTATAACTTCTTGAGCGACAAGTAGTACCAGATTCGATTAGCCCGGTCCACTGCTGATATCCTAACCGAGATTACTCACAGAATCAGGGAGGTACGTGACAACAAATACATCTCAAACACGGTCACATTAGATATGTCAAGGTCTCTAACAAGGTGTGATATAAGGGGTTACTGCTCAAGTCCCCTAGCTATGGAGTCACTGGAAGAGACTTCTCAGTTATAAAGTCCTTTCTAACGTATAGGTCCCTGAAGGTCGTTGTTAACAGCCAGTCGTCCGAACCCCAGCATCCCCACAAGGTTCGCTTCTCGGTCCAACTCTCTTCCTTTTCTACATAAACGATCTATATATTCCGTTCATTTGCGAATATCTATGCCGATGGTACAACGGTATATTAGTACACCTCCAAAATCCTTTTTGACCAGAGCTTAACAGATGGTCTTTCCTCTGGGATGGCTCTAGCAGTGCATTGAAATGTGGAGGAATGGCTGGTCACATTCAATGCCTCAAAGATCAAATTATTGAGCTTCCACTACCGCCGCTCGAACCCAGAACTTTCACCGTGAATGAACTGATGTTACCTCATGGAGGTTCCGTGCCTTGAACACCTATTGGGACAAAATCCAGACCTCAAATGGAACTCTTAAATACGATCTATCGCCAAAGATGCTGGAGAAATGGTCGGTACCCTGTAACGCTCTAGCAAGTACCTGACTTCACATGCTATCCTCTACCTTTACAAGAGACCGCGGTACTTCGAAGCGGTATAATGGTTAGCAAGCTTGCCTCGCTAGAACAATTACGACTGAGAAGTGAGTTCGATCCTCAATAAGTGCCCGCTACTTTTGGCCTTGTGCCACATCAAAACTAAGCTTGGAAAATCACTGCAAGAGGCCGAAAATGGAGTACTACTACCATATATGGGAAGGAGATACCCAGTCTTCACTTAGCATTCTTGATGGAGTCCAAAAGCACCGCCGTGTCCTTGTGGGCGATGAATTGTTTTCCATTTTGCAACCACTTTCTCACAGACGAGACGTCGGAAGCTTCTCACTGTTCTAACGCTACTTCCATGGTGAGTTTTCAGATGAACTACATTCTTTAATTCCACCAGATCGAACCTTCACGGACATTGTAGCGAGCTACCATAATTGTATCCATATTCCACTGGTGATATGTAAGTTCCACTCAAGCAGCTTCTTCTCACAAACCACTGCCTTGTGGAATCTGCCTCCAAGAGGCTGCTTCCACGATCACTACTATAAAATCTAGTATTAACCGTTAACCAAACTGTTCAATCTTAAATTAACCGTTATCTTCCACACATGTCGGCATAAGATATACTTCTGTAGAACTCTAGATTGAGTGCCCCCGTACAACTGTAAAAAAATGTGGATCATGCTCCCGAAAGGGTGCTTTTCCGACCACTACAATGTTAACCTCTTCAACTTAACCAGCATGTATCCTAAATATCCTTATAATACGCACCTATTGCTCCCTCCTTGTACTCCCTACTCTGCCTTGAGTGGCTCTTGGACTTTCTATTGTGTGAATTATAGTGTTAAAAATCACCACCAATGTTTTTCCCAAAATGTAAATCAAAAGATATCTTCCGGGTCTTATATACGAATTTCTGGTATCTGGTAGACTACTGTTTAGCCAGACCTACCAGTACTTGTATTGAGTTTGACTCTATAATTATCTTTTTCTATGTTCTATATCCCTTCAGGACGTTGATGATCATTACTCTCCACAATTTCCTGTTCTTTGTAGTCCTTAGTAAATGTTGTCTTTTTGCCATTTCTCCTAAACCCTGTTCTGACAACCATTGACACACGTTTATGTCTGTCTCTCCTGACTTCAATATGTCCTGTGAGTGTCAAAATTTCCAAGCCGTATTTCCTCATGCCCTAGAAATTCCAGCTGTCTCTTCCTGATTTTAAGTATAATTTTTTTATTGTTTCCATTTTCTCTAAAACTTCATCGTTGTTCACATTTGTAACGGGTCTGAACTGGCCATTAACCAGCGATTGTTAGGTCATAATAATGTGATATTAAATATAATTGGAAATAATTTGTTTGCCATCAAGTACATTAAATGATTTAAGTTTGCTTAGTGGTTCAGGGAATTGTACAATCCGTATCGATACTGTCAAGCATTTTGCATTTTGAATCCTGATTTTCAAAACTGGCAGGTTCATGCTGTTTGGAAAATTTGTGTAATCGTCTCTTCTTATTTTTAGTAACAATCGCAGCCGATTTTATCGGAATAAATGTAAAAAATCTTCTTGGTTTGTGAATAAAAAAAAACTCTACTTGACAAAATTGTTTTGATGGCTTCAGACGAATGCGCCCTGTGGGCTTTAACCCTTTGATCCCTGATCACCACTTTACCGGTGGGGTGGAGAATAATGACGTAATGCCTAGCCAACGGTTGAACAGTGGTAGAGAAAAATGACTTAATACCCAGCTGAAGGTTGAACGGCGAATAAAAAAGACAAGACAAATGCGTAGAGAATATTTTGCGCCAATCTCGCAAATAACACGGAGAAATTTGTCTGGCTGGAAAATCAACATTATATTCTACGAGATAATTGCTTTTACTTATTCGAATACTGACTGATGAGATTAGATAAGCAGCTACCTGGACAAATATAGTGGCTTATATTGTATAATGTGTTGTAATGGTAATTATTAATTAATTCAAAAGGGTAGAAGATATTTGAGGCCGAATTTGAACTCGATTCACCGGTACCTTTTCCAAGACGGTAACCATTAGGCAAAGTGTACAAATACTAACGGACAACCGGTTATGAGGAATTGGTTACAAAGTCCGGATATGAGGGATTTCGGATATGAGGAATTGGTTACAAAGTCCGGGTATGAGGGGTTCCGGATATGAGGAATTGGTTACAAAGTCCGGATATGAGGGATTTCGGATATGAGGAATTGGTTACAAAGTCCGGGTATGAGGGGTTCCGGATATGAGGAATTGGTTACAAAGTCCGGATATGAGGGGTTCCGGATATGAGGAATTTGTTACAAAGTCCGGATATGAGGGGTTCTATTTAGATTAAAATAAAAGAACGGAAATCAGGTTTAACATTTATTTTCAATGTTTTATAGTAAACAAAATAAGCTAATGGTGAGTGAAATATAACGGAATTGATTTTAAGGAAAAAGAAATAAATTATGTAATTTTAATGAAAATTCATTAAATTAGATATGCCATAAGACCCGTGTTTTAATGTCGCCATGGTCGATTTGTCAGGAAAGTAACTCCTTGGGGTTATCGTCCTTGGGAGACGATTCCAGCGTGTGGCACCTATGCAAAGAGCCTGAACGTAATACCGTAGATTGACCCAAGCCTTGTGAGTAAAACTGGGCAGAGATAACTATTTGAGCGAAACGAAGTCACAATGCAACATGCCCGAGGGTTTGAGTGTACTTTACCTTCAGACTCTGTTGATCACGCCAGTAAACGTCACTACGGTTAGCTCAGCGTAGTTGCATTAGTTGGATCTGTGGGTGTTGAACAAACACAGATGTGCCTGAGCAGGTGTCTGAAACAGTCATACCAGGATACGAGCATCTAATCGTTACTTCGTTGGCCCTCGACTAGCGATGAAGAATCACAAATAAAGATCCTTACAGAATAACAAAAACCACATCACTAGAAATCGTTCAAAAGCAGCAACACTTAAAATAGTTAGCACATGTTACTCGAAGAGGCTATAATGATATAAACAAGATATTAGCTTTCCACACTATTTCAAACAAAAAGCTAGGAAGGAAGCCCCCATGAATACTGGAAAGAGCAATAACAACAAGTTGACTTGATAAACCTTTTTTCCAGAAAAATGCTTTAAAGATTTGATAAATTTCAATTGACAATAACACTAATGTATGGAGACAGTAATTCTTACCATTAACATTGAATAAGTATGTTTAAGTTTCTCACAGCAGGGTTTGATCCTAGAATTGTGTCGTTCCCAATGAAATTTGTTATTTAATATCTCTGTTTTCTTTCTGGCAATCTTACTTAAATCTTGTAATTGAATATCTAGTACTTTATGACTGTATAATAATAATTTGACCGATATATTTTCCACCCGTCTTCAGGTGACATCATAGCATAGTCATTTTTTGAGTGGTGAGTTGAAGAAATAGAGAAAGAGAGAGATAAATGAAAGAAGAGAAAGAGAGGGAGATAAAGATAGGGAGTGAAAGAGAGAAGGAGAGAGAAAAGCAGACAAAGAAAGAGGGAAAGAAAAGGAGTGCAAGAAAGAAGGGAAAAAAAAAAAGAAAGGAATAATTTTGGATTCAAATGGCGAATAAATGTTTCGAAACTTAAAACAAACTCATAAATGTCGGATGGTCACCAACAAAATGTCAAAATGATACCACTTAACGAATCACGCGAAATTCAGATGGCAAAGGTCAAATCCTAATTTCTCATTAACATTTAACCAATTTATCAGCGCCACCACGCAAAATAAACCGAAATTTGTCGAATACGAACGAACGTTAGAAGAAGAAGAAAAAGCAAGCGAAAGAAAACCGCGGATGCATCTGACGTTTCTCCTTTGTAAAAATCGTGAATTATTTTGTTAACAAACGAATCAGTTGTTGTTGTTGTTGTTTCTGACGTCATATCAAAATGAGGACACTTTGATTTTCCATATTTCTCATTCCAGTAACATCCATTTTAAGTCCTTTACCGGTGGAGTAATGGATAGCGGCTTGGATTAAGAAATCAGAGTTCGAATTCCAGTCGAATCCATTACAGTCACTTACGTGCTAATACCCTTTGGAAAGGTATGAACCCTTTTCTCCCCCCCCCAGCTATGGGTAAATAGCAGTACAGACCGGGTTCTATAACTGGTGTACTGCAGAAAGAAATGGCAACCTACTGCCAGAAAAATCTGCCTCGTCAGTCATGTATCGAAAGATACATGATCGCGTAAGCGTTTATCACATAACTGACTGAATATCTCCATTAACAATTGCGAAGTAAGAATAGTTGTAAATGCAGCTGCCATAGCACCATAGTTAAACTCTCTTCAAAGAAAAAATCGCTAATCGCTTCAATTACCGCCTTGTGCCAGACTATACGAAGTTTCAGTCACTGCCATACGTGATACATAATGGGCGATATATCTCTTTCAATTTATGACTGCCTAGGCAAAAGATTTCCTGTTAGCAGCTTGCCGTTTCTTTCTGTGGCAGACTGATTGCCAACCAAGGCTATATGGCCCAGTCTGATCTGCTTTTCAACCCATAGCTGGAGGAGAGAAGAGATTGATACATAACTTTCCCAAGGGTATTTGTGCCTTAATGAACGTAACAAATCCGACTGGAATTTGAACTCAGTAAAAACGCTACGGTGGGTTTGTTTCGTATTTCCTCGTTGATGCAAGGGTTCGAACCAAGCTAAAAGCTAAAAATTTCAAGATAACTCCCACTTTTAAGACTGGTACAGTGCCGTCTTCCTTTACTGGTGCCTTGCTAAGCTAAACTTACCAACAATTGTTCAGTGGTAAAGATGCCTAGCAAATTAGTTTCGCTACCCATTGTACGAAATCAATTCACAGATGGTAAGGAACACACGTGCCCTGGTGACAAAGTGAGTTGAACTTCGTAAATACCTTTAGTGTAGAAGCGATTTTTGCCTTCAGCAATCAACTATGACATAAATCCAATGATCCTCATTATTTGTGCATAAATTTATTTTAATTTAGGAGAAAGAAACTTGTGAAATATGCTAAAACCCACTAGGCTATATACGCAGGGTTGGGGCCTTCTTACTTTCTTCATATTCCATTAATAAGAAAGAAGTTCCATTCGGGCAGCTCCTTCCCAAGAGACGCTACTTTATGGAAAAGACATCCGAAAGAATGCTTCCCTGAACTCATCAACGTTAATCCCTTCACGTCTAGGTTAAATCGTTAACTATCGTATGTATCCCCATAATCTGGCCGTACTTATCGAGATATCTCGTCTACTTAATAGTGCTCACTTATTGCTAGTGCCATTTCTACTGAGTCCAAGTACACACCACCTGGCCCAGGAACTGAACTCACAATCCTGATCTTACCAAATTCACCAGCCAACGCTTGGATCGACTAAGCTATCAAAACGGAGCGAGCAATAACTGACCAGTGCCAAATAAGAACGAGATAATCCCTAAACAGTGTCATCAAAACAAGCACCTGATGTAGGTGAGAGGGCGTAATGACCGAAACGTTGTAACAACAAAGATGAGGACAATACTAAACACAGGCAACAGCAGTAAATATCGGTTTTAAACGCCATTGACCAGACTTCATAATTGATAAGTCTAACTACAAAGGTAAAAAGTCAGTATGAAGCTCTTCTCTCCTCTTGATTGTCGACATCACACACTGCCTGTTTAATATCGAACGAGTAAAAAATTAAGAAATTCGAGTCGATAAAGAAATACAGAAAAACGAATTTCCGCATTTGACGAAAGGTTGAGTAATGGTTAATGAATCGGAAAGGAACAATCGAAGAGAAGGTTTGGAATTCTGGTCGAGTTTGTTACATTCACTTTGATTAGATGGCGTGTCGAAAACCATTTATATTCTTTGTTTGGGTCAGCTCAAAGCAATTTTTATTTTGTGCAATTATTACTAAGTTCTAAGGAACTAATATTAAGAGTGACAGCGCTAATTTCAACTCGGAACTAATTTCAACTCGGAACTAATTTCAACTCGATTTAAAATCAAAGTTATCAGTTTCTTAAACAAAATGCAATAAGTTGGTGTTAATTTTTTAATTTAGTATTAAAAATCCTCAGTAGATAAGATAATTCAGAATTCATCTTTTCTGCAACTTTCATTCTTTTTTGTTGCAAATGAAGAAACTGTTACTTTTTTTTTTTACATTTAATCATTTAAATCTGATCCAATAAAAATGCAATGTTCTTTACAGTATTTACATTATTCGGACTATTGTCCTCATCTTTGTCGCCATATTTATCACAACGTTTCGGTCGAATAATGTAAATACTGTACATAATACCTCATCTCAGAAATATGGACAGGCAATGTTCTTTGTTGCAAAAACAGTAGATTGCTTAGCTGTTTTTTGTTTTTGTTTTTTGGGTTTGTTTTTTTTTTTTTTTTGTAAAAAAACTCTCGTTTAAAAGAAGCCATTATTGATCAAAATTTAAGAAATTTAATTTTAATTTTAATTTCGTTTAACCGAGTTGAAATTAGTTCCGAGCTGAAATGAGTTCCGAAGTGAAAATTATGTCAGAATAATGACATAATCAATGTTAACTTTCCTCGCCACTTTAAATAGAAGGTCAGGCAGGCACCCATCAGTAACGGGAAAGAACGAATAACAACTTCTAAATCTGTTTCCCTAAAGAAATGTTTTAAGAGAAAGATTAAAAAATACTGGATGCTCAGTCAATGAATGCCAAATGTTTCCTTGTAGGGAAACGTCGAATATTTTTATTACCATAGTCAGCTTACTTTAGGAGGGGCACCCATAAGAACTGAACTCATTATCGACAAGAGTTTACCTACGTTTTACGTATTTATTTTGCTAATCTATTTTCATTCTATGTCATGTACCTTTTGGACGTTGGCGATCATGGCTCTTTACAGCAGCCTGTCTTTCCTCATTTTTAGCAATATTGCTCATTTATGACACCTCTTCGTTTCTGTGTTACTTGTTCATCCCATCAACTTGCTCAAACTCAAGTAGGCTTTTCTGCTACTTTTGATTTCGATGCACCTTGTGAGTGTTAAATTCTGCAAGCCTTCTTTCTTCGTTATTTGTTCTCGCAAAGTTTTCAACTCTTTCTGATTATCGTGGTCTATTCGATTCCTATTCTTTATAAAACTTCCACATTTGTCTCATGCTTTCTCTATGGTATTCTCGATATTCGCCGGTAGAAAGGACATCTCAGTTGCTTGCTGGATTTAATACAATAAAATTGCTCAGCTGCTTTACTTAAACTCTTTGCTTCTGGTTCGAGCCATGAAATCTGACAGGATATGTTGCAAGTACTAGTCTTACAGAAACATGAATATTGAAACTAACCCACGAGACGCATTAGACATAGAGCGAATGTCTATTAAGTAGGCTATTTGTTGTGAATTCCTTCTTCACCAGGTAAATTACTACTGGAGGTAATAGGGGGGTGTATGAAGGGGTTATCTTAACCCCCCTCACCTGTCAATATTATTAAGCGCTGCTTCTTTCACCACAGATAATTGTTTTCTGAGACTAAATATAAGATTCGTTTTTCGCAAAGACTTTCTACATCATGTGTCGCATATTTTGGTTAAAATAATCGTGCTCAAAGTGACGAACAAAATCTCTCAAGCTTGTCTTGCGAAACTAGTTTTCTCTACACCAGGCCCCCTATCTATGTATGTCAGTGTATAATCGCCTATTATGTAACAGAATTCGAAAGAGAAAAATATTGCTCACAAGAAAACCTAAGTTAACTGGGATGAAAGATAAAATCTATCATGGTGAATCGTCTTCGGTATAACGATAAGCTACATTCTGTAACAAAACCGCTGATCGAGAGATTGGAGGTTTTGAAGAGCGTAGGGTCGCCTCTTAACTACTGTTATTCCCAGGTTCACCGTAACCGGGGGTTGTAGCACCTGTTAGGGTTCCAGGTATGGGCAAATAGTCATCATCCAAACAGTACTTTTTCATAATAAAATGACCAATACATTTTTTTATAGCAAATTAACATTCAGTATCTGTCTATATTTCTGAGATGTACATTATTTACATTATTGGGACTATTGTCCTCATCTTTGTTGCCATATTTATTACAACGTTTCAGCCGTTGTACGCTCCGGATGGAATGTCTAACCGAACCCTTTATTTCGCTCACTGGGGCAGACTGTTCTAGTTTCACGTGCCATGTTTAATGGATGTCAGTTATCAGTTATCTCCTGTTAATTCCCCTCTCCAAGTTCTCCACTGCCTTAACCGGGTATTGAACTCACACTGTTTGGGTCCTGTCACTGGATCTAATTAACGTCTTTATCCACTGTGCCATCTGTCCTTGAGGATAAAGGCTTAGTTAGATCCAGTGACAGGACCCAAAGAGTGTGAGTTCAATACCTGGTTAAGGCAGTGGGGAACTTTCAGATGGAAGTTAACAGGAGATAACTGATAACTGACATCCATTAAACATGGCACGTGGAACTAGAACAGTCTATCCCAGTGGGCGAAATAAAGGGTTCAGTTTGACATTCCAACCACCTGAAGAAGGTCGGAGCGTACAACGGCCGAAACGTTGTAATAAATATGGCGACAAAGATGAGGACAATAGTCCGAATAATGTAAATAATGTAAATTAACATTCAATGCAACATTAAAAAAATATGAAAATACATTTTTATAGTAAAATTACCAACAATATATTTTATGATCTACAAGCATACCTTTACTTTGAAAGTATAGAATTATGTACAAAATATTTTGATTTCGGCATTAAATAACCCATTGAGGTGTTGATACGCCGCCAAACAAAATCAACATACCATGTTGAAACTTAGATTCCATTTTAATTTATTGTTTAACATACTGCAACGTAATGTAAAAGACAAAGGTTAACCTATAGCTTTGGATTATTCCGAGAAGAATGAGATAAATCCTTATTAGGAGCTCAATTACTTTTACTCTATGTCAGACAAAGTTAATGAAAAATGGTCTAGAAACTTTTAATCCATATATAAATGTCACGGATGCTCTTTTATCGGTGTTTTGCAATAGTATTTATTCAGTTTTTCTGATATTTACGTAGAAAGCAAATATATTAGGATCTATTTCGGCTAAGTCAGAAAGATAAAACGATTCTGTAGTTATCCAATTTGACTTATTCTCAAGGTAATGGCGTCGAGGAAATTTGATATTAGTGTTTTTGTTAGTTTTGATGGTTATGTACTTCATGTCGGCCTTTCAATGGCCAGTAGCTGAAGCCAGATAAAGTTAATAATTCAAATAATGAATTTGGAAGGTAACAAGTAAAGCTTCCCAACCTGAACGTTTGGCGTAGCACAATCTTGTTATCCTTCATGTCCCGCCATTTAAGCTGAACCTTGTAAATATCTGCATTGTTAGCGGGCAACGTCGTCATAATCTGTTAGTTTTTATTTGAAAACATGGAAGATTTTTCCTTGAATCATCTCCCAGGGTTCTTAACACGATTTTTTCTTTTTTCTTTTTTTTTTTTTTTTTGCCCACAAAATATACTAACATGTGTTTTTCTTATTTTTAGGGGAGCGTGGCGTGTTTTGTGGGTGGGGAGCAAAATCAGTAGAGAAAAATATCAGTGATTCATTACGTATTATTTTCTCACTCTCTCTTTTTTTTCTCTCTCACTCTCATTCTCGCTCTTTCTCTCCTCCTTCCTCGCTCTCATTTTCGCTCATTCTCTCCCCCCTCTCTCTCTCTCTCATTCTCTCCTCTCTCTCGTTTTCGCTCTTTATCTCTCTCTCTCGTTCTCGCTCTTTCTCTCCCCCTCTCTCTCGCTTTCTCACTTTTTCTCTCCCTCTCCCTCTTTCTTTCTTTCTTTCTTTCTCTCTGTCGCAAGTGTGTGGATCCATATCAGTTGCAATGGCTGAAATATGCACAGACACGGTTGCATCCTAAAATAGCCAATTCATTGGTGGTAGGTTACTGGGTACAACGGAAACATATGTAAGCGTGTGTGTGTGTGTGTGTGTTTCCGTATGCGTGTTCTTTTCAGTTGTTTGTAGCTGTTCATCGAGTGATGTACATGCATATGTATATAAATATCTCTCTACATACCTTTTAATGATGATTAACAGGAAAAGAATTAGCTCCAAGTGAGACTCGAACTCACATAATCACCACTAGACTGTTCAGTGAACTTCTTCGTACAACTTATCAGTTTTTATATGACTCTTACTACAACTACTATTTCTATTCCCTAAATAAAAATCTTCAATCTCGTTTGACGTCGACACATTAAAATTGGTTATTTACATTCGGGGAAATATGTTCGAAAATTTATTTGACTATGGGCAAGATTTGTGAAAATACACATATAAATGAAACCTAACCTGGTAACATGCAGTTTGGCACAAGGACACATTCGTGGAGCCCCAGCGAGATATGAATTTACTTGGAATCGATCTGCATGTTACTGAACAGAAGGTGCTTAACCTTCAAATATAGATTATCTGATTTTTTAAATTTAAATATGACATCCCTGTTGTTTTAACAGTAAAAATGTCTGAAAATATCGAGAAAGGTTTTTAAAAGAAAGAAAGAAAGAAAGAAAGAACGAAAGCAAGAGATAAATGAAGAAAGAAAAAGAAAGAAAAAGAAAGAAAGAAAGAAAGAAAACAAATTAAGAAGTATGGATAAAGAAAAACAACTAAAAGCTTAAATCCATCCGGGGAATTATTTGGGTAAAGATCGAAACCCAATATGGAAACCTAATTTGGGCAAAGATCGAAACCAAATATGGAAACCTAATTTGGGCAAAGATCGAAACCCAATATGGAAACCTAATTTGGGAAAAGATCGAAACCCAAAATGAAACCTAATTTGAGCAAAGAAACCTACACACAAAATTATTGTCGAAACAAAAATTGCATAAGAAATGATGTTTAAAAGTATATGCATTGAAGGACCCAAGTATTATGTTGCATATGTGGACGACGTTTTTTGTATATTTGAAATGATGTTGCGGCTCCACAACTTTATATATTAATGCTGCATTTCACAAGTGAAAAGGAGAACAATATTTTTATACCATTTCTTCATGTCATGGGATAGATTAGATACAGGGTTTCTAACATCAATCTACTGGAAAACAACATTTATGGGTTTATATACCCAATGGGATTCCTTCTAGACAGAAGAAAATTAATTTGTTTAAAACTTTGATTCATCGAGCCTTGGTAATATGCTCGGTAACGAAATTATATTCTGAAATTGAATTTACTAGAAAGGTTCTGAGCAAGAACGGTTACCCTTTGGAAATTGTCGAGTCCAGCATTGGAGAAAAATGCGACGATTTCGTCAGCTTAGATCGATTACTTTTCAGAAAAGTCCCGTCTATTTGAGTCCATCCTGGATTGCTCAGGTAACTACGAAATGTGCAAAGAAAATTTCAGTTACTTTCCGCTAATCTCCTCTATATTTATTTTATGTTTTGTTGTCCGACCAATGTTGAAACTGATGCAGAAGGACCTTCTCCCTATCCATCGTAGTAGTTGTGTAATTTACCGACTTAGATGTCAGTGCGATACTGACTACTTAGACAGAATGGGTTGGAAAACACGATTCAACCAACATGTACCAGCCAATACCGCAAGGTGGAAAATTTACATTGGTGCGTTAATGTATCAGGTTCAACGATATCCTGAAATTTTAACCAAAAGTCAACAGACAGCTTGGGCTTATTACCCAGACATTTCCACAGTGGTGATTAGGGATAGTTCTGATTATCAATTAAAAGTGTTGGAATCAGTGTATATTAAGTCCTACTAGTCATCTCTTTGTCTGGGGTTGAATAAGTTTTTAGTCGCTGTGCACATTTGTGTTCTCGATCTTTGCACTGATAAGAGAAGACCGATATATCGGTTTAGCTGCTTTTAACACTTGCTATATTTCGGTTTTAATATGATATGGTGATATATATATATATATATATATATATATATATATATATATATATATATATATATATATATATAATTATTTATTTTAAAAAATTTATAACATAAATATGTTATAAAATCACTACAAAAATAGCCATTTTGTTTCAATACCCTCGGTGTCTTATCAAGTGATGATGTTGAATGTAAAATAAATGGTTTTAAAAGTTTCAAATTAATTAATAATCCTTCGCAAGGGGAAAACGTTGTTACAAAAGCTAGATGGACCAATCAAAATACAAGTATAGGAAAATTCAAAAAGCTTGACAACGAAGTCATGTTATAATATCTATTCATATGTTTAAAATATGGGTAGTATTAAAAAAGAATTTATTCTAATCAATAATTACTAAATTATATGATAAAATTTAATATTAAAATTAAAAACTGCTAATTTCAAAATCAAAATTTAATCGCTATTAAGTTTACAACTATAAAATTACTGCGGAGAAAAGAAGAAATATATATGTTATTCAATTTATTTCTTCATTGAAGTTACTTTAGCTAATTTTATATCCGGTCCTTTGACAATGTATACATTTTAATCCTAAGAGCGTGTGAATGGGGTCCTAAACTCACGCGTAAAACAAACGCAATCAGATTATAATATATAAGCACCCAGACATATTTATATATATATATATACACACACACACAAAAAGAGACGAGATAGAGAACATCTCCAGGGTCGTTCATGAAAAAAAAAAAAAAAAGTGGGGGGGAGAGGGAAACCAACACACACGTACATACATACACAATTAAAAGTGAATGCATATATATATATATATATACAAGTATAGGATTGTTGTATACGGAATAAATTTAATAAAACCAACAATTACTATTGTTAAAAGAGTGCTCAATACAGAGTAGAGCAAATATAATTATTTATTCGAAAATTATAACATAAATATGTTATAAAATCACTACAAAAATAGCCATTTTGTTTGGTGCCTTATCAAGTGATGGTGTTGAATGTATTAGGTTGGTGCAAAAATAATGACGTAATAATGTCGTTTTTTGACGTTAAAAATACGTCAAAAAACGACATTATTACGTCATTATTTTTGCATCAACCTAATAGAATAAAAAATTTTAAAAGGTTATTCTACATTCAACACCATCACTTAATAAGACGCCAGAAGTGATGAAAGAAAGAAATCTATTTTTGCATTGACTTTATAACATATTTATGTTAGAATTTTCGAATAAATAACGTTGCAAATTCTTCTTTGAATTTCTAAATATAGAACCACTTCCTAAAATCTGGACATATGACCAAGCATCAGAATTTTTTAAAAATCACCTTTTCTTCGGTCCGGGAACTTTCAACATCTTTTAATATAACTGCGACGGACATATTCTAAGTAAATATATTAAGAATTGTAGATAAATTGCTATCTGTACACACGTTGCGCGTGTGTATATGAATAAAATATATGGAAAACAATTAACGGAGAAAAGTTACACCTTATTTTGGTGTGATGATTAACGAGCGACACTTGTTTACTATTGATAATTAATAGAGGATTTAATCCTCACTGAGTGCAATATAATTGTTTTCTTGTCGCAAAATAAACTTAGTTCATTAAATTACAATGAACAACAGAAAAAAAGACAACGTAATGCTAAAGTAAATTGTTCTGTACAGTCAAAAATGTCGTTTAAAAGTTTTTCGAGGGTTCATTCGTCACTTCTTTTTTTTTTTTACATAAGTGGATGCCACTTTCAAATGCGATGTAACACACATGCAACCGGAAGTGGACAACAACAGCTAAAAAATGACCCACAAAGTAATTTTTAAATTGCAACCTGTACAGCCTATCTTAGCGGGCAGTGTTTAAGGATTTAAGTAGATGACCTCATTAAATGGCAGAAGTTCTAGTGAATACGTAGGACATGTGCATTCTGCTGGGAAACGTAACTTAGGAGGAATTTTTGAAAATTATATAAAAAAAGAAGAGATTCAATAAATAAAATAACGATGAACAAAAAGGATTTGTTTTACAAATTGAAAGGCGCGACCTTTAGAAATAAAAAAGAATAATGGATCTTAAAAATATAATCTCTTATACCTCAAAGGTCAATTGCTTTTTTAAATTCATTTGCTCTGACATTTTTTCTCTATGTTAAATTTTCGGCAGACTTTGTTAAAGTACTTGAACAAAAACCGAAAAAAATATAAAATTGGATAATTTATATTATATTCGATAATTAGAGAAATACAGATTTTGTCGGTTGAATATAGCAAAATTGTTCGTAATTATATATATATATATATATATATATATATATATATGTGTGTGTGTGTGTGTGTGTGTGGGTGTGTCTGTTTGTATGTGCATGGGTCGGTGTCTTTGTATGTGTGTGTGTGTGTGTGTAGAGGATGCACACTTCTGATGAGTCCCAAAAAGGACAAAACGGCCGTCGAGTGCTTTCTGCATTCTGTTGAGGTTTCTTATTCTAGACGCAATGAATTATTATATGAAATTAATTAAATCTCCAATATTTCTCTACATAAACCTATTCTTGATCCAGGTTTAATACCCTGGAGGGAGAGGCTTGGTGAAAGATGTTGCTCTTGGGGCTGGTTCCAGTGGGTTCTGTATACTTGGATGAGTATCACCACCAGAATTAAGAGTAACTGCCTTCCTCTTCATCACCAAGGACTACTGGTCCAATAGTATGATACTTGTCTGGGTTCAATTCTAGCTAGTGCTGAGGAGTCCTAAAAAAAAGGATGAAACAGTCATCCAGTGTTTGTTCTAGGCTTAATGAATTATGTGAAATTATTCAAATCTTCAAAAATTTCTATTATATATATATATACACAAACACACACACACGCACACAAACACACACACACACACACACACACACATATATATATATATATATAGGTAACTATACTCGTTTCAAAAAACCCTCGAATTTTTGATTTGCCAATAATGAAATCAATCCCGAGGGAAAAAAAGGCTTTAAAGAAAGAGCTAGAAACATGAAAGTATGTCGAAAAAAAACTCACAGATACAGGTTTAAAGCCCAAAGAAAAAAAAACGACACGAGTAAACAACTAACAAAAGAGCTCAATACAGCCGTAGAGCAGACCTAGATAAACCTAGTGAGCCAGACAAACCTACCCAAGTTTCACCTAAGCGGATCGTCAGGGAATGCTGACGATCCGCTTAGGTGAAACCTCGGTAGGTTTGTCTGGCTCACTAGGTTTGTTTATCTATCTATCTATCTATCTATCTATCTCTCTCTCTCTCTCTATATATATATATATATATATATATATAATAGTAATATATAATATATAGTAATCTGAGTATACATAACCCACCGAAACCGGTTCAAAATCTCCAAAGATTTCTATTACTTATAAACATATTCTTGATCCAGGTTTAAAGCACTGTATGGAGTTGCCTGGTGAAGGAAGACGTTGCTCTTGGGGCCGGTTCCAGTGGGTTCTGTATACTTGGACGAGTATCGCCACAGGAATTAGGAGTAGCCGCGCTATATTGATTCTAGTTGGCTCCCTCATCGTCACCGCGCCCCGCTGGCCCAGTGGTATGACGCGTGCGTTGCATCGTAACGGTCGGGGTTCTATTCTCAGTAGTAGATGCACTATGCTAATGAATCCCAGAAAGGATAAAATTATCGTCCGGTGTTTTCCGTATTCTGTTGAGGTTTCTTATTCTAAATTCAATGAATTGCTGTGTGAAATATATATACCGATGTGCGAATCTTTTAATTGACCTTGTGAAATTAATTATTTTTACCTCAACATCGGAAGTGATTAGCCGTATGCTTTTTCGGTCTATTTTATGATCTTCAAGGGCCAAAACCAAAAAAAACTTTCTGAATTTTCGTTAATGCTTTATGGTGGATGATAGAGAATGTTAATTAATCTTAAACATTACGTGGTTTTCGTTGGAGCACTTGTTTCTTCAGTTCCCACCACAATGGTTGTTCAATTATATTGAGATCAGGATTTTATGCTGACCAGTCTTCCAATGGTTGAACATCTTCACCCACAA